>SPJY01020995.1:1146659-1203699 GCA_005191435.1 Raddia distichophylla
GGAAAAAGTCTACTTTACCTCCCTCTACTATTGCCTCGGTTTGGTTTTCCTCCCTCTACTCCAAAACCGGGTAAATTACTTCCCTCTACTTTCCATACCGTATAAATTACCTCCCTCACTTGAAACCACTCCGGTTTTGGGTGATGTGGCGTCCTAATCAACGGGTTTTTTTACTAATTAAATTCAAAAAAATTATAGGAAACTCAGAAAAAATAAAATTAGAATATTTTAAACCTATAAAAAATGTAAAATCCAAACATGCATTAAAAATATGATATTCTTGTACAAACCTATAAGCCAAATTCATATTTATGATTGGAGGTATTTTTAATAAAAAAAATCTCAAACATGTATATAATTTTTAGCATGTATGTTTATATGCAAGCACCACTTTATTAAATATTTGGATTTTTCATACTTTTATTCTGTTTCTCTGAGTTTTCTATAATTTTCTATAATTTATTTCCTCAAGATTATGATGTCACATCAACAAAACTCCTTTTTTTGCTGAGAAAATCAATTCTAGAAAACTAAAGAAAACTAAAAAATAGAATATAGGTTTGTACACAAATATCATATTTTTATTTCTCTTTTGGATTTTACATTTTTTATATACTTAAAATGTTTTTATTTATTTTCCTAAGTTTTCTATCATTTTTTAAAATTTAATTAGTCAAAAACCAGTTGATTAGGACACCAAATCACTCAAAACCGGAGTGCTTTCAAGTGACGGAGGTAATTTGTCCAGTATAAAAAGTAGAGGGAGGTATTTTGCACGGTATGAAAAGTAGAGGGAGGTAATTTACCCGGTTTTAGAGTAGAGGGAGGAAAACCAAACCGAGGCAATAGTAGAGGGAGGTAAAGTAGACTTTTTCCTTAAATTTTCCATTCATGATCCCTCAGTAGTTCAGTACAAATGATTTTATTATTGTTTTTTATTTACGGTTTTGCTAAATAGCAGTCATCTATTTTCTGAGTTTGAGGTTGGCGACTATTTTTTCTGGTTATTCTACATTATTTTCTATCTTAGTGACTTGTCTACACTATTTTTTTACTTAGTTTTATAGTGAAAAATTAGTTATTTTGTATAGGAAAAATTTTATATACGTCTACTTGCATTAATTTTTAATTTCTTTGTTGAATAATTGTTTTTTAGACAAAAATCTAAATCATAAAATATTTAGGTTAACTATGTTCGGATATTTTGGTAACTTATATAACTTTTTGGCATGTTTATTTTTGTTATTTTCTTTGATTATTAATTGAGCACGTGGGTGTCATAAATCCATGCATGTAATATAACAAAGACTTAAAGGCAGAGGGGCTACCACATCATCTCCTCCAAGGAAAAAAAATTGTTGCACCATGTGGCACAACCAGGGGCTACCTCGTCATCCCCTCCAGAAAAATATAAAAACTAAAAAATTCTAAAATTCTAAAAAATCTAAAAAAACAAAATGCAACAAAAAAATCATGGTGTGGGTCTATAAACGAATTTGAGCATTAAAAATGTTGATTTATAAAAAATGAATGAATAAATAATAGAAAAAGTAAGAAAAAACAATCTAAAATATACTTGTGCATTACGAAACTAATATCACGCGCGCGCCACTGGCGTATAAACATCGTTTGTCTCAAAAACAACCGCCTCCTACTACGTCGACCACATATATTTAATTTCCTTCACTTTGCTTAGATGCCTGCTTTGTTTTTGAATATGGATCGAACTTTGTTCTGGTCTCTAGAGTCTACACCGTGAGATATACACAACCTTAAATATGCACAACGATACAGTACTGGTCTTAGGTATCAAACTTCCGGTGAAATGAACAATTTTTCTTTCCCATCATTAGGCCACAACCCTCACTTCGGTGATACATTGATACTATATTTAGCCTGTAATCAGTTGCCTACAATTGAACATTATCTAAAATTAGTTGGTACTACCTGTAGCGGAACCCCTAGGCGAGCCTAGAGATCGTACCCTAGTTGGTTTACCGATAAGCTTTCCGCATTGGATTTAGCCTAAACCCTAAGCAATGCAATAGTATAAATATAGGTGAAGACTCATTATATGATCAATCTAAGAAATTAATAAAGCAGAACTCCACCCATGTATTGTATGTTCTTCTCTTTTGTGATTGTAGATTGTTCTTTTCTACCTTGGACTACACCCGGTAGCAAGATTTCGCAACATATTATCAGCACATTCGCTCCCGAAGAACGATCCACGAGGAGGAGAAGGCTCTAGAATGATCTGCAATCGACTCGCTCTCACGCCAACTACTACTCGGTTTATCGAAAGGAAGGCACTATATGGCAGGCGCCTGCAATTTCAGCATTTGTGCAGGCACATAATGCCGTGTACATGCGTGCAGACCTCGCACTAAAAAATTTCACTATCGCAAAACATTTTTTCCAATATTAGAAATGTGGAAAAACAGTAGAAAATTAGTGAATTTTTTTGCGCCTGTACGATTTCGCAAATTATACGAGCAAAAAATCTCTCAACGTGAAAAACAGAAAACAAAATAAATTTTATAATATACAAAAATAAAAGAAATCTATAATAAACAGAAAACAAAATAAATCTATAATAAACATAAAACAAAATATATCTATACAAAAATCGACCTCGCGCAAAAAATTTCACTATCGCGAAGCGTTTTCCATAAATGCAAATGTGGAAAAACAGTAGAAAAAAGTGGAATTTTTTTGCGTCTACACGTTTTGGCTAATTGCAGGCGCCTGCAAAATAGCAATTGCGTTATCGAAAACAGTTCTACCCGACTGCTATCCTACGCGACACTCTACGGAATTGTGGGAGAAAATTTCCAAATCGCAAGGTATATTGAATGCGTTGAGTTGAATTGGCTTGAATAATCGAAATTTGCAGGTGAATTGTATTAGAATTTATGCATGCAAATCAAATTTGGGAGTTGTTCGGAACCGATCTAGTAGATCGGATCGAGCAGACGTGCTGGCCACGGTAGCACGCCACACCGCTAGCTAGCCGATCGAGGTTCGCCGCCCTATCAGCTGCACGCGCTCGGCCACGGCCGGCCGCCACCCGCCGCTGCATCGGCCAGCCTTGCCGGCCACCCGCACTGCAAATACTGTCGATGGCGGCATCCCGTGGCACCGCCGCCCCCGCGTCGTTCGGCCCCAAATACTGTCTCCTTTAAGACCCTTCTCTATCCACATTAGTCCCTCCATTATAGAATACAACGCGCAACTGATAGCAACGCAAAGACCAAGAAACGGTTTTATTTCGCTAATTAAACGTACGGTGATTTAATTATCACTCACCCCAACGCGCCTGACATTTTGATTTCGCCATGCAGCCCGCGCTTTGCAGCATGCGGATGGCGTGGGCTTGGATTTCTCGTGCGCGGTCGATCTCCACCTCCGCCTGCTGCTCCATGCGGACGGCGCAGGCACGGGTGCTCGAGCGCGATCGAGCTCCATCTGCACCTGCTGCTCGGCTAGCTTCGCCTGCCGCCTCGCATGCACCCAGGACCCCTCCACTGCACTCTTCTCTGCCATCGCCTCCGCCTGCGGCCATGCTCCTTTACCGCGCTCTTCTATGCGGCTAGCTGCACATAGAAGATCGAACGAGAGGAAATCGTGGCAGTGCAAGCGAGGCAAGCTGAAGTCTTTAAACTGAGAAGGACGAGCGGTGCAATTAATTTTGCATGCGCATGTCCGCGTGAATGGGCGGGACACGAGGAGCTTGCGCCGTTGTGTGAGGAAGGTGTCGTGTATTTCGGGACGTACGAAAAAAAGCAGTTGCGCCTTGTATTCTAGGATGGAGGGGGTACCATATTGAAAAATTTATTTTTTCTCTACGAGACTTCAAAATTCGAATTAACTATTCTATGAACATGGTCCCAGTGTCTGAATTGAATAAATAAATTGGCTAAACTGAAATAAAGTTAAATATTATAAGTTGGACTATGAGAAGTCCTTTAATATCCTCCTCGAATTTGATCTATTTCATATATATTTGTTATTTTAATAAGATTTTACAAGTGGGTAAGTGGGTATGTGACAGCCAAAAAAAGATCGAAATAAGCTAAATTACACTATGAACCCTGATTCAGACGCTCTGCTTACATGCATGTACGGAGAGAAATCGATTCTTTTAAACAATAGCCCGCACATATTCTCCTGCCTTCACGAGCACGAACCCGTCCAAGAGCTATCTAGCGAAGAATCTCTCTCTCTGTCTCGCTGATGCACGTCCAATCACTCCCCATCGCGGACGCGTCCACTGGCACAGGCGGCGGTCGCCTACGTGCGTGCGTGTGGGAAACGGGCGCGATCGAGCTGATGAGCTAGCGGTAGTGGAGGTGGGTGGCGCCGTGGAGACCACCGCGCGCCGCACAAGGCCAGCACGCGGTTTTGACCACCTCCGGCTCTCCGTGTCCATCCACCCATCCATCCGCCGCGGCCGCGCGCGCGCGGGGCTCCGGCCCCGGCCACGGCCCCGTCGCGGCGCAATTTCCTTTCAGACGCCGTGCCGGCCGCGCGCGCCGCGCGCGGTCGCCTTCTTCGTCTTCCTCTCGTCGACTCGATCCTTTCCTTGTTCCGAGAGCAAAGACGCGCGCGGCAGATGCTCTCGAGTCTCGATCCACGGCGCCATCCATATATATTTAAGCGTGGCCAATACGTGCTATTCGCGCGCGCGGAGGACGCCCCGGCGTCGTCAGGCCGATGTCACTGTTGTCTGCCTGCCTGGTCGGTCGCCGCAGCGCGTTCAGGGGTTTTCTTTTTGGTTGGAGGCTTGGAGCCACGGCGACCGGGATGGGTGGCGCGCTCGGGCATGATTTGGTTTGGCTGGGCATTGATCCGTACTGCATAGATAATGCTGTGGGGCTCCCGATAGGGGTTAGAGAGTCTTAACAGAAATTATAATAATACTATTTTCCGAGTTTTAAGAATAACCACGAAAACTTTTTTAAGAAAATCTATAATGTGTTACGTCGTTTGTCTTCTATAAATATGACAAAATTATAGTAGTACCTTTTGGTTTTAATTTAAGCTATAATTAAGAACAATGATTTTGGTTGTTCAATGGAAAATAAGGATGCACCCTCGTTTCGTGTTACCATCTATCCAATGTTTTTTTTTTCTTTTGGGCTTAACGGATCAAATGGAAAATGGGCTTTTCAAACCAAGTAAAATGGAATGGATCCGAATATCAAAACTATCTCGAGAATCTCTTAAAATTTAGTCAGTTCAGCTCAAATCTTTTTTTAAACTTGTTTGAATCCTGAATTGAAAATATGGCTTGAGTTTTGAATTTAAAATTTAAATTGAATTTAAATTTGTTTTGAATTTTGAATATAAAATTTTATTTTTATTTGAATTTGATTAAAATTCAAATGTTAAATGTAATTTGAATTTAAAATCAAATTTGAATGTTAAATTTAAATTTTGGTTTGAATGTTGAAGTTAAAATTATACTTAGTTTAAATCATCCAAAATAAAATCATGCATAGTGTTAAATTTTCTCAACATATAAAGTGTTATTTGATGGTATTTAAATAATTGAACCATTCTAGGTCATCACATATGAGAACAAAAAAAAATCTTGTATAATCATGTTCAAGCAATCAAACATCTCAATTGAATCATACCGTACGGAACCATCCCATTTAACTTGTACCATTCCATACAGGTTCAACCTAGTACAAACAATCAAACACACCCTTAGACTAGCCCAAAAGAACAGAACATAAGACGAGCACTCTCACTTAAAACTATTTTTTGAATATTTTAAAGGTATTCTTCAAATCTGTCAAAGACCGGGCTTCTCGGTTATATACTGAAGTAGCCTATCAGTTCAGACTCAACTGCTTAGGTGTAACAGTCCATATACATATTGACCCTCTTGATCGAGATAGAAGTTAATTTTTAATCGATGGAAATTACATAGACACCGACGCACTACATCAAAACAGAGCACGACGATGACCTGCAGCCGGCTGAGACACGGCTGCGGTCTTGTGTCCATGGAAATATATATAGAGTACGAAATTAATTACGTGCTATATATCCCTGCTATCCCACTTGTCCTATATAAGATTGTGACGTACGGCTAATTGGAATAAAGTGTCGATGTCCTTCTGGGCGATGAATATAGCACTCGCCTGACTTTTTTTGTTTTTGCCGAGCAGACGACTATTTTCGTCGAGTAGTCTGTACTATTTTTCCACTTATTATATATAGTAATAGAACTTTATTTATTTTGTGTTAAAAAATACATATAGAAGCTAACATCATTTTTTTTAAAAAAATTATGGTCAAGTATTTTTTTTTTGTTGATTTGTAAGTTTTTTTGGGTAATTATACTCGGCTATTTTTTTAACTTCCAAAGATTTTTTTACCTAAAGAAGCAGTTTGTAGTTTGTTTTTGTTTTTTTTTTAGAAATAACTAGTCAAAAAAATCAAATGCAGTTCTCTTTTCTTACTTGCGAAAGCTCTAAACATGGAGGGCTTTAATTCTGCATTGGCTCTAAGAAATTAATTGGCTCACTTCATCCGACTAGCTTTACGAGTTTTAGCTTTATTTTTAAAAAAAAATTCAAACATTCAAAGTTTTTGGAATTTGAAAAAGGCCCCATAACACTTTTTATTAAACATTGGGTGGGGCAAAGTTGAAGGTTCTCTACTGAATTGGATATAAAACAATATCAAGCAAAAATAAATAACTCACAATATATTGTCACCTCTACAAAAAACCTCTTCATTGTCAACTCGCAACAGACTTCATTGCCGGTTATGTCATTGGCAGTGAATAAGAGGCAGTGACAAGACACCTTGACAATAATGGCTAGAAAATCGGTAGATATGTACCTATCACTATCGTTTCATGCCGCAAACGTAACCAATATATTGATAGTATCCATATTACTACTGGTGCATAGCTCAAACCAATAGTGATAATATGTATATATCTCACTACTGCTTTGTGCCAAGAATTCACACGGCAAAGTCATGCAAAAGAGAAATATCATTCCCTTGCTCATATCAAGCACAAATACAACATTACATAGAACAAGATCAAGTATCATCATTTTATTTTATATGAACTCAGTATAGAACTTTCATTGAACATCGAGTGACAAAATGAAGTATAAACAGATACATTTTGAACATGAAGTGACAAAATGATGTACAAACAATACATTTTGAAAATGGAGTGGCAAAACGATGAACAACATATCCTCACTATTCTACAATCCTCGAGATGACAACATTGAAACCAGCTTGATCCGGCCAGCATCCTATAACACAGAAGTCAAATTGTTTTCTATCATCTAAAAATCAAAAAATAAACATAATGTAGAAGTTGTATGGTTTTAAGTCACCGACTTCATTGATCGACGGAAGTTGCAGAGCCTCGTTCTGTTTTTATGTAAGTCTATACTATGAGTTTCAGAGTTTGTCTCCAGTGTGGTGGAGGATACGGTCGGCGGCGGCGGTGATGATTTGGGGGCAGTAAGGAGGACGAGGAGTGTTGTCCTCACATTCAAGTCATGGAGTCCATGTCCCGCCACTCTTCTCGCACCGTCGAAGCAATGGTACTGGCAGCTTTCTCGTTCGTTGCTGCCATCTCTACCTTCAGTGTGTGTCCTACTACTAATAAGGACGAGATAAAAAAAAAAAAAGGGTGTAAGCTCAAGCTCCCATGGGCTGAGTGATTTTTGTAATTAATGGCAACTGGGCCTCCAAGATGGATCACGCCAAGACTAAGGACCTTATTTCTAGTTCTTCTATTTTCTTGCATGTGTGTAGCCTTGGGCCCAACAAGTAGGTGATTAACTTCAGTCTGGTTGCAAGTTCCACAGAGCATAGGTCTAGAGTCCATCAGCTAGTAGAGTTTGGGCCAGATTGTTAGTTCGGAGATGGTGAGAGCAAGATGGTTCCGGAGTGGGTACACTTGTCCCATGTTCGAGAGGGTTCCGAAATCCTCACAGTCCGGGGTTTTCATAGCCACTAAGTTTATAAAAGCCGGAATCCTCAGTGGGTGCGAACCTTCCCATCTAAGCCTTCGAATACTCCTGCCAAGTCCACAAGTCGACAAAAGTGCCTAACAACCCAACCAAATGGCGTGGAGGGCAAGCCAGGAGAGAGGGAAGAGAGAGAGAGAGAGAGAGAGAGAGAGAGAGAGAGAGAGAGAGAGAGAGAGAGAGAGAGCCTTTAGGGCAGTTGAGTCAGGATCACCGGAGGCGTCCGGTGGCCTCACCGGACTTGTCCAGTGGCATATTTAATTTGGGCCAGTACGAGCAAAACCTCTCTGTTCCTGCTTCGGGCCCGCCAGAAACATCCGATGGCGGATTTAATTTTGGCTCGCGGCTATAGAAACGTCTCTGCCCATTAATTGTAGGCATCAGACGTGTTTGGTCGGCTCACCAGATGAGTCTGGTGCTCAGTGTCCAACGCTCGTCAAATTTCAGAATATGGGCTGCACATTGCGTCGAACAGGTGGTGGCCTTGAGTTGGGGGCTCGCGATTGGCGGCTACCGAAAGAGTTCGGTTGCTCCGACGGATGTGTTCAGTGAAGCAGATTTTTCAGCAGGCGCCTTGCTGGCTCAATCTGAGACGTTCGTTCGAGTCTTGATCTAGGGCTTCGAGTTGGGGCTATAAATAGAGGACATCCAGCTCGAGAGAGAGAGGGGGAGAGCTAATTTGAAGCCACCCCATTGCCATCCACTCCTAGGGAGCTCCTCCCATGGTTCCCACCTCCACCTAGGGTTCCATGTGAGCTTAAGATTGAGAGAGAGAGAGAGAGAGAGAGAGAGAGAGAGAGAGAGAGAGGGAGAGGGAGAGAGGGAGGGAGAAGGAGAGGAAGAAGAAGAGTGCATCCCCAAGCCTCCTCCGGTCGTCCCCAAGGTTCTTGTGCCTCCCCGCAGAGTTCTTGCCTAGCTCCATGGTGGGAGAGGTGGTGGTCTAGTCGGTCTCCGGTCTTGTGCTCTTTGGGTCCTCACCGCCGGAAGGAGAACATCACCGCCACGAGCTTCAACGTCTTCATCGAGTGAACCTCGACATCAATCGTTCCGCAACCAAACCCACCTCCGTGGTAGTCACCGCCTAGGCGTAGGTGGTGCTTTCTCTCCATTGCGTTGGAGTGTGCAAAATCCTCCATTGCGTCAGGGGTCGGCTTCACGTGTGAAGTCGGAGTGTGCGACGATTGCCGTGTGTGGGAAAACTTCGTCGCATATATGGGTCCGGAGCTCGCCTATTGATGTGTCGGTGAAGAGCGACCAACTAGTGCACCGGGAGATAGGGACGAAAGGGTCCCGGCTTTCCTTTGCGGCGAGCTTGCCTAACGGTGAGTAGGTGCTTGAAGCGAACATCGGGAAACATATCGATTTGCTCTTCTCTGTCTCATTTACATTCCATACTTGATACTCCTACTGCCTGCGAGTGCCATCGAGTCTCTAACACTTGAATCGTGGTCGCTTCCGCACTAGACTTATGTAGGTATCACGCGCTAATTGGGTTCCTAAATTGCTTAAGTGATCAAGTGTAACAAAGGATAAAATTTGAAAAGTCCCATTCACCCCCCCCCTCTGGGCCTTAGGTTCCTACAAAGGGTAACGAGAAGGATGGGATGGTTCAACATTGACAACGATGAGAAGCCTCCCATGAGCTCTTCCCACAAGGGAGACTTTGCAGGTAAGGAGGAAAACATCCAAACCTACTAGGGTGCAGATAAAAAGTTAGCCTTGTACACCAAAAGTAGGTGTAGATTAAAAGTTAGCCTATTATAGGTGCACTATGCAAGAAAATTTTTAAAAATATTTGTGGTCAATGAGTCATTATGCTAGTTCTAAAACTGGCATGGGTTACCGGGTGATGTGTTCAGAAATCGACATTGATAGCTAGTTTGGAACCAACATGGATTCAAACTGTTCTAGTATATATAGTGGTTGTTTTTTAAACATGCTACTGTTACCAAGACTAAAGAAAGCAAAAATAAAGCATAGAGCATATACAATCATACACGCCAGCTGTCTCTAAACCATTCATAGGACTTTCCATGTATAATGGATGATGACGTGAAGGACTGACTGTGCAGAGAAAATTGAGCCGTTTCCAAAGCAAGAGTCAACTTTATATGATAATTAAAAAATTTATGTGATACTACCCATATCACTACTGGTGCATAGCTCAAACCACTAGTGATAGTATATATGTGCCAAGAACTCACACGGCAAAGTCATGCAAAAGAGAAATATCATTCCCTTGCTCATATCAAACACAAATACAACATTACATAGAACAAGATCAAGTATCATTATTTTATATGAACTCACTTTAGAACTTTCATTGAACATCGAGTGACAAAATGATGTACAAATAGATACCTTTTGAACATGAAGTGATAAAATGATGTACAAACAATAAACTTTGAACATGGGGTGACAAAACGATGTACAAACAACATATCTGATGTACAAACAATGCATTTTGAACATGGGGTGACAAAACGATGTACAAACAACATATCCTCGCTATTCTACAATCCTTGAGATGACAACATTGAAACCCGCTTGATCTGGCCAACATCCGATAACACAGAAGTCAAATTATTTTCCATCATCTAAAAATTGAAAAATAAACATAATATAGAAGTTGTATGGTTATTAGTCACTGACTTCATTGATAGACGAAAGTTGCAGAGCCTTGTTGTGTTTTGGCGTAAGTCTATACTATGAGTTTGTCTCTAGTGTGGTGGAGGATACAGTCGGCGGCGGCGGCGGGGGCGTGGTGATGATGATTTGGGGGAAGAAAGGTGGACGAGGGGTGTTGTCCTCACATTCAAGTCGTGGAGTCCATGTCCCTCCACTTTTCTCCCACTATCGAAACAATGGTACCGGCTGCTTTCTCGTTCGTTGCTGCCATCTCTACCTTCGATGTGTGTCCTGCTGCTAATAAAGACGAGATAAGAAAAAGGGTAACGAGAAGGATGGGATGGTTCAACATTGACAACGATGAGAAGCCTCCCATGAGCTCTTCCCACAAGGGAGACTCTGCAGGCAAGGAGGAAGACATCCAGCCCTACTAGGGTGAAGATAAAAAGTTAGCCCAGTACAGCGGAAGTAGGTGTAGATAAAAATATAGCCTATTGTAGGTGCACTATGCAAGAAAATTTTTAAAAATATTTGTGATCAATGAGTCATTATGCTAGTTCTAAAACCGACACGGGTTACCAGGTGATGTACAATGATACACATAGAGCATATATAATGATACACATCAGCTGTCTTAAAACTGTGCATAAGACTTGCCATGTATAATGGATGATGACGTGAAGGATCGAGTGTGCGTATAAAATTGAGATGTCTCCAATGCAACAGTCGACTTTATATGATAATTAAAAAATTTAAGTGTGAGCAAGCTGTAAAAAACGTGCAACCATCTCTACTACTACCTCTAGTGCTATCTATAATTGACATGATGATAGTTAGAGATAGTTGTTGTTTCAACCATTGTACATACCTTAAAAGAAAACCAAACAAATACTCCCTCCATCCTAGAATACAAGGCGTAACTGATAGCAACGCAGAGACCAAGAAACGGTTTTATTTCCCTAATTAAACGCGCGGTGAATTAATTATCTCTCACCCCGACGCGCCTGACGGACGTTTTGCAGCCCGCGTGTGCCAGCTAGCCGTCCGGTAATTGGTCGCCCGCTCATGCAGCCCGCGCAAGCAGCCCTATGCATGCATGCTAATTAATTCTGCATGCAGGCTTGCGAGTTAATGGGCGGGAAACGAGGAGCTTGCACTCTTCCATGAGGAAGGCGTCTTATATTTCGGGACTTAAGAAAAAAGCAGTTGTGCCTTGTATTCTAGGATGGAGGGAGTAAGTAACTGAAGGATCGAGATGTAGCCTAAAGAGGGTGAATAGGGTTTACAAATTTTCAGCAAATAAACAGCACAATGGAAAAACAATATCAGATGTTCCGATATTATATTGAATAGTCCGATATGGATCAGACTATCTGATATGAAATCAGACTATCCGATATTGTTGAAACTAGGGTTTAAAGCCCTTAGATAAAACAAGGATACCACCTGCACAAAATAGGGTTAGAGAGCAGACAAGAGTGAATTAATAGAAGTAAACCAAAATCCACAAGGAGACTCAAAGAAGTTGTTCCCGAAGTTCGGATATTTGAGGAGATCCTACGTCTCCATTGAGACGACTCGGTCACACTTCAGTCAAGGTCCCTCTTGACCTTTTTCTTTCGGGTTGCACCAAGCACTCCCAGTTTCTCTCTTTGGATCCTTCCCTTTCGGAGGCAAATTCGACCTTCACAAACTCTCCCCGGCCATCACACCAAGTACCGGTGGCTCTAGGGTGACCCACAGCCATCTAGCAGCCCTCAAACTCCAAGAGTAACAATCCGGCGAAAAACCAACTTAGGGAACGAACCAAGTGCTCAAGGATGAAGCTTGACCAACACAAAGCCTCTAGATCTAGCTTCGTCACTCTCATAAAGATGCAATCAATGAGATTTGAATTGCAGTGAAGGTGAAAGGTGAAGTGCTAGGGTTGGCAATAAGTGCTAAGCTGGAATGAATGTGAAAGGGCAACCCTAACTCGTGGGGGGAGAAGGGGAATAAATACTCCCACCCACCAACTAGCCGTTTGCTGCTGACGGACATTAGATAGTCCGATGTTACACATCGGATAGTCCGATATGAAAATGGGTGAAACTTGACACAAAGGCTATTTTTGGATCCCTGAAATGATTTTGAGAATATTCATACAAGGATCAATCAAAGAGAAAACAATTCATATCGGATAGTCGGATATTATTATCGGATAGTCTGATATTTTTGGAGCTGGAGACAGAGAGGGGTCGATCGGACCAAACATCGGACAGTCCAATCCATATCGGAACATTCCAAGGAAATTATCGGATAATCCGATATTTTTGGAACTGGAGACATAGAGGGGTCGATCGGACCAAACATCGGATAGTCCGATCCATATCGGAACATTCCGGGGAAATTATCGGATAGTCCGATATTTTTGCGACTGCGAGACAGAGAGGGGTCCATCGGATCAAGGATCGGATATTCCGATATACATCGGATATTTCGGTTCAACATTGGATAGTCCAATATATTTTTGAGCAAATCTCCCTCAAATTTGATTGGTGGATAGAATGTAAAAAGTTTTTTCTACCAACAGCAATTAGAACATCTAAAAGTGATTTTCCATCGCATCCCTCTTAATAGTATGGCGTGTCATTAGACTCAATTCAAAAGATCTAAATCTATTAAATACACACCGTGTTCTCCTTTTAGCTTTAAAGTCTACATTTGTTTTCCAAATCCATTTCAAAGGATTAAAATATGTCCATGACTTCATAAAACATATTAGCTCTTTAATTGCCTATCATCTATCACCAAAACGCACGTAGGGTCTAGACGCACTTTCAGTAACCTCATCAATTAAATAAGATAAGCCAATCGGAAGTTGACACGCCGCGAAATGTCAAGGCGATATGGTGATGTGTGTCAAAAAGGCAAACATAATTAATTACGTAGCGACTTAACAGTGTTAATATACGAAATCACGCTGAAGTCTGAACAACGCTGCAGCGGCGCAACGTTGAAGGTGACATGGCAGGAACAACCGGATGGCTTGCATTCACAGGCACAATAATAATCAAATTAACAGGAGAGTAAAGCGGCCATCAACCTAGCTAGATGCGTAAAACATACGGTCATATTTTATAGGACGATGTTCAGATCGACCAAAATTACTTAGATAAATATAGGGCTTACCAGGGACCAACTATATAGCAGTTGTCTACAATATATATAGGGTTGATGTGCACGCGCCTGTTTTGACAGACGATTTTAGTTCATAAACTTTTTCCACCTATTTGACATGCATTTTTCCCATCACCGGAAAATGAAAAAATCATATATTTTAAATGAAAAAATGTGAGTGCGTAACATGCAGGCAACTAAATATTAGCACATAGCGCAGTTGATTTTTTGCACATGCGTACGTAAAGCTCAACTTCAGCACTCCTTTAAAAATTTCCATCACATCCATGCATTTTCTAGAAATAAAATTATAAAAAAACCATGCGAAATAGGCGCGTGAGAAGGGCACGAGAATCGCTTGCGAAAATCATCAAATTGCATACGTATACAAAATAGCCAGTATACAAAATAGCCAGCATTGAAATTAACCGCTTAATTTTCCAACAGATAGGAGTATAGGACGAATAATGGGACAACGGGAAGAAAAAAAAATGTGATGTAGCAGTAGACACGGCTACCCGTGCAAGTACACTCGTCGAGAAGGCGACATGTGTCCCAGAGCGAGGTAGGCTGGGGATCATGAGCTAGCTCGATCACTGGGTAGCTAGCCATGCATGCAGACGCGGACGCAGATGCAGTGCAGCAGCAGCAGCAGCAGCCAGCAGGTAGGTAGACGCGCGCACTATGGACGGAAGGGCGGGCGTGTGCAGTACGCGGCAAGGACCGCGGTGGCAGGCGCGCAGAGTGAGCAGTGACGAGAGCGATCGAGCCATGTCCATCCACATGAGTACGTACGTGACGTACTCAGTAGATCTAGGCCTCGTTCTTTTCGACGTATTCGTTGCGTTGGCGTATTTAAAAATTATTAAAAAATAAATAAAAAGTACTTTTATAATTTATAGAAATACTACTGAAGGGTACGAAAAAATCGTTACAAATTATTATAATACGTAGGTTTACAAAAATAATAAAATTTGTTACAGTGGTACGGCTAAGTAAGTAGCGATCGATAAGTTGGAAAGAACAATTGGCCCTAGCTGTGTTTGTGGGTACGTACGTACGCGCGTACGTACGAACGTGCCCTGGCAGGCGGGGCACTGTGCGCGTCTACGCCCGCGTCGTGCATGCTCGTGTAGTCGTGTGCCCTACTTTTGATGTGGACGGGACAGCGTACCAAGTACGAGCGTACGCGCGCATCCGCGCCCGTGCGATCCATGCATGCATGCATGCGTCGGTCCAGAGCAAACGATAGGGAGGCAGGCAGGCCTTTGCGTGCGAGTTATTCCGTGCGTGTGCCTGCGGCCGATCGATGTTCGCGATGCTGTAAAAGTTGCCGCTAATCCTCACTACTACGGAACGGGCGTTCAGTCCCGGTTCGCAACAGCCTTCAGTCCCGATTTCTAAACCGGGACAGCTCTTGGAGACTGATGCCTGCTGGCCATTAGTTCAGGTTACAGGAACCGGGACTAAATCTCTTCTCAATAGGCCGGCCGTAATAACTTCGTATAGCATACATTATACGAAGTTATACGAGTCCATGACTTCATAAAACATATTAGCTCTTTATAGACCGGCCACTCCTTCCAGAAGGATAGAGTATTCCCAATGGCCGTTGGACATAATTCGATGCCGCGTCGAATAATCAAGAATTTTTAGGAAAACACATGTTTTCAATTGCATAAGCCGTCTATGCTAGCAAGAAATTTGTCTACCCTAATTAGGGTTATTGACCCGCCAACGAACATAAGCTATCTAGAATAAGTTATCGACCATAATGGTCGTTGACCATACTCCAATCCATCCAATACGGCTAGTGCAGGCTCGGTGGAGATAGGTAATTATGGTAGACAGACATATAACAGGCCGCCGACCATATGTTATTATGGTGGACGGTTGTGTCAGGCTTATACCTATATATATGACCTTAATTTTTTGTCTGGAAGAAGGGTGGAAATTTTTAAATGGCCGGTGCGATTATGAAATTAAAATTTTATTAGGGTTATCATAATGTTTTTTAGATAATGGAAATATTTCTGCCTCTACATCTAAAGATATATACAACCCTTACAATTTACGAAAAGATCCAATTTATGAAACGAAAATGGAACAAAATTAAAACAACAAAATTTGTCGATCAGCTAATACAAAGTTTATTATTTAATTTCCAGCCACCATTGTTGAAGAAGGACAAGGTTACCATCTCCAAAGAGCGGCATATCAAGAAGATCCCCTCCCTTTCATCCTCTTCTTGGAATATAGCCTATTGGCGAAACGAGTATGTTCCCTTGAAAATCACCTGTATAAACGAGGAATCTTTGTATTTGTAAAAACCATATCATTTCGATAAAGCCAAATAAATCAAAGCAAAGATGCAACCATTATCAATTTTTTTTATTATTCGTTCTAATTCTATGAAGCCAAGGGTTATCATAATGTTAAATGGTTATTCCTTCATCAAACACTATGAACGAAGTGATTTTCACCTAAATGGTGACAGTGAATGGAGAGCTATGTTACAGGGGTTTGATCTCTGTTTTCAAACCTATAAAGAAATAAAAACAAGGATGCCCTTTATTCAGTGGTGGAGGACGGACGAAAATTTTAGTATGGCGAATTTCATAATGTTGATATTAATAGTAGTGCACTAAACTAAATAAATCCATACAGTAATAATAGTACATGATACTAAATTAAATAAAAATAGTACTATAAAGAAAATTGAATGCGGAAGAAGAAGAAATATTTACCAAAGTATTATTTGCGTCGAGAAGACCTTGGCTATTGCATTTGGCGAGTTTTCATCTTCTAAAATTGTTTTTTAATATCACCAAGATGAAGCCCTTTGAATATGTCTCGTTCGCTGTAGCACTCCATTAAGTCATTAAGCCAATCATCGGTTACAGAAATCAGTCTTGATAATTATCAAAATTATTATCAGTCTTGTTACGCAAAATGTTTGCCAAAGTACTATCAGGATGAAAATTATCAATTAAAACACGAAGTCTCGGATCAACAACAATGTGATCTTGATTAAACTCATCTACCAATGTTGCTCTTGCTTGTACATATGCATTTCCAACTCCAATCTCAACACCAACATCATCTTGGGTCTCTTCACGTACGGCTTGTTCGGCTACTATCTCCTCATCATTTTCATTTTGACGTGCACCTTGATTTGATTCCGATCCGTTAGACACCTTACTAAAATAATTTGTCAGATCTACATACAAAATCATCAAAGGATTAAACAAGATTAAAAAGTCTCTAATATATGGTAGCTATTTACCTTTATCAAGAATTGAAAATGATGTATTGGTATATATCTTTTATTTTAGATTGCCCTTGGTCTTCCCATTCTATGAATTTTGTGGTAGAATCTCGGTTCTTCAAACTTGATCAACCGAACCGAAGAACGGAGGACATGCACTCGTCAACGTGCAGGTGTTGAGGTGTACTAACTGCAGCCGTGCGGAGCTGTGGAGGACGATTGGGAGATGTGGCAAGCACTATGGCAAAAAAAAGGTACGAAACCACCAGGCTCATGAGCTGCATTGGTGCTAATTGAGTTCCTTGTGCAGCCGCAGCACTCAGATAGATATGCAACTAGCAGCCAACCTATTGGCCCAGCATAGCAATGCACGCACAGGGCCAAGACTAGCCGACTAGGTTTCCAATAGTTTTTTTTTTAAGGGAAAGGCAGAAGAGCTGCCGTCCATTCATTGATAGAAGAAGAACGGTGCGACGCACCAAAGTTACAAGAGTTACAACGCAGTAAGGCTACTGCACACCCCGGCCAAATGGCTGCGCCCACATGCGCAAGGCCAAGAGACCTTGCGGCGACACACAATTGGAAGGGAAGGGAAAGGGAAAAAAAAAAACACCGGCCACGCCAGGCGCACAACCAACACACACAACGACAGGCAACTCCGAAATAGCAGACCTAGTAGACAACTAAGAAGTGCAGCAGTGACTAACACGACACCTCCAACAAGGTAACGACGGGTAAGACCCGCCGCCATCGTGCGATCACCCCTCGTTGGAGGTTTCCAAGAGTTATTGCGCCGTCGGGCTTCGGCCTAATGAGTAGGTGCTACACAGAAGGGTGGGGGTTCATAACGGACCAGTAATTTGCGAAACAAGGTCGCGGCCAGAAACTAGACGCGAACAGATCACGTCGTCTTCTTCGGTTCGTCTTGCGGTTGATCAAGCCAGCGCCCCAAGTGTTGCGCCTCTACAGGAATACACACATCCGGTGATCGGAATCCACCCACAGAGGCGTGCTAGCGCCGGGCGCAGGTGAGGGAGAGAGGTGACGGCTATGGTTTGGTGGAGAGGGAAAACCTAATTTCCTCAATGCTTCCTCGCGCCTCTCCACCGCCTCCTTTACATAGTCCCATCGTGGGCCCTCTACACTAGAGGTCCTCACCCGGTCCATGGCCCATGTCTCATATGGTCCATATAGCCCACGTCATACGTGGTCCCACATATCATTGAGCTCACATCCGATGTGGCCTATGATTGTCAATTAGGCATATAATTCCTTCACCTTGTGAAGCCGCAGCTCTTAGATAGATATGCAACTAGCAGCCAACCCATTGGCCCGGCATAGCAATGCACGCACAGGGCCAAGACCAGCCGACTAGGTTTCCAAGAGTTGTTGCGCTGCCGAGCTTCGGCCTAATGAGTAGGTGCTACACAGAAGGGTGGGGGTTCATAACGGACCAGTTAGGTACGGCATGAGCTATACATGCCATAATGGGCCCTCCGCCCCGGCCTTTATTTCCAATTCAAATTAATGTAGTAAAATATATGATATGATTTTTTTACTTAATAGATGTTTTTTTGTCAATCCCACAATTCGCATCTCTATCTATCTATCTATCTATCTATCTATCCCCCCTAGAAGCGGCACCAACCCAAGCGGCCAGATTTGTGCATGGTGGCGACAACATTTGTCGAATCCATGCATGAGGGTGATGGTGTGGGTCAGATCCGGGCATGGTGGCGATGACGGTGGTAGAATCCGTGCACGGGGATGACAGTCGTGATCGTATTTGTGCACGGGGGTGGTGGTGACGATCACATCCAGCGACACGAGTGGCGACGAACGACCCTACCCTCCTGCGGTGGTGAGAAGCTACAAATCTACTTGCTGCCCTCTCGGTGTTGCAGATGCATGGAAGTGTACATTCCTGGTATTGCCGATGATGTGTATATATTTGAGCATTCTCCTATTTTCACATAGAACATGTGTACATTTTTGTGTTGCCGATGATGAAATCCATTTGTCCAGTTTGCACTAAAAGTTCATGATTTACGATGAATTCTTAGCACGATGACATATATTGACTTTATTTGGTTTCTCTAAAATGGCAACTGTGCATAGCTTAAATTTCTGAGTTTTTATTTTCTTTCATACAAAATTTCTACCGTTGGCGACTTGCATGGTTGTCCACCCTAAGTAAGTGACATTGACGGACTGACAATTGGTGGGCTACTTTGATCAATGGCCAACCTGGTGGCCGTCTACCCTAATAAGGTCGATGGTAGTGCCGTCGAAAATAATGTTAGGGTCGATGAAGCATACTAGACCGCCAAAGGTCGACGGCTGGCCATCTACCCAAATCAGGGTACAACTTTTGGCGTGGACACCAATGTGTTTTCTTGTAGTGATACACACCAATTTGGATATATGTCATGGTTCATATCCATATCCATCTAAGCATCTTGGAATTCCTATATATTATAGCAAATTAATAAACTTAGACCTAAAATGGAAGAAAGAAAGCATTTATACATGAGCACCTTGCAATGTACTCTACGTACACCTTAATGCGGTGAATAATCACGGTTTGCACCATATATGATCTGACTCTATAATGAGGTCGGTTTCGAACGTATAAATTTAATATGATCAAGTTTCACATGAAACAACCTAATCCCAATAGAAATCTAAAACGAATATCTCAATATGGCTAGACGAGAATATATTCATGCATGCCTAGGATCTCGGTTTTTTGAACTTGGTCAGATGGCTTAAAAGGTTGGCATCGACTATTCCACACTCACCTGTAGAAACTAGAAAAAATGCAGGCGATATTTTAGCCATTCGAACAAGATTCATCCACCGAGATAGGTGCCCTTCTCCCCTTACTCCTCCCCCTTCAGGTACCCTACCCTACCCTCCCCTCTCGGTTCCCGATCAGATCAACATCGATTCACCGTCACACCTCATATGTTCTCTCCCTAGCTTGCTCCGTACGCCTGCATCGCTGCCGGCCCACCTACTCGTGACCAGCGGCCTTTTCCGCATCACTACTTTGCTCCCTGTCCTTCGGTTGCCACGCCACCCCGCCCCACCCTAAATCTCGGTATAGATGTCAACCATCCGCCGTTGCTGCCAGCCATGCCCACTCCTTTTGGCGTCGTCATTGTCTCTCCGCCCCTACCTAAACTCATCCCCACTATCGGTCTACCACCTACCTAGCATCCCTCTATGTCCGGGGATACTGTTATACTTGTAGATCGTGAATCTAGTGCCCGAGACTCATAACCACTAGGGTTCTTGTGTTCATGTGATGAGTTCGTGATCCACAGTGAGGGAGGGAGACAGAGAAGGGGAGGAGGCCGACCGTACCTCTGTCGATGTGAGAAGGCTCGACCGGCATGGTGGAGCATGGCGTCGGCGCGGTGGCAGCGGCTGTGGCGTTTCCCTTCACTGCCCGCACCTATTGATCGTATCTCGGGTTTCTGTGTCGTGTGGGAGGAGGCACGGCGAACCTTGGTTCGTGTGCCCCTCTCCGCCTTTCTTTTATATGCGGTGCGGGCGTGAAAGGGGGCCACAACCTAGGGGGTTTTGGGCCTCCGATCAAAGCCGTGTCTGGAATCCGGGCTCGGTCAGGACGTCTCCCTTCCAAGCCCGAGATCAATCCAACATTCTCCCCCTTGATCTCGGTCCCCGCCCACCCTAAATTTCGTCACAGATGTCAACCATCTGCCGCTGCTGCCAGCCATGCTGACTCCTTCTGGCATCGTCATTGTCTCTTCGCCCCTACCTAAACTCATCCCCACTATCGGTCTACCATCCACCTAGCATCCCTCTATGTCCTGGGATACCTCTCCCTCTCTCCCAAACACTAACCCGCACGAAGCGGCTAGTAATGGGGAAGAAGATGGAGGCCTAGTTAGCTGCGAAATCGACGGCACAAATTTGGTTTTCGCAAGCGTCTGCTGTTTAGCAAAATCATGAAAAGATTAAGGCGAGCTCACGGATAATTTTGGCTTAAAAAACAGTCGTCCACTCATCCCACACCCCTAGCTGGTAGCTGCACCACTGCCTGTGGTACAGGTACCTAATACGATCGAACAGGTGATGATGACGCTGATGACTGCATGAGGTAGCCCTAGCTAGCTTTAGCGTGGTCATGGCGCATGGTCTCGCAGCGCAGCGGGCGTACGGCCGTGCGCCTGCCCGTGCTGGCCGGCCGCGCGCGCGCGCTGGTGGTGGACGTGGCCGTGGTGGTGCTCCGTGCTTGCGCGCTGCCCGCCTGCGCTGCCCGCGTTAGTGGTGGCGCAGCGCGTGTTTGCTTCCCGCTTGTCCGCGCGCTCGCTGGATTGATTCCGGCTCCTCGGAACGCGCTTAATGGCCTTGTCGGCTGCCTCTCTGGGCATGCACGCACTCCTAGTGGAGCAAATGATTGCGGGTTGGTAATAAGTGTGTGTGTTTGTTCCTCTCGATCCGGCTGCCGCGCAGCATCCCCCCTCTTTCTCTCTCCCTGCTGGCTAATTAAGCTCCCATGCATCTCTTGATTCGTTTCTCTCTTTCCATGCGTTGCTAAGTAAGACGTGGGTATAATGCCGCTTTTCCTTTGCTCTCTGCATGTGTTTCAGCAACTTAATTAACTGTTAGAATCTGTACGATGATCCACGTCAGTTGTCTATAAACTGTCTATTAATCTTTAAATAAGATTTTAGCTATTGATCAATTGGATGAGAGAGTGGAGGGACGAAAGAGAAAGAGAAAGAGATCGATCATCAATATATGGGGCAACCGTAGTCGATTGTATTACAAGAATTAAGGAAAATACATTATAAAAAGGTAGAATTGCATATGGTGTTATAGGATGTATACATGGCCCATTGTACAAGTCGTCCACATATATCTATAGATAGAGTGGACATGTGATACATGTTTGTTGTTTAGGAAAACTTATCATGCACTCGTGAACACCCTGAGGAGATTGGACCATTTTGCTAATCTGAATCATTGATCTCCATAAAAGGTGAGCTAAACAAGAAGGACTGGGATTTCGTTGATCTCCCATGTAGGATATTCGGATTCCATTTCAAATTATAGAATCTAATTAGAAATCTGAAATTTCATATTCAAATTTTAGATAGTTTGGTCCAGAAATCAAATTTTAAAACTAAAAATCAAATTTCAAAACCAAAATTTTAAAATTCACAATTTGAAGAATCCCAATTCTAGTACGGGAGATTGACGAATTCAAATTTTGAACGGTTCAATCTAAAATTCAAATTAAAAAATTGGAAATCAAATTTGAAGACATTAAAATTTGAATTCAAAGTTTGAAGATATCCTTTGTGGGAGATCAACAAATTCTTAGTCCATTATATGTGGGCTATCCTTTATGAAGATCAACGTTTCAGATCGAGCAAATGGTCTAACCCGCTCAGCGGGTTCACCGGTGCGTAGTAAAGTTTTCCTATTGTTTATATCAATCATTGTATACCTAGCTCCTTAGACACCTGTTCGAATATAGGCAGGGCCGGTCCAAATAGGAGGGCAACTGGTGTGACTGACAGGGTCCCCTAATTTTGAATGGTCCCAGCCCATAGTAGTTTATAGCTATGAAGCCCAGTAACAAACTCAAGATAACACATTAAATTAGCTTTGTAACAAATCATCAGTATTAGCATATAGAATAGCTATCAGTTGCTAGTATGTTACATTTGTCCATCGTCATTTGTTTTCCAATTCTAGGGACCCATGTTATTAGTATATACATATGAATTCTAAATTTCATGTTGCATCTTATGATTCATTGCTACGACTCTACAAGGCCATGAACAATGGAGGCGTCATTGCATGGCATGACACTAGATTGATAGATTGATGTGGTTGCCAAGAGCGCTGTGAGCGGCAACGGTACGCTGGCGAGCCATTACTTGCTAGCACCAGCACCACCTATGCGACGGGAGCTACGGTGACGCCACTACTTCACTAGCTTGCCTAGCCAGGAGGTGATCTACCAAGGCCAATCCTGGTGGTCGGTTGACT
Organism: Raddia distichophylla; assembly: GCA_005191435.1. Lineage (NCBI taxonomy): Eukaryota > Viridiplantae > Streptophyta > Magnoliopsida > Poales > Poaceae > Raddia > Raddia distichophylla. The sequence continues at coordinate 1,169,766 of SPJY01020995.1, forward strand.
CTGTTTCTAGATTCTCGTCTTCATGATTCGGCCATTTTGGTGTCAGATGATCGTCTTGACGTTGTTTGTGATGATCGACAATGATGGCACGATCCATGACCGGCCAACCCTGCCTAGTTCTTTTCTTTCTAAATCTGAATATTATATGTTTTTTCTCTTCACTTTTGTATAATTGTGTGTTTATTATTATTGATGCAATATGTTCATTAGAAAATATTTATATGGGTGTCAAAAAAAGAAAGCATGATCAAAACACAACTCACAATTAGATCCATAGAAAAAAAATATAACTGCGATTTTAGTTCTTCTACGCCAGAAATAATACCATTTATTTTAGCTGGCCCCAAAATCTTTGGATTGGTCCTGGATACAGGTATTTGTATCCCTTTGTCATCTCCAGTTCTATAGCTCTTTTTTGAGATATATAGCCATGCGAGGTAGTATTTCGTGGTGGTACATATTTAGATGTAGTTATTTCAATTTATAATGCTAATAAGTACTACTCATTCATGTTAAGCCTGTACAGTTATTTATATTCAAATGGTCTGGGATTGAGAAGAATAGCTCATATTTATCAGTAAAAATGCTCCATTTCATTGATCTTGTCGTTCCCGCGTTACAAATAAACGGTTAGGGAGGTCGGTGTTGCTCTCGCTATTGCCTTTTGAGACTTCGACTTGCGAGTTGCGATACATATATAGCATCTAGCTATTGCTCGATTAAGTTAATTATTTGCTCTTAATTAGAATATGCAAAAGCTATTCTGGGTTCAAACATAACGAGTATGTATGAACGGGATACAGTGTTCAAAATTGACTATGCAAGTCGATCTTGTATAGTAATTCACATATTATTCTAAAGGATTGGGATTAAGGTATGTGAGACACGCTTGGATTTGGACATGGATCCTGTGATTACTGTCTATGACTTCTGCACAGATCGACTCCATTTAATACGGGGTCAATGCAAGGTTACCAGTCTGCATCCATTGATTTGCTTATGTCCTCCTTATCTTACGCCGTCTTAATTAGTTATGTGTTGTCACGTCTGTACTATCCATGCATGTACCTTGACCTCATCTCAGACAGTATTACAGAACGCTATTAACAGCATAGCAAGTATCATAAAGTATTATGGTTTATGGATTTAATACTTAGGGCAGTGTCCGTTAGCAACTCCCTAAAAGTATACACCTAATAGGCTAAGTTGTCGATATATACCTCAAAATAAGAATTAAATATTAATGGAGGAAAGAAAAAATTATGATTAATGTACATGGAAACTGATGATAAGTACCTAGTTAACTAATCTAACCATTAGAAACCTTAATTACTTAGTTCGTTGCAAGGTTCGAAATCACGCTTTATCTTAGCGAGTATTCTTCGACATGTTCATTATGCATAAACTTTTCTAAGTGAACGTTTATTAGTTCTATATTAATAATATAACCATTTTAAGTTTAAATGATGTAACACTATTACAGAAACATCCATCTGTGTCTCCTCCATCACTGGCGAGGAGGCGAAAACCACTAGGGACGAGCCCCGACTTGAAAAAACCGCCGGTTATGACAACTGCTACTGATAATATGAGTATCACTAGGGGTTATATGAACTAACTGCCCGTTATATTATCCCTATTGGTTCTGGTAAAGAACCGTGTGGGTTAATAACCTATCACGAGTGGTTCGAATATCGAACCGCTAGCCGTGCCACTATCACGCTTGCATTATTGTTGTTCATCACCTTCTACTTTTGAACACTATGGCGTCCCGTAGTGGTGGAGGACAGAACAAAACAATAGTAAGCATCCAAATTTTGATCATTTCTCATGTATTTTAAGTGTTTTAGTGGTTGGAAGGTTAATAGTACCTTTTCTGCTCTCTAATTGCTCTCTTTCTTAATCTCTTGCTGCTAGTTAGAAGGTTAGTGGTTGAAAGCTAGCTAGCCAAATCTACTTTAACTAGATCTAAAATTGAATATATAATCAATATTTCAACCTAGCTTGTCGCCGTTGGATTCATTCAAGATCCGTGCACATAAAGTAAATACATGAACAACAACAATATTGTCATTTACCATTCGAAGGTGTGAATGCAATAAGTGCGCAATTAATTGTTTCAAAAAAGATACGGAGCACAGGCTCCATAGAGCACCAAGTACTTTTACAACTTCGAGGAGATGATGCAGGACGTAGAAACAGACTATGACACAGAAGAATCGAATAAACCAATATTCGATGGATGCCAGCTGAATACACTAGGTTAGCAATTGTGCTTGAACTCTTATCAATAAAGGCAATGAATCGATGGACCGACAAGGATTTTTCTGAGCTCCTATTACTGCTAAGAAATCTTCTTCTATAAGGAAATTTGTTTTTAGAATCAATGTATTATGCAAAAAAACAGGCAGTTTGTCCTCTAGCATTGAAAATGCAAAAAATCCACACATGTCTGAACAACTGTATCATATACCATCACGAGCACGCATGCTTTCACTTATGCCTAGTATGTGGGGCATCTCGCTACAAGAGGAAGTTAAACACACACGACAACAACCACTGTCCTCGAGGTCGGGAAAAAGTGAGGACCGCTAGCAAAGGTCATGTAGTTCCTCCTACTGACTCCACGATTGAAACACTGGTTTGGAAAGGAGTCAAGGTTTCAGGTGGCACTCGGAGGATCGCAAGAAAGATGGCAAGATCAGACACCTTGCAGACGCTCCACAATGGAGACTCGTTGACCGTGAATTCCTTGATGTTGATACAGATCCTAGAAACATATGGTTTGGCCTGAGCACGGACAGTATGAACCTATTTCATAACTGGAGTAGTAAACACAATATTTGGCCTATGAATCTATACATATCTATTCTACCTCCAGGGTTGTGCATGAAGCGAAAGTATATTATGATGTGTATACTAATCCAATGCTCTTAAGAAACCAGGAAATGATATCGATGTGTACCTAGCACAATTGGTGGAGGAACTACAGATTTGTGGAACATAAGGGTAAAGGTATGGAACGCGGACCTGCAGGTGACCTTCACGCTACATGGCATACTGCTCTGCGCCATCAACGATTTTTGCACGCTTGGAAAGCTCTCGAGCATGACCACAAAAGGCAAGAAACATTGTCCTCAATGCTTAGAGGATACCACAAGTGTTTGGCGGAGAAACTCTCCGAAGATTGTGTGCATGTGCCATCAAACGTTCTTGTGCATAAATCATCCATATCAACGAATGCACAAAAAAATCAACGGAAAAAGGAGGATGGCTTAGCATTGGTGCCAAAAAGCGGGAAACAAAATCTATGACATGCTAAATGATATTAATTTCATGTTGGGAAAAAAATAAAAAGGTTGTAAGAATAGGAGGATGACATAGAACACTCCAAATGGCATTTGAAAGAAAAGGTCTACTTTTTGGACTCTACCATAGTAGGAAATCCTGATCATTCGCCATTGCTGTGATGTGATGCATATTGAGCTAAATGTCTATCACAGTTTGATTTGTTTATTGTTTAATACGAAAGATGGGCTAAACGCTCGGCTGGACATAATTGATATTATAAGAACAGAGTTTACACCAGCACCGTTCGAGACCACTAAGGAAAAAACATATACCTCCCTTCAGCCTGCTACACTAGACAAGGCCAGGAGCACACTATCACTAGCGATTCACATATGCAACTTCTAGGGGGGTTGGCGCGAGCAGAGTTGGAACCTCACTATCACTAGTGGTTCACATAGAATCACTAGTGATAGATTGTATCACTAGCGGTTATATATATATAACTAAACACTTAGCAGCGTGCATAATTCATTCATCCCCAAAATTTCCTATCTCGTGTGATAGCTAGGTTTCCTCTCCAACGCTCTATCACCGTCGTCCCTAAACTTGCCATCAGCGCCCCCCACCTTGTCGTCGCCATCGTCCTCCATGTCGTCGGTGTCCTCCCCATCTCCACCATCCTACCCATCACTGGCGTCATCATCTTTGTAACCTGACACCATTCTATCCATCGCCAGCATCTCCAAACCCGTCACTGGCGTCCCCAACCTTGTCGTCACTGTAGTCCTCCTTGTCACCAGCGACAAGAAAACATGTACGCCCCTAAAGAGTCCCAATTTAATTAGGATTTGAAACTTAAGGTTCAGGAAAATTTGGGGGTTTGGAGCCCCAATTTAAAAGTCAGATTGCAGTTACTTTAAAATAAATATTGATCAAAGGATAGTTGAAAACTTGAAATTGGATAGTTGAAAACTTGAAATGGCAACAGAGGAAACTATGAAGGGACAATTATGTGCTGAAGGTTTGGTTTATCATTTGTATATACGAACATATATAATATTACAGTTGTCTTGGCATGTTCACATTATATTTTGCATTAAACATATGATGAGTTAATGACTATTTACCTGTTTCGATGAATTTACTTTTAGACTCTTGTAAAGTTTCCACTTGGAAGAGAATGCGCTAAAACAATTTTCTTTAATAATTTTAAATGAAAATATACATAAAAGTTGATCAAATCAATATTTGTAAATCGCAAACAAAGATATCTTATAAACACAATTGAGGTTAAGCTAAAAAAATTCAAGGGTAGCATAGTATTTCAATAAAACAAACTCATTACATATCACTATGAATAATAACAAATACGTTGGTTTTTGGTTCGAATATGAAAGTCGCTGGCCTCATTTACAGGCAGCCTTTCACTCGACTTGTGTAAGGATCTAGCCTCTGATCGAGCAGCCTATTTTGTGATATATTTTTAGTTGATCTGGATGTACTATTAAACGAAATTGTGCATTGAAATTAGTTGATAGTTCTTGTTGTTGGATTGCTTCAAGATTGGTGTTTCTCCCTAAACCCCATAAATATCACCTCTCCTCCTCCCATAGCCATTGTTGTGTATTCCCTTCTCCTTGCTTTGCTTATTTGTCTATCACTGCTTTTTCCTTTTTTCCATGCTGCCATTATTGGATCTCTACCACCAAACGCTAGATTAAGCTTTGGGATCACTAGGTTAGTCCTCCTGAGGTTCAACACATCAACCTAGGCATAGGGGAAAGTCATGCCAGTGGCAGCCTAGTGGTGGGAAGTGGTAGCGACACCAGTGCCTCACCTTAAGGGCTCGTTGTGTCCATTGGGAGATCGACGTATAAGTTTATCGGTGTTAGGGTGATGACTGAACGAGATGGACGAAATAGTGAGGGTGCCACCAGTCGTGGATGCAGTGGTTCACAAAGCATGGCCTACTTATCTGGCCATGCCGAACTGGCCCGTTCAGTTTTTGGGCCATTCCTGGATTTGTTTAGCGATAGGAGGCCACTTATGCATATGATGTTTTACGCATGCCAATTTTTGTGGGTCATTTTTTCGCCTTTATGAACTTGTAATTGGCTATATTGGGGTAATGAATCGCTAGTGATAAACAGTTGTTCTGGTAAAGAATCGCTATTGATATCGCTCTTGAAAGAGGATCCTATGGCCTAGAGGGGGTGAATAGGCAATTTTAAACTTTTTCGGTTATTCTTGATTAAGCATCATGTTAAGAGTGACCCAATCCTAGTTCCGATGATCAAGAGAGCGGAAGTGATAAAGCAAGTGATTAGAAAACTAAGACATGGCATCGCAATTGATTACAAGCATTGCAAGGGAAGTAAGTACGGAAATTAAATGAAAGAGAGTGACACGATATTTATTTCACCGAAGTTCGGAGCCGCAACTCCTGCTCTCCGTTGAGGCTACCCCTTGCGCACAAGGACCGGCTCGCTCTCGAGCCTATCGCCTCACTTACTCCCCGGTAGTCGTTGCGCCACTCCGACGAGGTGGACTCCGTCACCCGTACACCGACTTGAGAGTAGTCACATGCCAAGGCCTACTTCCAAGCCCACGCCTCCACGATGGATGCCGTCTTAAAAAGTAAAAGGCCCGAAACGCCTCGATCATGCCGGATCAAAGGACTTCCATAAAGCTCGGTATTTGGGGATGAGTAATTGTTGGCTTGGATTGGTTGGCGGGTGGAGGAAAGACTCTAGAGCACCTAATTGATGAGCAATAAGTTGTGGTAGGTGAAGTAGAGCAACAACCCTCAAGGAAGCCAGCCACAAGACTTGTATTTATAGCCCATAGAGCAAAACTAGCCGTTGCTCCCCGGAAGGGAACAAAAACTAGCCGTTAGCCTTTATCGGACGCCGTCCGACGGGAATCGGACGCCGTCCGACAGTGAACTCTGTAGCAGGATTTGGCCTTATCGGACACCGTCCGGTGAGAACCGGACGCCGTCTGATGAAATGCAATGTGCACGGGTTTTGCTGATCGAACGCCGTCCGGCTTCTCTCAGACGCCGTCCGAAGAAATGTATTTTCTAATATAAGTACTAGAAGGTGTGGGAGAGTTGAGGTGGGTTTTTTTCTCTCTAGAAATCTCACAAGAATATTTTTAGGTGTATTTGGAAGTGGTGGACTAAGAAAACCGAATTTCGAGAAGTAGCAAAGATCCGGCATGATCCAAGAGATTCAAACCCCTTTTGAAGAGAGGTCTCGGGCGGCGCGCAAGTGCAACGCGTGGATCGGCTAGAGAGGTAAACGAAACCCTAACCTTGCTCTGATACCATGTTAGGAATAGCACTTGTATTCATCTAGAGGCCAAAGGGCCAGTATATATACAAAGTACAAGGGCAAAACGGGAAGAAGGCTAGAAAAACCCTAATACAACAAAGGACAGGCCAGGCCCATATACACTGCCCAATACACATCTAACACTGGTAACGAATCGCTATTGATATCGCTTGTCAGCACTAGCGTTGGGTCGGAGAACTACCAGTAATGACTATTATCACTAGTAGTTATCAAACTACTTGTGATAATCCTCGATTATCCATGTCACTTAGTTACTGGCGGTTTAAAAACCATTAACGATAGCAGTTCGGAATCACCAATGCTGAAGTTTCCAGTAGTAGTGTAAGAATGAGTAGATCATAACAGAAACACAATTGGTTGTTTGATTTTCAAAATAAATTGAAAAAAAAGTAGCATAGCGTTGCTATAGCAGCAACATGTACTTATAGCGGTCAATTTAACAGCTACAGAGGTCATAACTATGTTTGTAAAATTTTAGTTCTTAAGTAGAGTCTTATGTCTGAAAACACTGTAGCGGTGCTAATGTGGTTGTGGTTGGTCTCCTGCAAATACACGTAGCTAGGAGTCCAACAACTTACGCTAAAACAGTAAAACAATTGTCATGCCTCGTGCATTTGGGTCATGGGATAGAATTGCGGGATTGCATATGAAACTTGTGCATATTCCAAACGAGCAGGGTGTCTCGCAAATTGCACGGCTAGATTTATGTAGCTGATATGAGATCTTTCTTTTAATATGACATTTACTATTAATTATTTTTTTCTTTCTAAATTTCTATTATTTTATTTTATAATTGCAGTTGGTATGGACTCTTTCTTTTAATTTAAACCATTAGAGCATCCCCAGCTGGAGCTGTTTCAGCACCTGTAAAATACTGTTGCTACAGTACAGCGCGATTTTTGCAGCATGGGAGAGCTTCTGCTATGCCTTGGGTTTGAATTTCCCGCTCTTGCTACAGTAAATCACGATTGATAAAGAGCTGGATGTACAGCTCCTGCTGGGGATGCTCTTATAATCCAATCCATTATAATCAACGGTGTATATCTCTCTTTTGTTTAAACTAAACCGTTATAATTCAATCCACTTTCAATCGACATTGTAGATCTTTCTTTATTTTAATATTAAATGTTATAATCTGATTTACTATAATCGACGATGTAGATCTTTTTTTTCTTTAGTTAATGCGATTTTTTTGTATTTTTAAATTAACACAAAAGTTTTTAATATCTACTATATATATAAAGCAGAGTTAAACGGAGCCACCACATTAATTCTAAAATCGTGGAAATTCCCATGTTAATCGAAAAATACTAGAAATTTCCATGTTAATCAAAAAAAGAAAAAATCTACATCGTTGAATGTGGATAATATTATGTAAATCTAGCGGTCAATATTAATCTCTTAACAAATTAATAAAGCTGATCGTTAATCGTAGAAAAAAAAAAAGATCTCCACCGTTCATTATATGTTAATTCTTGGAAAAATAATCTACACCGTATATTGTAATTTTGACTCATGTTGTATATATGTTAAGAAATCTATGTGTACGTGTAAAAACTGCGTGCAACATAAGCGTGTACGAGCCGATACTAATATGTACTTGCGTACAAATTATATAATCAAAACAGAAGGCATCGAAGTCATCGTAATAATCAAAGAAATTTCAACATAAAAATCAAGGAAAAAGAAAATATTATCGGAGAAACTCGGTCCCACGGAAATCACGAGCTAAAATTGGAGATTCTATCGTGATTTAACGGGTCGTTGAAACGCAAGGCAAACATATACCTATTGGCCATCGTATTGCTGCACATCGAATCGAAGCCGCAAGAGGAATAGAAGCCGGTAATAGAAGATGACATATCACAATCAGTTGATCAGCGAGAAGGTTCTTAGCCTCTGCCACATTAATCCTAAAGTAATAGAAATTCGCATATTAATAAATTATACTAATTTTTTTTATGTTAATCAGAGAAAAAAAGTTCTACACCATTGATTATCGTGAAATCAGATTGTAAAAATTAATGTAGATTGGAAGAAAGAATACTTATCTAATAGATATAGTAAATACAAATTTGTAATTAGAAAAATAGTTCATGTTAACCACGAAGATAGAAAAGAGGCCAATATTGAGGAGTATAATAAAAACACAAAGCTGAAATTAAGAAAAACTCATATCAATTATAAAATTAGCGGCGCAAATGCGCGGGACACCGTACTCATTTTATGATTAACGCAGTGTTTTACATGTGTGTGTACAGTAGATAGGCCTTTACGACAAATTTTGCCAGTTTCAAGGACACGGCGTCATCGGTACTGGCATTTTCTTCTTTTTTTCGAAGAAAAGCCCAGGCACAGTATCGGCCGACAGTGTATATATACGCGTAAAGCTCGCATTTCAGAGCTACGAAATCATCGAAATAAGGACGCGACATAGTGGATTTGAGTGCCGTGCGCGCGCACATTGGCATGGCGTGGCATGGCGTGGCATGGCATGGCATGGCATGTATGGGGTATTGGGGTAGACTGGGCGGGCAGGCAGGCAGGCACCTGTGCATGCATATATCATGCAGGCGTACGTCGTGGGTTCGTACGTACATGATGCATATAGCTCTCGCCGGACGTACGCCGGATGCATATCATGCATGCATGCATGCATATGGGGGATGGCGGAAGCAAGAAAACAAACTATCAATCGAGTTATCGAGAGGCCGGCGGAGACACGTACATGAAAGAGACGAATCTCACTATTTTGTCAGTGCAACGATCGAAATCTGATCATACACCAACCAACCACACGCGCACAGTAGCTCCTCACAGTGCCCGGCCGGCCAGGACTACCAAGCTAGCTAGCTATCAGCATGCAGCATGGTACTCCTCTCTCTCTCTCTCTGGGTTGGCTAGCTAGCTAGCTAGTTTCTCTCTCTAGCTAGGGTTCATACACAACAAGACTTCCACGAAACAGGTGCGTCAACAGGACGAGGGGGGAGAGCGAACGACCGATTAATTGGTCCCAGGCCTTCTTGCAATCTGTCAGCGACAAAACTGGTAGATACCAAACTCACAGTTCCTTTTCTCTCTCCACACTCTCCCTCCCTGGGATGGCAGTGGCAGCGCTGCAGCAGTAAGACAGAGCTGCGTGTAGCAGGGAGAGAGAAAGAAGAGAAGGTTAACCGGTTAGAGAGAGGAGAGAGAAAAGAGAAGAGAGAGAGAGAGAGCGGAGGGAGTGCATGCATGCATGCATGCATGCAGGAGGCTAGCTATGCGGTATAGTGCGGTAGAAGTGAGTGAGCTGTCCACATGCGCTGTCGTGCCAAAGCACCAGACCCACGGCGCCACGCCTGTTGCATGCGCCACCACCCCCCGGCACCAGCTGCACTGCACCACCCCCCACCGAGGGCTTCTCTCGCTCCCCCCTCCCACTCCCACACATGCATGGATCCCGTACGTGTGGTTGCAGGGTAACTGTAATTAACTTAATTTAGCAATTGCATTAGGTATCCATGTTTGTTGTTGGAATGGCTAATGATGAGGTATTGTGTAACAGTACTGGTTGAACGTACTCTACTCAAATTGGTTTTTAAAAACTGAAGGGACTAGATTTTGTCTCGTCGACAAGCTACGTACGTACGGTAATTGTTAAAACTTTAGGTGACTCTCTTACACATACACACACCGGGAACGGATGATAGTAATAATATACGCTCATTGATCTACAGGAACGTGATGATAGTCATTGGGGTCTCGAAATGATACGCTCATTGATCCAACGGTGGATAAAATTGCGTGCTCTAGCTACCTAGCTTGCACGCCTATAGGGGCTTTCCCATGGAAACAATTCGGTCCCCGAGATGCGTGCGAACTCGGCAGGCAAATAATGGTCGGATGCATGGCATGCACGGTGGATAAAGGCAGGCCAAACACAGCAGCTCAGGCACCCGCGCAACCAGGTGACGTAAATACTGGGACTGCCACGTGGCGCATTGCCGTGCCGTGCCGAGGCCGTATTTACGTCGGCCAGCCTGGCCGATGTAAATACTGGGGCTGCCACGTGGCGCATTGTCGTGCCGTGCTGAGGCCGGGCCGACGTAAATAGGGAAAATATATTTACGTCTGCCAGGACCGACGTAAATATGCCAGGCTAGGCGACGCCCCTACCCGACGACCAGTTTTTACGTCAGCCGTGGGGCCGACGTAAATAACAGCTATTTACGTCGGCCGTCGACGTATATCGACGTAAATAGGTATTTCAAAGGCTTTTAAGCTATTTACGTCGGCTTCTGGCCGACATAAATACGTCGGATTCCTGTAGTGCTAGGTGACTCTCTTACACATACACACACCGGGAACGGATGATAGTGATATACGCTCATTGATCTAACGGGACGAAAGTGATGATAGTCACGGGGGTCTTGAAATGATAATCTTCTTTGTATTTTAGAGCCTACCGGACTCTGTATCATTTTAACATAGTTTTTATGTCAATCTCTAAATTTAGATTTTCTATTGCAAGTCTTTATAATTAAAAATTCTCTCCGTCGGCTCTATACCTTGTGGGCATAAGTTCTTTCGGGTTGAAAAACTAAGTAAAAAATAGTGGTTTAGAGAAGACATTTAGATCGAGTTTTTGAGAACTTATTACGGATATATATACGCTAATAAGCTCATTGATCCAACGGTGGATAAAATTGCGTGCTCTAGCTACCTAGCTTGCACGCGTAGGGGCTTTCCCATGGAAACAATTCGGTCCCCGAGATGCGTGCGAACCAGGCAGGCAAATAATGGTCGGATGCATGGCATGCACGGTGGATAAAAGCAGGGTACGTGTTTGCTCTTCGGCTAGCTCGATCGGAAGCGTCCGATCCATCCATCGATCGGACGGCCTCGATCAGCCGTCCGCTACACAGAGACGAGCGAGGGGGCGCCGCGGCCGCGCGCGGGGCCCGCCGACACGTGGGGCCCGGCTGTCAATCTGCCGACCGATGAACAGCGCGATGGCGATGTGTTGTCGTTTTCCCTCCAGGGAATTCTCACCTCCACTCCACTGCTTCCGTGCGTTTTTCGGACCATCCCCGCGGGCCCCACGGTGAAGTGAGCGAGAGGGGGGAGAGATAAATAATGCTCCTATAGTAAAAACAGGAGGAAACGAAGGGCACAGAGAAAGAAAAGAAGTGATCGGGACAGCGAGGAATTGTTCTCCTCGGGAGCCGCGAAAAAAACTTCGGGGCCTCGGGATTCTCACTGTCCACTCATAACCTTTCTTTTTTACTATTTTGCTTTGCTTTGCTCTAGTATTAACTGTACGAGTTGATGCTTTACTATTAGGGACATGTAGTGGTGTATCTGCAGGAGCTAGGGATGTGGTCCTGCTTAATTGGATTGTAGATTTCATGGGACAATTATGTACATGCGAAATCGAATTGATAACTCTCTAATCTAATGTAGTTTCTAGCTAGGACATGATTCGGCCGTTCAGTGTGTGCAGTGCAGAGTGGTGATCTGTTTTAATTTGTTGGTTTAGCTTGGATCCGTTTCTCGTGTTTCCTGTTTTTCTTTTACCAAGTCTGATTATGCTACTTACATGTTTAAGCTTCAGAATATTTTTTGTCACCATTTATTAATGATCGTATATAACCTAGCGTTGGTTCAAGTAGGAGTCGCAAAACGTCGATGAACGAAAGTGCTGAAAGAGTTGCTGCATCGATCCTTTTTTTAATAAGCACCATCAAAATTGGATCAATTTGTTCGCTTCAAATTTAATTTTTCATTTTAGGAGTATTATAAATTTATAATCCAGTCTTACTCGTGGTAGAAGAGCTGCTCCGTGTTAATTAAGAAGTTATAGTAAATTTTAAAATACGCAGTGACTAAATTAAAAGGCTCAGAAAAAGAAAGTACATGACCTATTCAGTCACTATGGGCACCCAATTTGGTTGCCTGAATTCCCTCGGCTCGGCCTGTATGAGGCAAAATCATGATGGTGAGAGCCAGAGTGAGTGAACGCAAGGATAATTTTCATTCTTCACATGTATATGTTGAGCTAAGCTATGAAGAGAGAGTGCATCTGCATATCTCGCCTCGCTCTAAGATCTCTCTAAGCTAGGCATTTTATCGGACAATAATATGACATTGTCAGTAACTATTCTGTTAGTCATGAATTGTTAAAAATTTTATCCGTGGTTACACAATGATTTTAAACACCTTATGATAATTATTCAGCATACAGGGGCCGGCTTAGATATAATTTCTAGCACCTTATCGCATTGTTATTAAAGAAAAGGTCAAGTCCTAAAAATGTACCAAGATGATGCACAACGCGCGCGGGCCATGCACGACGTCCTGAACTCACCGGGGAGCTCGTCCGCAGCATTACTCTTCGGACATGGTGAAAAAGTAATTTTCAACTTTAAATACGAAGTGAGGCTTCACTATAGTTTTACTGCCTGCAATATACTATATAGTTGCATGCTCATATAATATATATCACTTATTCTCTCGTATAAGCTAGCATTATCTATTTGGTCTGTTTTTACATCCTAGTCATACCAATTGTGCCACGAAGGTTATGTTTATGTAACTCAAAATCATACTTGAAACACAAAAGGAAGATTTGCTTGTACGACCCACAAAGTTTACCACGTACACGGAAGAAAAATCACACAGGTGGCGGTTGATCCATGTGCACCCCACACACTAGCGCTAGTACGCCCTCTAGGCTCTAGCTGCCATGTCCATCCCCCACATGCAATTAGCACACACAAATCTCGTTTAGTCCAAGCTAAGCATTAATAAGCAGCATATATATGTCTAGTGGACTGGTCAATTCTTCCCATTTTTAAAGCACACGCAAAAAATTAAGAATTGTCAAGCCCACGTAAACATACACTAACCACACACAAATACTTACACGTACGTACGATCACATCGCCTCTTATTTATCCAGACAATATAATTTGTCAACACAAGCACGAAACAGCTCACCTCCTTCGCTCGAGATCCACACCATTTTTGTGTCACATATGTAGTGTATCCATAATTCAGCGAATAAGATCCGGTGAAATTTCACAATCCGAGCCCAAGTTAAATCTGCAAAACAGACGAAACAAATAATAAAAAATTCATAAAACTTCATTAATTTCGATGCTACCGCCACCAAACGAGATCATTTGGGCCAGATGAAATATAAATACTCGGTGCACCCAACAGACATTTTCAACGGCGCCATTTACCATAGTAGCAAGACCTATATATCCACCATGCATACTTATATATTGTCGACGGCCTCGTCGATCGTAAGCCGTCCAATTTACATGGTCAGCTATTAAATTTTAATTGACAAAAAAGTAATGGACCAAATTAGAATCGTCCAAATTTTGATCGACAACCATTATCCATCAATCCTATTTTTTAAGTTTTGTCGACAACATAAGACGATCTTCAATCATATAGTTTTCAAATTACGATCGATGACATGTAAATCCGTTGACCTTCATTTTGTGCCCTTGGTCACTTGCAATGAGACAGGATTGACAACCAAGTCAAAGCCGTCAGCCCTAGTTGGAAGTGGAACTTATGGTCGATGACCTGGACTTGGCCAACGATAAAACTGTTAGTGGACAAGCACTTCCTACATGTTGTGAGAGCGGGTTCAGCGGTGGAAAAATTCAAATTTAGATAAACTTAGTCATAACTGGTTAGTGACTTGTGGGATTATCATGTCCGAAACAGTGAAAGTACGTACAGGGGATAGAAGTATGGGGAAACCTTGGCAGCTGATCAGAGGGATCAATCATAGGTTGAGTAGGAGTAGCTCAGCGAGCATATTCAATGTAGTTAATAGTGTGATCAAAGTTATGGTCACAATTTGGTGAACACGCATATTTGAAAATTCTGCATTCAAAGGGTTCTAGGTTGGATATGAGCACACAATTAACCCTCTAGACGTGTGTATATATATACACCTAGTGGTGGGCCACTTGCTAGTACAACACTAATTCTTTATGTAAAAGTCAAGAATTTAAATAGCCCGCTATAGCTTTTTTGACGTAAAACACTACGCTAAGTACCAAAATTCGGCGAACACAGCTATGCCCGCTATAGCCGCTAAATTGGGTGCTGTTTCCGCTATTTTTATAACTGCTATAGCTCGGTTGTGCCACTTTTTAAATTTTTCTTTGAAAATCAATACATAAGTTAGATGTTTAGTTATGTCCTAACCCATTCTTACATCAGTGAACCTTACATGATGATACTATTGATATAAACTAATAAATGATCACTTCGTCAAGTTTCTCCATAATGAACTTGTAGAATAATATATCACGGGAATTTACTCTACATATTAATTATGATCACTTGAACATCCATTAGATTACAAGTATTGCTAAAATACATGTTTGTACCTTATTTAGTTGGGTTTGACTAATATTATACAATTATTTCATATTTACATAATTTTCATATTAAAACGCTAAATACAATAGCTTCTGCGATAGCCCCCTATAGCTTTTATAGCTTTTTTGGGCCTCGCCGCAAAATCGCGAAAAAACATGATTTAAACACTTGGTAAAAGTTGAAGGACACACCGATAGTTTAGCCGTATTTAAAGTTTACGACATGTGTTTTACGGTCCACCAATAAAGGCACCTTAGCATGACCAAGCAAAAACAAATTTATGGTAGAAGGCTTCTTCATTGGCTATGGACCGTAAGATTTATGATGGATGGTCGGCTGATGTCCGTCGAGTTTTTCCTTGATCTAAAAAAATAGGTTTTCGGTAGGAACATATACGAACAAACTACATAATTTAAAAAAATCATCAAATTTAATATGTTTTCACCGATGAATGGAGTTTTGGGCCAAGCAAGAGATGTGAATGCATGGTTTGATACGTGTACGGCTACACGCTCGATGGAAATGGAATTAATTTTGCAAGGCGGCTGCTGCCGCGGCGCGTGGTGGCTGGTGGGTTATACTGGCTAGTATATATAACCCCGGTAGGCTCGCTGCGTGCAGCTGCTCGCTTATTCCTCCTTCCATTCCGTCTCCACTCGATCGCTTCCGTGGCGCAGCGCGTGCGTACGTCGCCGCTGCGGTGAAGGCGAGCGAGAGGCGAAGCCGAGTAGCATCGCCATCAGCGCGCAATAATACTGCACGCCCGTTTTGTTGCCTAGCTCTTGTCAGCGAACCTCTCTCCCCCTGAAAACCCCACCCACCCCCTCCTCCTCCCCCTTCCTTCCCATTCCCTTCTCCTTGCTCCCCGCCGTCCACCACCGCCGCCGCCGCCGTCGTCCGCCAGCTCAGCTCCTTGCCTAGCCCTAGCTAGACTGCTGCTGCTGCGGTGTGTGTGTGTGTGTGTGTGTGTGATCTGCGTGTGAGGAGGGGAGATCGATGGCCGGCGCGGGGGGAGCGGCGGCGGTGCAACCGGCGGCGGCGGGGAGGGGTGGCACGGCGACGGCGACGGCGACGGCGACGGCGGGCGGCGGCGGCGTGGCGTACCCGCGGGCAGAGGCGCTGCGGTGCCCGCGGTGCGACTCGGCCAACACCAAGTTCTGCTACTTCAACAACTACTCGCTGTCGCAGCCGCGGCACTTCTGCAAGGCGTGCAAGCGCTACTGGACGCGCGGCGGCACGCTGCGCAACGTCCCCGTCGGCGGCGGCTGCCGGAAGAACAAGCGCTCCAGGAGCAGCGGCGGCGCCGCGGCGGGGAGCCGGGGCTCCTCCGCGGCCGGCGGCGGCGGCGCGGGGGGCGGTTGCGGAGGGGTCGCGTCGTCGGGGTCCTCGTCGTCGATGGCGCTGCCCCCGCCGGGCTCCCTGCCGTCGCTGACGTCGGCTCTGGGCCTGCCCGGGAGCGCCTCGCTGGCGTCGCTGCTGCTCGGGGGCGGCTCCGGCGGCGACCACCACGGTTTCGGCCTCTTCCAGGCCATGCAGTCGGTGGTCTCCGACGCCACCGCCTTCGAGATGCAGCAGCAGCAGTCGCAGGTGGATCAGCTGCTGGGGCTCGGCTACGGCGCCGGCGCCGCGTCGCAGATCCATATGAAGCCATGGCAGCAGCACCTGCATGAGGGCGCCGGTGGGATCTTGGACTCCTTCTACGCGCCGCTACTCTCCGGCGCCATCGTGCCGGGGCTGGAGGAGCTGCAGGTGAAGACGGAGGCGGCGGTCGCCGGAGATCAGCAGCACAAGGCGGCGGCTTCGGAGGCGGCGGCGGCGGCCGGGGATCAAGGCAGCTGGGATCTGCCGACATCGTCGTCTAACGTCGAGGCCAACATCCTCGCGTCGGACGCGCTCATGGCCGCGGCGGCATCCATGGCCCCGGCGGTCAGCAGCGCCACCGCGGGGCCGGCGGCGTCCTCGCTCATGTACTGGAGCAGCGGCGGGATCGTAGGCGCCGCCGCCGCGTGGCCGGACATCGCCAACTGCGGATCCTCCATTGCCACCCTCTTCTAGCCGTCTTGGAGAAGATGGCTAGCTCGTTGGTCCTTAACTTTTTCTTTCTCCTTCATTTTCCTTGACTAAAATAACATGTAATTTGTGGGGGGAAAGCTGAGATGAGAGAGAGCACTGTGGATGGAGAGACCATCTCGGAGTTAGAGACAATGATCCAAGAATTCATAGGGTTTTCTTCACCAAGACGACATCGATCGATGGATCGAATCCATTATCGTCCGTCCTCGTCGTCAACGGATCGATGAGGAAGACGGCGATGGGATGCATATATGGATGATCAAGAAGGTGGCCAAGGGAGTGGAAGCAAGCAAGTGTAAGTGGAGCACTACTATTGCTACTACTTGATTTGCTACTTCTTGGCTAGCTTCTTCAAATCTTCAATTCCTCTTGGGAGTGTTTTGTATATAGGGCATATGGTGTGTGGGGGATACTATATGAGAGCATATGCATGAAGCACCTAGTTCTAGCACAGTGTGGTGCAAGCCATGAGCCTCTCTCCCTCTCATCTTGGCATTTTAATTAGTGTGTTTAATTGGTTACTCTACCTTGGATTTGAGAACTCTTAGATATATAAGTTAATACTAGTACTTCTCCTACCCCCCTTGAAGCTTAATTAGAGAACTGTGTTTTTGAGTTCTCAAGCACTGGTCTCTTCAAGGGTGCCCTTCTTTCTCTCTCTCTCTCTCTCTCTCTCTCTCTCTCTCTCTCTTTCTCTCTAGAGTGGATTTTTCCTTCACTTTCTTTGGGGGGTTTTTGTTCAAAACTCTGCTTGTACCGATGATGACATTTGTGAGTTATGAGAAATTTAAACCGCTGTTGTCCTGATGATGGTCTACAGTCTCATAGATATGCTTCAGCTTCAGTCACAACAGATATGTGTGCATGCCAATTGTTACTAGCTACTTGGCTAGCTTTTAGTGCATGGATGTATGTCTCACTTTTGGTGATGTGCTGCAGCTTTAGCTTTGCTCGCTCTTTGATGCGCGAGTGGTTCATGAGTAGTGATCTGATCCTCGAAATCCGCGCGGTTTCGCTTAGGGCTTTTTCTTTCTTTTTTGTTAAGGATCATAGGATTCCAGTAGTGGCACTCAAGTTAGTGCCATCGTGCTTCTGCGATCAGAATCTCCTACGGCCGCATGCTTAGCTTGCTTGTTCTTTCCTGCGTGTCTTGTAGCAATTTGGAGCTGCGTTTTGAGGCTAGAAATGTTCACATTTCACGCTTAACTTCGTATAATGTATGCTATACGAAGTTATTACGAGCAGCACCTGCATGAGGGCGCCGGTGGGATCTTGGACACCTTCTACGCGCCGCTACTCTCCGGCGCCATCGTGCCGGGGCTGGAGGAGCTGCAGGTGAAGACGGAGGCGGCGGTCGCCGGAGATCAGCAGCTAACTTCGGTTTCTTCCTTTGTTTTCTCTTCGATCTGTTATTTATCATATCGTGCTTGTTTTCTTTTGTAACTGAAATAATGTTTTCCGTGAACCCAATTTCTGTTTTCAAAATACGCCAAACCTAGAGCAATATGATCTTCACATTCTCTTCTCTCTCTCTCTCTCTCTCTCTCTCTCTCTCTCATGTGGATGATCCTAGATAAAAATTAGTCTTCTATTTGTTGATTCGCTAAGACTAATTAGTTAATTATATGGATATATGAGTTTTGAGGTATTTCAAACAACATGATTTAACTTTTTCAATCTTATATGGTCATGTGGAAACTAATTTATAATGGATATATAATAAATCTCACAGCAAGTTCATTTTTTTATTAGAGAGATGAGTTATATATGTGAACTGTATAAACCATTTTCTTTTCTCTTCCGTCTTTGCTCAGAGAGTTCATTTTATTAAAATATGTGTTGCTACCTTTAGTCGGCAAGAAATTACTCGTGCATATGGCGCTCTTCCTCCAAAAACTTGATTTCTTTTGTCCTAATGTTTTCTTAACAAGATTTAACAAATATATTCTATGAAAGTAGTCTTGTGATCTTGCATTTGACTGTCTAGTGCTAAAGTACAGGCATACCATTCCTTAAGATTTATGGCCTAGCTCCTTAACTGTTGAATAAAGTCTTATGATGTTAATGCAACAGTATAAAATTCAGGAGTGGCATGAATAATTGAATATTTCTAGTTTGAATATGCGAGGTACTTCAGCCTCTCTATAATATTTATACATGTGTCGGTCCTGAAATTAACAATCGATCGATTTCTACACTGGTAGTACAGCATTCGTCCTATATATATCAAGTTTTCTTTCTACTATTTCCATTTTTGGCAACATCATGTTTTTTCTAAGCTTCTGCATGTACTTAACCTTGTTTTGGCCTTGGTGTATTAATTAGAGATGCATACATGCTAAATCTAGTGCATATTCATATATATTCTGATTTTTATGTATATTTTATCTTTTAGGCAATAAATATTTAACTTAAATGGCGATGATAATGAGGTCCATTTCACGCACAGTCATCATCTCATAATCCAGGCCGTCTGCAAAGATACAGTGGTACTAGACTGGGTGATTTAAACCCCACTTTGATTGAATCGTACTGCAAAGACATAAGTAAACAATAAATCCCTTTATAATTGCCTTTCCTGCTACCGACTGTATTTAAGGCCAAATATCTTTTGTGCTCAAATGAAGCAAACGTTAGTGTGATAGACTCTATAATGATGGATCAAAGACGTCATGCACTGTGTACTGCATGTTAATGTCTTGTTATGGAGTGACGTTAATTTGTATCAAACACCATATATATCTAGGAAAGGTTGGAAAGAGAGATCGAGCTCCTAGTCCACATGTAACCTCTCCATCCGTTTTGCATTTTGCGCCTCTATATAATACTGTGCTAGAACTGTATTTTCTTTTAAGCAGGGATCGATACAGATAGTTGATTATCTAGCACGCTTATCTAAGGCAGATGTCCTTGAAAGGTACACACTGTAGGTTCAGAGCGAGTAGTTAACTTGTAAGTGCATGTTCACACTCATCCAAACCTCCCTTAATTAGTAGTACTGTGTAACCTTAATTTCATTTGGTCTTTCTCTTCAGGCAACAATAAGCAGCAATGATCTATCACATATAAAAATCTCTCTATTCTTGCGATATACATCATATACTATACGTATACGTGCCTATAGCCCTATATATACCTGCTACGTACTAATCTGCTACCTCGGTAGAAAAGGTAGTGAGCAATATCATCACTATAGGCATATATATACGTACATGGCCATATATATACACTTGAGTACTCAACTTTAGGCAATTTCACAACCCTAGCTAAGAAAAAAGACCCATCTATCAGTGTCACGTTGACAAATCAAAGGGTGCAAAGCAAGCATCCATGCAGCGAGTGTAGGCCATTGTTGCAGATATATGACTGCATGCATGGGTGTGCGATAAATATATCTTGCTAGATTGTTATATATGCCAGCGTTTCTGTTTCATTTTTGAACCCAAATGCTGGTGTTTTCATACGATATACTATACGTACGTATGGCGATCACAACGTCGACAGAGAAAAAAGGTAATAAAAAGTAAAAAAATAAAAGGGATCGCACTTCGATGGGCGAGGTAAAAATCGTGTGAGTGTGTTTTTAGAAGTTTAAAAAACAATGCATACGGCAAAAAAGATGGTAAGAAACTACATTGTATGTATGTATGTTATTTATTTCTCATGCAAATTTAAAGGAATACACAGAATATAGAAGCTTTATATTACGAGGAATTTAGGGTTCTTTGGTGTATAGTAAAACATTGTTATACTTTGCCAAAAGTTAGTTAAGTTTGACCAAGTTATACAAAAGTATGGCTTGCCACAATTTATCACACTTAACTAAGTTTGTATTAAAAAAGTGTGGCAAATTAAGTTGCAAGAGCTAGCCAAAGTGTGGCTAGAAATTTCATGAATTAAGCTTAGAGAACTTTGTAAATTATTTGCGGCAAATTTAGGACAGCAACCAGACATGCCTTTCATGTAAAGTGATTCGATTTTCATGGAGAAAAGCGATGAAATTTTGGGTCCGTTCGGTTGATGTCCTAAACTGTGACAACTGATTTATCAAAACTGCCTAAACTTTGTTCATGTAATTTATAAAACTTTAGCTAGTTTTGGTAACTTGGCCACATTTTTTTAAAGCAAAACTTAATTTTGGCGTACAAGTCATACTTTTTGGCGGCAAAAAACCAAATACCATCGAACTCGGTCAAACTTAATTGACTTTAGTCGTGACAAAACGTGGCATGGTTTAGCTATGAACCAAAATAGCCCCTTTTGTTCATTAATTCCAAACAGCTCCTTGATAAGCCGAATTAGTAACACCCTCTGGAAAAGACAACTTAATCCATAAGCTTACCAACCTGTGAGTATACGATGCAAAGAAGATAGAGAAAATACATACATGCGAGAATGATTGTATCCTGCTTGGGGAAATTATGCAGAGCTAGCTGGATCAATGCTCTGTTTGTGAAACCCAATCGATTTCAAGCATCGAAATGACGGTGGTGATGAGGATGAAGGAGGCAAGAGGAGTAGAAGGGGTCCTAGGAAGGTCGTGTGGTATTTTTCTATAATTTACTGTTTTAAACGATTATTTGCCAACGAAGAGGATACCCAATTGATGCGTTGACATAAGGAGGGACGTATGAACAATACAATGATACGACACCGAGAATTGCGCTTAGTGGCGTAGCACTGATTCCACATTTGGTTGGTTTGATGAAGAATTTAGAAATATTATGTTCGCTATGAACATAGATGGCATGAATACATTCGGTAACATGAGTACTTCACATAGCACTTAGCCTGTTGTATTGTCGATACTCAACATTCCGTCTTGGTTGTGTAATATGCGAAAATACGTGATGTTGTCGATCTTGATCAGGACCGAATCAACCTGGCAATGATGTCGACATGTACCTTAGGCATTTGGTCGATGATATTAAGAAACTTTGGTTTGAAGGTGTCAAGGTTTGGGATCAGTACAAGAGTACTTTACCTTGCACGCCATGTTGTTCATCACTGTCAATGATCTACTAGCATATCGTAACTTGTCTGGCCAAAGCAAAAGGAAAGGTAAACTTTGTCCCATTGCTTAAATGACACATGCAGTTTGAGATTGGGCAATCAAAGATGATAGTGTATATGCGTCATCAGCATTTCCTTTCTAAGAAGCACCCACACCGAAACATGGACAGTCAGTTCGATGGCAAAAGGAAGAATGCGGTATCTCGAAGGCATGTTAGGAGGGAACATGTCTACAATTAGGTTAAAGATATCAAAGTTGTCCTAGGAGAGCGAAATCAATCCTCCAAGGATGACGATGATCGTAGAGTAACGTGGAATAAGAAATCAATACTCTGGAAGCTAGAGTGCTGAAAAATATTATATGTTCGCTACTCTCCTAACCCTATACATATAAAGAAGAATATCTACGAGAGCCTACTTAGTACATTGCTCCAAATAAAGGGAAAAGGAAAGGATCGTAGGAACGCACAAGCTGACCTTGAAGAAGTGGGTTTAAGACCTAAACTTCATGCACATGAAACAGGCAAAGGAAAAACCTACTCACATGTGTTATCACTCTCCAAAAAGGAGAAGAAAGAATTCTATGAGTTTTTGCACAGTGTGAAAGTTCCCTCCGGTTTTTCACTAACATCGCAAGACTTGTTTCGGTGAAAGAGCTAAAAATGAATTTCGCCAAGTCCTATAATTGTCATGTAATGATGATGGTACTGCTTGTGGTATTTCTATCACGAACATTGTCCTTATTAATGTTCGGGGGACTGTCATGAGCATGTGTTTTTTCTTTAATGCAATTGAACAAAAGGTTCATGATCCAGACTCATTGGAGGTTCAAAAAAGGATACATTGAGACTCTGTCTTCTTGAGGTGTATTTCCCACCATCCTTTTTTGATATAATGGTCCATCTCACTGCTCACCTAGTGAAGGAGATATAGATCTTTGGGCCCGTGTTCATGCATCATATGTTACCATCTGAGAGATATATGGGAGTTCTCCTCAAGTCGTATGTAAAGAATCGGGCCTTTCTTGATGGATGCATAGTGCAGAGTTATGGGACGAAGGGGGCATTGGATTAGGTTATCAATTATATTGATCTAAAAAACTCGATTGTCGTGCCTAATTCTCGTAGAGATAAGAGGCTTGCAGGTGTAGGGGTTCTGGTAAAAAAGCCAATAAATCATGATCCAATAGCATATGAACAAGATCATTGCTTCGTGCTACAACAAATGAGAGAAGTTTCCCCATATGTCAATGAGCACATGCATATGCTACATGAAGAGAATCCAAATGGAACCAAACCCTGGGTTGGGAGGCAACATATATATGCAAAGGTTCACTATTTGGTTCCAAAATCGAATCAAACAATTGAGAACTCATATAAGTGCTCTAATAAGAAAACCTGCATCGGACCCTATATACACAATTACAACATATCAAGATTACAATATAAATGGATACATATTTTACACGGTTGTCAAAGATGAGAAGAGCATATACCAGATCAACGATGTCCATGTAGATGTTTATAACAACGATGGTCAGCGGGCTGCATATGATGGTCAAATAAAGGAGATTTAGGAGCTGAACTGCCTGGGATTTAAGGTCAACCTATTTCAGTGTTGTTGGATACAGGGGAAAAAGGTCGTAACTATGGAAAAGTATGGGTTCACTGGTGTTTATCTCAGATAAGTCGGATACAAGCCTGAACCCTTCGTACTCCCTAAAGATGCTCGCCAAGACTTTTATGTGACTTAGACGTCAAAGAAGAAACACAATGTGTTTCTACTCGAGAAAAGAAAGATCATCGGAGTTGAAAATGTTGTTGATGAGGTCGATTTTAATCAATTCGATGAAATATCTCCTTTCGTTGCTGCAATCATGCCAGACCTTTCACCAACCGAGAAAACTACATACTTATGATCCAACCACAACAAAGGGATCCGTGTCAAAAAAGAACGACAATTAATGGTGAAAATGAATTTGCATTGATTGCCAAATTTCTAATATCCATGTTATTACATTCATATAACAACTTCTCTATAATATCCATGTTATTGAGTATATTATCCACGAATTAGAGTGTATTGCTCGAACATCATTAAATGTTTGAACAAAATTGAATTGTTTGAAATATCTATGTTCTTGGTTCCTTCAGGATCTAGTGGAAGAGGGTCAACTGGCAGCATCATGGTGATGCATCTCACCCTGTAAGAACTTTAAGTGCACCACAGCCTCACCCCTCAATGCCTTCTCCTATAGAGAAGATAGGATCAAAACCTTATTTTATAGAGGATAGCTTCACGGTCTTCTCCTCTCGACAATCTCGCTTCCTTTCGCTTCATCTAGCCCAAAAAAACAAGGAAAAGGGAGTCGGGAAGGAAGAGGTACCCCCTCTTCCTCCGGGTGATTTGACTTCTACTCAAGACACCATCAATTAATATTGTGGCACAAGGTAATATATAATATCTATTAGTGCCTTGTTGCAGATGCAATTTCGCCCATTCGAACGAGCCTAAAGAACAAGGAAAAGAGAGTGGGAAGAAGAGGAGCTCCAGTATGCAGTCGGCGAAGCATTCAAAGCACAAGGAGCCCATCACTGAGAAGACCCTGTCCGTTGGAGCATACTGGAGAAGTTCCAGCATGAAATACAATCTTGGCAAGCCTATGGTGATTATCGATGAGCTAACAAAAGCAGGACAACCATGTGTCAACCTGCATAATTACTACATGAAGGTTCATAGAGACAGCAAGACTGTTGACATATGCTTGCAGTACAAAAACCATCAATTTTCTAATGGTGGCGGCTACTTCCTTTTGGCGTTCAGCAACTTATATGGCCTCTTTAACCTTCACGCGTTGGACGTCATGTTGTTACAGTGCATCACATTGTAAGTCACTTCAAAGTGGACACTCGTTAACTAACATCACTATGTCCTCAGTCTAACTATTTGTTTATTTGTAGAAAATTGATGAAAGAAGCACAAACTATATATGAAGTTGCTCTTCGGATTTCTTGATCCCACGACCATTTCATGCACAACAATCGGCTCGGATCAAGCATATGCTGTGGAATATGTGAAAAATTTCCTAATTAACAATGTAGGAATGGACTTCTTGATTGGTGTCCACAATCTCGGTGACCACTGTATCCTTCTGGTCATTTGTCCCAAGTGATATACGGTGTGGTACCTTGACACATTAAGATCAGTTGGACCAGGCAAACCTGGAGAGCAGGATTACAACTATGTGAAAAAAGTCCTTGATGCATAAGTTGCCTGGCTTAGTTTGCATATTCAACTTTTGAAACATTCAAATGCTCCTTAATCAATTCAATCCTTCTTATAGGTCATATGCTCAATACATCGAGCAGTCGACCCTAGTTCAAACCGAAATATGCTCGCAAACTAACACACAAGACATATTTTGAGGTAAATTAATGCTAACAAAAAAGGTTATATTTATAACTTGTAATTTTTTCGGATGATGTTACAGTAAATTTTTATTTTACTATGCACCCAACAACTGTCGGGCAACGCTTACAGATTCTTTGTTGCATACAAAATGGTCGAACTAGCATACACATAAAGAAATTAATCATGCTTAAGTAAGTTGAACACGTATGTAATTATATTTTTATCAATATATATATTTTTCAAAGTTAACATGAAAATGGTTGGATATAGTACATGAAGGATTTCTTCGAAGTTAACGCTACCCTCTCGGCAATTCGACGCTGAATTTTTGGTGCCCAAAGTCATCAATGCCAAAGGAGAATTCCACGTCCGAATCTTGGATGATATAAGAAATAGCTTGATTGGGTGACGAGTGGCAACTTCATCCGTTATTGTTGTATATATGTCACGTGGGTGACGGTTTCTGGTGTAACCCATCACTAGTTATGGAGATTAGTGATGGGTAATAACCCATCACCAATGATGACTCATTAGTGACCCATCCGGGTGATGGTTTCTTTATCCATCACTAATGAGGGTTATAACCCATCATGAATGTGTGGTTTTGATGTAGTGTCACCTCCCCCATGCTGGTTTATGGGTTTCCCTAGTTGATGGATGGGATGGTTTGCGGTTGTTGTGCATGCCCCTAGCGAGCCCTCTGACTTGGCCCGTAGAGTCACGTGGTATGGACTACACCAGAGTGGGTCTAGCTGCATGTGTCGCAATGTGTCTGCTTCACCCCAAGCATATTTTTGAAGGTTCTTGAATAACTAGCAGATGGTTCCCAAAAGCTTTTGGGCCAGCTTGTCGGAGAGGGCACTTGGGAGGAGGTCAGCTTTGCACGCATTGATGGTGGTGGTCTTGCTTGGCCCCCACACTTGGCAGCGAACCGCCATGAAGCGCTGGTAGTAGCTTCAGATGGTTTCACCCTCTCTCTGCTTCACCGTGAAGAGGTCGTCCTCCTCCTTTTTTAATATGTAGTTGGATTGGAAGTTGTTTTCAATCAAGCCCCAAACCAGATCCCATTCTTTGATGGAGCCATCCGGCTAGCTAGTGACCAGGACAGAGCTGGGCCTTTCATAACTAATAATATGCTCTTCACTTTTATGACATCATCACCTCCGACAGCTTCCATCGTCATTTCATACCCTTGCAGGAACTCGACTCGGTCTGAGTCCTCGTGAGCTTCATTATGGCTAGGAGCTTGAACGACCAGCCACTTCTTTGTGTGCAAACGGGCGGACAGGGGAGCATTTCTATCTTTGCGGGCAAGTGTGGGCCCCATATGGTGGTGGCGAGTTAACTTCTACGCACGTGGTCATGCTCCGAGGATGTGGTTGTGGTACTTCGATATGGGGTTGGTTTGGCACTGGTTGGGGGAACTAGTTGGAATGTTGGGTCATAATTATTGAGCGGATGCATAGTTATGTATTGGGGGATGAAGGGTGGGTGCGACGGGTCTTGTGGTGGTGGAGGTGGTAGGGTGATAGGGGGTCATGGTATCGGGGTGGCAGATTGATTGATGGGATTTGTGGTTGTTCGACGGTTTGGGGTTGTGTCAGTATGCTACACCTGTATTTTGCTAGCTGGGTGTGAAGAGCTTCTAACTCAACCAATAGGAGGGAGTGCTTCTTAGGTGGCGATGGGGCAGAGGTGGGTGGTTTGGGCATGTACCTCGATGGGATTCACGAAGGAGACCCCGTCGCTCGAGTCACTGTAGGGAGAGGGGAGCCCTCCGCGTTCTTGGTCACGACGACGACGAGAATGGGGGTACCACCAGACACTCCCACCTCTACAAGGTGTTGGTGGTGGCGGTGCCGGCCTGTTGGGGGTTGGCCGGTGGTGTTGCAAAGTCCTGTGCGCCAAGGTTAGCCATGGGTCCCTACAACGATATCGACAACCAAGGCGGTGGTTACATGGTCCAAGACTAGGGATGCAGTTGAGGCGGCGGCAGTGGTGACAGTGGCGGTGGCGGTGTCCACCGCTGCTCCCGCACTCTCAACCTTCCTGCTACTCGGCGAGACCAGAACCGCTTTGAGGCCCAGCTGGAGGAGACAGTGGTGAGGTTGCCATACTCTCCACCCTAAACCGATCGAACCGCCTTCTTTTTCGGTGTCATGGATAGACTTCTAGTTTGTGCTCCCCACGGACGGCGCCAACTATCATTGGGTCGACCGGAACAGTAGATTTCAAGGGAGCGCCCTCCTGAGGCTAAGATCAAATGGCCTCAGGCAGGACAACCTAACTAGGAAGTGCAAACAAGAATAGTGTAAGAGGAATCGGAATTTTTTTTAGATTTTGATTGAGTTTGAGTTACAATGGGCTATGTTGGTCAGGTCATACACCGTCGGGCTCTCTAGCTTACCCGCTTTGCCCTCACAAGTACGGAGAATCTTAAAGTGCATGTAGGCGCTAATTTGATTTTTGTGATTAATGACATTATGCTATTTGGGCTAATGGCTTAAATGAGTAATGAGCAAGTTTATTCATTATAGGAAAGTGGATGAGAAAACGGCGTGATTCCTTCGAAAGAAGAGAAGAATGGAAGATCAACTACCTTCCATACGTATATTTTGTAGGTTTTTATTCGAGTCATAAGAACAGTCGTACTATTAAGAGGGATGTGACAGAAAACAATTGTTATATTAGATGACTCTAAGTGCTCATTGGATGAAGTATAGCCTAGGAGAGCGAAACTCTAATCCCATCCCAATTCCTAGATTATCAAGTTCATTGGTTTAGGGGTCAGGCTATCTAGGTGTTACATCCCAAATTTTAAAACCCAATTTGGCACATTAATAATTTTTTTTATTAAAAATGCATGATTTAAAAATTAAAATGATAAGAAACATCATGGCCCATATCATTTCATGCATAGTTTTTGGAAATAACCTTGTGCATTGATCTGGAAAATAAAAACTCATTTTATGAATATGTCATTGTTTATTTTATTTTTACTTTAGCTTATTTTAATTTTCTTAGCCAAAGAAAAAAAAAGCATATTAAAAAGAAAATAATTTGAAATTTCAAAACTCCTGGGCTCCCTCTCGGCCCGCTTTCCTTTTCTTTTCCCTCTCTTTCTCTCCTTCCCATTTTCTCTTCTTCGCCTAGGCCTCCGGCGCCGTCGGCGCATTTCCCCTCAGCTTTCCTCCCTTCGCCCAACTCTCTCCTCACGCGCCACGTCTGCGTTCGTGCGCCGTCACTACCAGTGGGTCCCGCTCATCGGTCTCTCAGCCCGCGCCGAGCCATCTCCCCTCTCGCTGCAGCGCGGACCCAACCTATCAGCACATCTTCATCTCTCTCCTCCCTCTCCGTTTCTCTTCTCTCTCCCCTTATCCATCTAGTTTTCCCTTTCCCGCACGCGAACCCATCCCACTCCACCTCTCGCGTCACCGTTGTTCCTCACTGACCGCGCCCTCTTTGCACCTCCCGTTCCACCACTGGCCATGTGTGAAGCGACGCCATCCCCTCCGCCACACCATCAATCGGGAGCACACCGGCATTGCCAACCAACCCCACGCCCGCCTTAACTCCTCATCGGCCTGCCCCTTGGCGTGTCTATTTAAAGGAGCATTGCTCCGCCGGTTCTTTCGCTTCGTCACCACCCCTTTGTTGTTGCCCAAGCCCGGTGAGCCAGCGCGCCGGGCAATGTCACCAACTTCCTTCCCCCTTCTTTCTTTTTCTTTCTCCTTTTCTAGGCTCGTCCTTTCCCCCTCACCTCCGGCACGCTTCATAGGCTGCCAACGCAGCGGAGCTCGCGCTAGAGGAGCAGAACCATTCGGTCCTTGCCGCTGTCGGAGCTCACGTCCGTGCCGTCGTGGACAGGCCGTCTCTTCATTTTCCTCAGCTCGCCAAGAGCGCAAGTAGTTTCCCAACCTCCCCTTTTTGCTCTCGATCGGGAGAGAATGATCTCCCATGCAAACCCTCGCCGGCGCCACGGTTACCGTGGGCCGCCGTTGCCGCGCCATCTCCTCCGGCCACCTATAGCATTGCCGAGACCGTCGTCAGGCTTGTTTCGATCCCTTTTCTCTCTCATCTCCCCCAATCGTCCCCGATTGGTCGAAATCGCAACCGCCGGAGCTCCCCTGATGTTCCCCTCTCTTTGCCTCTGACTTGTGCCATCGATAGGTAGGCCCATGGGCACCACCAGTCAGTGTCGGGTTGGCCACCCCTCACGCGTGCTCGCGCTCGGCCGCGCCGCGTCGTGGGCCGAGGTGTCGTAGGCCAGCCCGTTAAACCGAGAAAAATCATTTAAAAACTGCAACAAAAATCAAAAAGCATTTTATGTAAATAGTAGATACACTGTAAAAATTATGTAAAAAATTCCTAAAAATTTTGTGAATGTTTCTGGACCTTATAAAAAAGTAAATTAGCATGGCGCTCATACTTGTAGTTTTTGCATGTTAGCTAGGTAGATAGCTTAGGTGTGCATCATTTCAAGTGCACACAAAATGGTTTTGCCACATTTCTCATAAATAAAATGCATCAAAAAATTTATGACTGATGAATGTTGTACGACTGTGCTTGTATGGTTGCGCTCGAGTAGGAGGCCAAGGTTCCGTGGATCTGATCGACGACGACGACGCCTACCCGGAACCCGACCAAGGCCAGTCCCCTTGATCAATGTTGTGGAGCCATTTCTGTTTATTTAAAAACGATTTACTAGATTTGAAAATGTGCATGCTATCTTAAAATGACAAATGACGTATTTAATAGACCTAGTTATCATGGCGAATATTTAAAGGTAAGAAATATGATTAGGATTAAAACCTAATGCTAAAGATATAATTGCTTACATTTAATATACTCGTTGTGTAGGATAAATGCTTAAAATCTTTTTATGTGAAATGATACCATCATTTGTGTGAAATGAGATTATGTTAAGAAAGTGTTTGAGAAAATGGGGTTTAATGTTAGTGCATCAGGAGGGTGATGCTTAGTAGGAAATGTTTTCCTCTTTCCCCTAAAACCTTCGACTAGGGAGAGACTTGTTGGTTTGGTGTGGGACGGCACCATTTTGAGAAAGCTGGGTTAAATTATCGTCTCTCTTCTAGTTTAAGGATTGTTCATCCTATGAACCTACGAATTGAGCCATTCAGTACGACCTCGAGTACCGTTATGGGATGGGCCTAGTTGTTAGCCGAAAAACCCTAGTGGATACTCCCGGTGGTCGCTGTTAGTGTTTGGACCTATCGACTTTGTGGCCAAACACTTTTGGGTGCGTAGCCTCTCGAGGGTAAAGCGTACCCACTCTGCAGAGCTAAAACTATTATGGTAGTCGTGCTCACGGTCACAAGCGTGCGGAGGGACTATCCATATGGTGGTTCTTCTTTTCTAAAACCAATTTTGGGAAAAGTGTTCTAAGAGAGAGTTTTAGTTGAGTAAGCTTGCTAAGAAAGTTTTCATTTGAGTTACGTGCCAGCGGCGTACGTCCTGGATTGGGTGTTGGCCTACCATGGATCGTTCGTACGGAATGGCTCTACACGTTTTGAGAAAAGGTGGTGTTGAGATGGTTTTATCTCGCTATGGCACAAGACCAAGTGGCGAGAGCTTTTTTAGAAGAGTCCATAGAAAATACTATGGTTTAAACTTTCCAAATGCTTTGTCAAAACTAGGCTAATAACTTGTTTTTCCACAAAATAGCCTATGCTCCCCTTGAACTAAGCCTCATCTGCATCATTTCTGACTTGTGGAGTACGTTTGTGCTCACCCTCGTTTTTTTCCCTCCCTCTCTTAACAATTTCAACAGCCGGATCGTCCGTCTTTGGCTACCCATCCGACGACGAGGACCCCGACTACGATGAGGAGTACTCTAAGGATGGCTATGCAGGGTGGGGTTGCGTGCTCATACAACCTCTTCGCCTGTGGAATATAAATAAAATAGATGGTGTATTAGGCCCCGCTATGCTATTGTACTATGTATTCTAGCCTATGAGTCGTTGGTTGTGTAATGTGTTGGACTAAGTTCCCATCTATGCAATAAATTGTACGATGGTAATGTGTCTTTTTCTGTTTAACTGTGTGTACTATCAATGATCCTCGGGACTAGTATGTGAGTACGCAGTTGGAATCCGATATTCTAAATTGAGTGCCAACACTAGGTTCAAGACCGGAGTTTTCGAAACTGGACAGTTTGGAGTGTTTGGAATTTCAACTTTTGGTCCTCTATGTTTCAATATTCTAATTTTCCTTGGGTGTCCGGAGTATCTGATATCAGGCAGACTGAAATGTCTGAAAATCCATGATTAGAGGTTCTCTATTTGCTTCCCTAATTTTATTAGATTTGCACCAGAGTATATGGAGTTTGGACCGGAGTATCCGATATGTTGGAATCCAGAGTGACCGAAATTTCATGATTTTTAGGTCTTTGTCAGTTGGAATTAATTTACACCGAAGTATTTGGACTTTGGACTAGAGTATTGGGAGTGCGCAGAAACTCAATTCAACGGCTAGCTCACCCACTTCACCTATTTGATACCCCTCCCACCAACCAGCATATGTGGACTTCACTGTCATCAATATTCAACCCTATCAAGCCCTTGAGCATTAAATCTATTCCCCACCCCCATATCCCTTGATCTAAGCTTTGTTTAGGGTTTTAGAAGTAAGATTTGTCCCCATTAAATCGAAGCTTGATTTAAGCTTTGATCTAAACTTTGCTTCATCCTTTCAGCACTTGATTTGTTCCCAAGTTTGTTCTTCGCCGGATTTTTTACTCTTGGAGGTTGAGAACTCCTAGACGACAAGGTGTCGCCTCAAGGAATCGAAGATTTGTGTGGTGTGCCGAGGAAGTTTTGTGAAGGCTCGATTCCGCCTCCGGAAGGAAAGGAATTAAGGAGTGAACCCGAGGGGTCTTGGTGCAACCTCGATGAGAGAAAAGGTTGAAGAAGACATAGACTTAAATGTGATCGAGACTACATCAACGAAGACGTAGGATCCCCATAAGGACCCAAATTTTGAGAACAAATCTTTGAGTCTCCATTTCACTTTTGGTTTCCATTTGCTCTCTCACTTTATTTATTTTTTATTTGTCTTTATACTTGGTGTTGGTTAGGACTCTCGTGTGCTATTACTTCATATTGTGGTGTGGATTCAGTTATGGTGCAAGGGTAGCTCGGATTTGTAGATCAAGCTCAAGTTTCAACCCTAACTCTGTACGCAGGTCGGATTATCCAGTGTTCAAGACCGTAGACTCCGGTATACCTCAGATTGTCTAGTGTGTGGACCAAACTATCCAGAGACAACATCTTCCATATTTAAAAGGGTTGAAAATTGATATCGCCTATTCAAACCCCACCCCACCTCTAGGTGATGTTCTGATCCTTCAGAATCTAGAGGATAGAATGGTAATCGTAGTCTAACGTACCCTGTTTTCCTTTGGTCAGGTGGCCAAAGCAGGGGCCTGTATATCTTCTCCCTCCGGATGCTTCCCTTTCGCAGCCTTTGAACCAGGAGACAGAATAAACGCTTGTTCTATGTGTCTTTCCTCTGTCCCTGACTATCGTCGGAGTCTTCCTTTACCTTGTAGCGACAGTTGTTGGCTGCTTTTGGCAAGTCCGGAGCATCTTTGACTAGCAAGCTACTTTTTTATTGAATTCCTTAGGCGAGAATCCCAAACTTCTCGCCCAAAGGGCCATGATTGCTACACGAGTTGCCCGACAACGTCCTTTTCCGGCGCTTCGGCCTGGAGTTGCCTCAAGACACATGGTAATCCAAGAAAAACCTCACGCTGGGCTTCGAACTGAGGTGGTCTCTAGGATGTGTGGTGCTCTGGGAAGGATCCCATACGATGCTTCGGCCAAGAGTGGTCTCCGGGACATGATGCGCTTCGGGAAGGACTGCACGCAAGGCTTCAACCCAAAGTGGTGTCCTAGACGGACCCAGCACAAGGACTCGGCCCTAAGTGGTCTTCAGGACACGTGCGCGGCAGAAAGGACCCCGCGCGAGGCGATCCGGAGTGGTCTTTGGGAAGAACCTCACACGAGGTCTCGCCCAGAATGGTATCCAGGACACGTGGTGCTCTAGGAAGGATCCAGCGCGGGGCTTCGGCCTACGGTGGTCTTCAGGATGCGTTGCACTTCGAGATGGACAACGCACAAGGCTTTGGCTCGGAGTGGTCTCCAGGGCGTGTGGCGCTCTGGGAAGGACCCGCGTGAGATTTCAGCTCATATTGGTCTTGGGACGCGTGGTGCTTCGGGAAGGTGCAAGGTCTATGCTGGGAGTGGTCTTCGGGACGTTACCGTGTGAGGTCTCTGCCTTGATTGCTCCCTGGGACACGTGGCGCTCCGAGGAGGACCTCGCGCTAGGGGCTTTGGGACACGTGGTGCGAGCATATGGGGCATCTTCAGCATGAA
>SPJY01020995.1:1203716-1253569 GCA_005191435.1 Raddia distichophylla
GGGGGGGGGGGGGGGGGCCACCCCTACAACAAATGTCTGAAGTACCCATTTAACAATTTGTAGATTTAAAACTTTGAAAAAATCACATCTCCTACATTTTAACTCCAGATTGAATGGTTCAATTTTATAAATCCATGTAAATTACACTTTACTTGTTGTTCAAACATCTATAATTTTCTGTATTTTCTAATGTTTTATCTTTTTCACGAGACATGATCAGTAAGATTAAATTTGAAATAAAATGTGCACAAAAAAATTAAATTTCACTTTTAAATTTGACTAAACATATTTTTTAAAATATATAGAAATTGTTCTTATGTTTTTTGAAATTTATGTTATTTTATGATTTTTCTATATTTTGCAACGTATTAGAAAAGCAAAGGTATAATTTTTTTTTTAAACGTTCGAGTGGCGTGTTGAGGGGAGTAAAAATACTCTCAAGTGGTGTGAGAGGGAAAGAGAAT
The DNA here is from genome assembly GCA_005191435.1 of Raddia distichophylla. Lineage (NCBI taxonomy): Eukaryota > Viridiplantae > Streptophyta > Magnoliopsida > Poales > Poaceae > Raddia > Raddia distichophylla. The sequence goes on from SPJY01020995.1 coordinate 1,204,181, forward strand.
TCTTGATAGGAAATTTCATGTTTCTTCTCTACCGTACTTGTTAGCTAGCGCGGCCCTGCTTCCGATCGAGCGAGCGACGTCTAATTAATGTGTCAACACTTTTCAGCAGCATTCACTGCATGCACATACGTACACAGTCCGAGTGGCCTGTAGCCCTGTACGTACTCCTCGTAGCTAGCAGCAGCACGTACAACAATAAGCATCTGCAGCAACATGAAGCCTTGCACAGTTGCATGCAACGTACACATGCACGTACGTACGTGCGTGCGTACCGACCGGCACCGGCAGGCCGGTGTTGCTGCACTGCACTGCACTACACTGGCCAGTGATCGAGCTAGCTAGTGCATGTCAGCATGAGCATGCTTCTCCGGCCCATCTGCCCGCGAACTAGCTACATGCACACGCCGACCATCACGAGCGAATCGCGCCTGCTGTCTCGGCTCGGTACACTACCAGAGAAATGTTCTTTGGTCTAGGTTGACAACTGGCTTTAGTCTCGATTAGCGATCGATGAAGCTTAGACGAAATTTAAGAGCTCTAAATTACACGTTGATATGCCAAGATAAACCAAATTTGTGAGATGATTAAAGGTAACCTCGTGTTGAAGTATAATTGAATCACTACTAGGCAACGGGCCTTCTATCTCGGCACATCAATCCCGGTTAACTACAAACCCGAACTGATAGTGCCATCAGTCCCGGTTTATGGCTACTAGGCCAAAAGCACGATTTTTTTTATCCACATTGGTCCCGGTTTATGTCACGAACCGGAATAGAAGAGTGCTTTGGGAGACGGGTACATACCAGCTGGAACGATCACAAATTAGTCCCGGTTACCGGGATTGAAGGTAAGATTTAGTCCCGGTTCGTGTTAGTAAATACACGTGGCTGGGTGGGTTGGTTAGAAGAGTGAGTGCGGAGTCCCGTGGTGGTAGGAGGTTCGAGTCTTGAGTTCGCCATATTTTTTTAGATATTTTCTACATCGTGGTAACGTTTGTGTCCCGGTTGGGGAAACCGAGACTAAAGATCTGTGACCTTTAGTCTCTAGAACTTGTCCCGGTTTGGCAACCGAGACTAAAGCCAGTTGCCAACCGGGATTAAACGCCCTTTCCCTGGTAGTGAATTGGTCATCTTAATTTTCCTGTCGGATTAAGATTTTGGGTGAAGTTATCGATTCGGTACCAAAGATCTCGAGTTTAAAAGGTATAGGAAAAAGTCTTCTTACCTCCTTGAAATATTGACTCGGGCGCACATAAAACCCTATCTTTGAAAACCAGATATTGTACCCCCTAAAGGATTCAAACCGGTGCAAATAACCCCATACGTGGTTTGAAGGGTGGTTTTGCCACTTCACCTATCCACATGGACGATTTTGCCACATAAGAGAGACAAAGAAGAGGGAGAGAGAGGAAGGAGAGAACAACATGTCGACCTACGCTGAAATATTTTGAAAAAAAAAAAAGAAAGAAAAGCCACTTGGACATCTTAGGCAAAACCATCCATGTGAATAGGTGAAGTGGCAAAACCACCTTTAAAACCGATGCACCGGTTTGAGTTCTTCAAGGAGTACGATACCTCGTTTTCGAAATCAGGGTCTTATATATGCCCGAGTCAATTCTTCAGAGGGTAAGTTGACTTTTTCCAAAGGTGTAAGAAAAAAAATATCACCAGCACCTATGGCTGCTCGTGTTCCATGTCTTGGCCTCTTCGAAGCTCCAGTGACTTTTGAGCGAAGAAGTCATTCGCGCAACTACAAAGTCATATGGCCCGCTCTATTCCACGTCTTAAAGACAGCCCCAGGGAGTGTTTCCAAATCCGCTGATTAACCGTGGTTAACCGTGTCTCCGCGGGATCCAGTTTGGTAAACAGTTGGTTTAGGGTTTAGGGATTTGATCAAAATTCGTTCAAATAAATTTTAAATATAAAATATACATAAAATTTCTAAAAATACTATTAATCATTTTAAGCATTTTGGCTTTAAAAAAATTTAAAAATTCAAACTTTTAATGTATATTTCAAAGGATTTTAGCAATTTTCAATGATTTTGACTTTTTTCTCGGAAACCCGATTAACCGCGGAAAATCACCGGTTAACCGACAAAAATCCCGTCTAACCGCGAACAAAACTGGCGAACCGTAGTTTTGCATTTAGGATAAAAAAAAACGGCTGAAAACTATGGCTAACCGTGGTTACGCGCCTCCGCGCAGTATAACTGACTTGTTTGTTTTTCCTTATGAATTCAAACTTTTTGTATGAACCGCCCGGTGCAAACCGCTACCGGATATTCACACTTCACATAATTAAACAAATCATAAAATTAAGGAGGAGGGGAGAGCGGCCTGACACGAGCTCTGCCCCCCATGCCGGAGGCGCTCTGGCTGCCACCGTGCACACGGCCTGGCCGGCCGGCCACCGGCCGGGACGTACGCGCGCGCGGAGGCCGGCAGTGTTTTTTCTTGTCGCGAATGATGAGCGCCGGAGACGGGAGGTGGGGGAGCGAGCGCCGGCGCCCCCACACGCCCCGGCGCAGGCAGCGGCGCAGTGGCCAGTGGCCGGTACGTGGCAGGGCGGTAGCTAGCAGCTGCACCGGCCGGTGCTGACCGCTGACGACGGTGGCCGATCGGCGTTGCTAGCATCGATCGATCTAGACGCCGTCGTCGTCGCTGCGCCTGCGCGTACGTACGGCCGCGCGCGCGCTTCTTCTCTGCGGCCTGCATGCGCCCGCTGCCACCGGCTGCCCAGTGTGTCGACCACTCGCTCGCCTTGGGAGCCGCGCCGGCCGGCACCTGCGATGTTAGGCGAGCTAGGCCACCAGGGCGCAGGACGCAGGAGGCAGGCCGCCGGCGCGGGGTTACCGGTTAAGGCCCTCTTTGATAGCTTGTTTTAGTTTAGTTTTTGTTAGAATTGTAACTTTTGTTATTTTTACATACACCATTCACTTTATTTTTTGAAAATAATTTTTTTATAACTTTGTAGGGTTTTTCTGAAAGATCTCAAAAATAATTTTTTAATAATTTATTTAGCCTTTTCATATCACTTTCAAAGGTGATCAATTTTTCCCAACAAAAACTAAACTAAAACTAAACAAGCTATCAAAGAGGGCCTAAGGCCTTCAGGGTATCATCGGCCTAGGTGATGCGATTTGATACTATTCAATCACTATTTATCTATATTTTTATCTTTTCCGTTTTATTTGTTACAGTACTAGTACCGTCTAAGTTGATTCCCATTTGGTCAATCTAGTTCTAATTTAGGTTTGATCAATTTGACACTGTTCAACCACTGTTTATCTATATTTTATCTCTTCTATTTTATTGATCTAAGTTGAGTCCCATTTAGTCATGCCTTAAGATTGATGGATCATTTGATCAAAAAGTTCGAACCACGCAGTAAAGAATGGAAGTACGTAGGGAATATTTCCAAAATTTAAACCACTCTGTAACTATCTTAGCAAACCTCGTCGCACCAGCCAAACACCTTGCCATGTATCATTTGGTCCCGTATCACTTTATCCAACTAATTAAACACACCCTTGACTGTATCATCTATGTACATGGCAAATAGTTATATTTGCATCAAGACCACCAAACATTTTGAAGCATACCCTACCCTACCCCTCCCCTACCCCAAAAGAAAATATACTGATATAAATTTCGATAACAAATAAATAAAAACGTACAAAAAAATTCCGTACAGGTTAAACAAATTGTCTGAATTCAATTAACCGCAAAAAAAAAACAAAAACTTACTAAAATTTAAAGAGAAGTAAAAAAATCCTGGACATAAGTTAACCTAAAAAAACCAAGAAAATAAGTAAAACTTACGCACCAAATATTTATACAATGTAAACAAAAAAACTAATCTATGGGTCCCTAACAAAAACAGAAAACCACGAAATCAGTTGTTCAAGAGAGTAAAATGCCGTCGTCTGGGAAATAGAAACTACGCAACTCTATTTGTGAAAAGAGAAATTCTACACAACGGGATCCCGTCCGGGCGGGATCCGGACGGGATCGGTCCCCGTGCGACACGTGTCCACCTGACCCGCTCCCACCTCCCCTTCGCCGTGCGTGCGCTGTGCAGAGGAGGAGGAGGAGGAGGAGCTGACCTCGCCGCCGCCGCCGTCGACCTCGCCGTCGTCGCCGTTGAGCTCGCCGCCGCCATTTCAGGTTAGGGTTCGGAAAAATTTGGGTTCCTCGGGGTTTAGAGGGAGGTCGGGGAGGCGGCAGACCGGCGGTGGGTGGGGTTCGTCGGGGGCGGCGACGGAGGCGGCGATGGCTCCGTCGGAGCCGGGGGAGGGAGCGAAGGCGGCCTCGTCTTTACTCGGCGGCCTGATTGTTTGACGGTTATGGCAGGTGGAGCAGCTACAGATATTATGGGCATTATTTTCCAGTGGGTTAGTTAGCTAGCTTGATTAGGGCATATTTTGAGGTCACGGGAGCTTCTTGTGAGCACCAAGAGTTTGTTAATGCATAAGGTTTATTGTGAGCAAGCTGTACCCAACATTAGAGAGTATAACAATATGGGGCTTTGGAAATGCTCACGTTGCGGTTGAGAACATAGATATAAAGGTAATCAGAGGTTTTTTTGAAAAATAAATGGGGGGTTTTAAAAGGTGTAGGAACAGAGAACATAGGGAGATAAACCGTTAAGTGGGACAAGGTTGTTTTATCCCATTTCCTTTTCTGTTTCTTTTTCTGAAATGGTTTATATATAATGCAATGCTTTCTACTTAGAAGTAAACATTTTCTGCTTACATTCGATGATGTCTATGGTCATCCTAGAGTATCACGGAGTATTTTCCTAAAATGAAAAGAAAATAAAAGCAAGAATTGGACTACCACACACATTCTGCATCAATTGCTTGCCACATATATCCAAAAAGTGTCGATTTGGTCTGTCAATTATGTCCGCTGGACCAAATTTGTCCCTCAACCCAAATACCGGACATATTAACCCTGAATTATCAAAACTGGACCAAACTGGTCATATGATCGGTCAACAGGGTGGTTTTGAGGATTTTTTTGCATATGCGGCAAGGATTTGCTTATGGGGCTACCACGTGCTGCCATATCCTCCCTCCACCTCACCCTCTCTCCCTCTCTCTCCATTCTCCCTCTTTCCATGTGTCCCCGTTCCACGCTGGGTGAGAATGTAGAGGCAGCGGCACCCCATGGTGGCTCAGGCCCCTGGCCACCACGTTCGCCACCGCACTTGCTGCCTTGAACTCACCACCGCTCTCCAACTCCCTCTGCCCTCCTCCTCCTTTCTCATTGCTCTGCCACAAGCTCGCCATTGCCCTTCTCCCTCCTCCTCTCCCACCACACTACCTCAAGCTCGTTGCACCAAGCTCACCACTGCCCTCCTCCCTCTTCCTACCGAGCCACCGTGATGCCACTACTAACGTTGTGGGAGGAGATCGGCGTCAGGGCTAGGGGAGGAGGGCGGTGCCGAGGCTAGGAGGGGGTGATGCAGAAGGTCTTGGCAACGGTTTGGAAGAAGTAGCCAGCAGGGGCGGCTAGCACCGTGACGACAAACTTCTCGCCAGCCCATGTCTTCCTCTACTATCCTACGCCAAGGGAGTGGAGAGGACAGAGGGAGGAGAAAGATTAGAGAATAAAAGGGATGACACGTGTCCACCATATTAGCGAAACCATGTCACATCATCAAAACCTCTCTAAGACCGTCTCGTTGATCAGTCAAAGGATAGTCAAACCTGATTTGATATTTGAAGGATTGGTTAAGTATGGCATATATGTTTATGGTCCAGCAAGCATACAACAAGGACCATTTTAGTATTTTTTTCCCTATATATCCATTGATCTCCACTACTCCAATCTAGGGATGCAAATGGGTCGACTCTAGGGCCATCTTTGGCTCTCCTAGTTTTTAGTACAAACAAATGAACTAGGGAGGGCCAAAGATCGACGTATTTGCATCCCTACTCCAATCCGCCTATTGTGATTCCTAGCTTTGCTTGCAATTGACATGATCGTAAATGCCAATAAAGCCCACTAGCGTGCCACCACCTCTACCCTCCACGGTTATAATCTACCCTCCCACATATAGATCTAACTTGACAAACATATCGCCCAACGCAAACCTCCCGTCACCTAGCCACCATCTTCTTGCTCGATTCTAGTGGGTTGAATGGGATGGAGTCGGAAAACTAACAGATAGTTTTTAATGGTTGAACAATTGCACATATGGGCTGGGTGACACTGTGTAAAAATATATGTGTACATATGGTCCTCTTTGATTCATAGTTTGGTTTGGTTGAGTTGAAAGTTAAAGGCTGTTAAAAAGAGGCATGGAAATAATGCTAAAAAAATATTACTTTTTTTAGATTTTCAATAAAACCTTATAAAGCCCTAAAAACTATTAGAAAATGTTACACTAAATGATATGTATAAAAATAAAAAAATTTAGCTCAAGTACACTGTGAATAAAAAAGGGCCTATATATGTGCATGACACACCATATAAGTAGGTATAATTTAATTTTTTTACATAAATATTAATGTTTATGTTTTTTATGCCGATCAAACTCGAAATTAGCGCAATTATTTAACGATAAAAATTAAACATGACCTAAATTACAATTAATAGTTACTAGTTACCTACAAAAATAGTTCATTATTAATGATAATATCTAACTGCAACTAGTGTCTAAATAAAACTTCTTAGCTCTCCCTTCATTCTAAAATAATAGTTGTTTTGCACATCGACATGGTCTCCAAAATGTAGCGTTATCATTAAAAACTCTTACAGTTTAGTTGTAAAATGCAACTAAATTATAATATTAAGGAAGTTTTTCTCTAGATGAATCTATCAATATAATTATTAAGTGTTCAATTTAAATAGTATAAAAGTAAATGAACAAAATTTTAAATTTTTGACTTAACAAAAGTTTAAAACGACTAGTATTTTAGAATGAAGTGAGTTCTTGCTATACATCACTGCATAATTAGTCGCGATTAGCTAGCAGAGTTCGTTCAGCATCGTTGGGACAAACAAAAGAAAATTTTCATGCAAATATTTTAGTATTATAAGTTTAAATATCCGACGTAAAATATCATTTATTAATTCAACAAAGTAGTTAATCTTTTTGGCGAGCGCCAGGCATCGGACGTCCGAAGATTGGCGCGCGGACCGGACTAGCCTGGACTGTTAGATCGCCGACACCGCGCGGATCCGAGCGCTGCCATGCGCCCGCATTCCGCAAACTAACATCACGAGAAGTGGCTAGATGCAGTTGATTAAATTTCCAATTAAACTTCTGATTTTTGTATAAAATTCAAACAGTGCTCAAAATGCGTAGAATAAATTTTATAATTCTTCTAAAATCGAGAGCAACCCATTTTAAATACTTTTTAATTTTTTTTGATTTTTTTTCACTTTTTAAATTTTTTTTGATGTAAAACTAGGAGAAGGCACTTATGAAACTTACCCCTATACTAGTGAAACCTGGCCGTGTGCTGATGAAATTTGATGAAACTTGAATGAAACCTGTTGAAACTTGAATTGACTTGCTGAAACTTGAAGAAACTTGTATGAGACCTGTTGAAACTTGCATTAAACCTGATGAAACTTGACAGTTCGGCAAGTTTAACGGATATGAAATACAAGTTTCTATAGGCGAAACCCAAGTTTCATCAGGTAAGTTTGAAGAGTTATATGCCAACATATATCTTGTTTTGTTCGTAAAATTGCGGGGAACACGTTGGTGCAAACGGTTTGTGGATTAGAGCACTCAGTCAAAAATTATGGCCACCGAAAGAAAAAAAATACCGTGGGACCCACTTGCATGCCGGCACAGTGCAGCTCCCCCGCGTGTTTCGCGCGCAGCACGTGCGAGTCCGAAGGCACCGGATGTACGGCCAGTGGCCACTAGCGTTTCCGAATCTTTTTTCCTATGGCTTTTATACAACGAAGTATTTTTAAGAATTTTTATAGAAATTTCTAAATCTGAACATCACTGATGGCGTCATGTATCAAGCGATAAACACAACCCCATGCCATGTCCCGAAACAACCATCGTGAACCATCAACGTTGTTAAATATCCCGCCATCAATAGATAGGGTGTCATTAAGAATTTAATTAAGTTTATATATTTATTTGCTAATGTACGACTTAAAAAAGCAAACGATTAGCCACAGGTCTTTTCTGTTAGTTTTTTTAATCTCGAGGACACTTCAAAGCTTCAAAAACAAATCAAATAAAGTAGGTCAAACTTGTAAACTGTTTGGAGGTCTTGAACAGCTTACCAACAAATGAGACATCAGATCAGCTGTAAAACAGAACCTAGAAAAACTAGTTTTGTATTTTGAGCGAGCTCTATTTTTCTGTTAGGGGGATGAACAAGGCCAGAGACAGGAGAAAGAGGAGCACTGATTCGTGGGGTCTGGATGCACCCCCACCTGCTCCTCCATGTCACTCTCCACTCACCCGTGGGCCAAGACGGACTCACCACACGTGGCTCACCCCTAATGATACACGCACGATACCGCCCGCCATGGGCCCGAGGAATGTCCCGTCAATTGCTACTTTACTCCCCCTAATTGCCGCCCCATCACTCCTTATTATTCCAGGATCACAACCACTTCAAACAACAGGATGGCACTGGCACGGCATGGCATCTCAAATACTCCACTGTACCTATCCAAAGTTGCAAGCAAGAGGGGGAAGAGACGGATGGAAGGAACAGGCGTCCTTTCCCTATTTATAGTTTTACTATATGATTATATCCACCACTTGGGAAAATACTATCGCTCAGCATAGTACGCACAAAAGAAGCAAAGGCATGTCAATGGCCTGAGCCTCGGACACAGAGGCGGCTGCTCTGGCTTACTCCAATCGACCAGTCGCATTCGGATCACGCGCTGGGGAGATTCGCGCCTAACGCAGGCAGCATCAACCAGTTCACCTATCTAATCCCAGTGATTGCGATCCTGATTTCTGCGCGCAGAATCGCGCGTATCGACACGCGAAAGTTGACAAGCACGGTGGGTACGAGAGAACATGGGAGCCGTATTCTCTGCGCACCATCCCCCGTACTTGCTGCTACTACCACCACCACCCGTACCAGACGAGACCCACTATGAAACATTGGGGTTAAGTATTCGCGTACCGATTTCAGTATTAAATAGCGTGGATCTCGCAGTCTTTGAGCAGGTAATAGGTTGTACGACCGTACCAGAAGAGAATGCGCGATCTTGCCTTGCGATTGGTGCAGCAGCTGGACAGCAAATTAATACGAGTGCTCGTTCATTCTCCTCGCCATAAACGGACAAACAAGAGCCACCAGTGCAGTCCAGACAGTTTCTTTTTCACAGGGAGGGAACAGGAGATTTTCTTTGGATCTTGTACTTCGCGATGTTCGATCACCTTCTGGTAAGCTCTGGATCTGTTAAGCTTAAAGTGACCACTTAGTGTTTGATCCTATGAAAAGAAAAGAAGCTCAAAACCCTGATGCCCATCGGCATCTACAGCGAGTTAGTCCTGACCATCGAGAGAAAATTGGATGTAAAAAACCCTAAACCATGTATTGCATCGCGACTTGCATTAGCCTTGTGTGGGGTATGCTCAATGTAGCTATGCCTCTTCTGCAGTTCTTTCTCAAGAAGGCGTAGAAATAGTTGATCACTAGCTTCTTGACAAAGAACGATTCCTTTCGGGCCCTTATGTCACCATGTCCTAAAAGGTAAACCACGCCTGACTCCTTTGCCTTGTGGATGAAAGAGAGTTCATTGTCTAGGCTTCGCCTTCCGTCAAGTGCCTCATCAAGAGATCCATCAAATGATGTGCTTGATCCCAGGGTTGGGTTTTCAACATCTGCAGACTTGGCAAGAAGTGGAACACCAAGAGAATAGATGCTACCATTAGGACCAACGAGAACTCTTGATGAGGATGACGCAACCTCCCCTTCAGAGTCTGTGTCACCATTCCCATCACTCTCTAAGGAGCGCTCTTGGGCTTCTCGGCGTATGAATTTCTCAAGACTTTCTATGAGAAGCTGTTCAAATGCTTGGGGGTTCTCTTTGCGTACATCCTTGTAACCGTACCTGCAGCCATGAATAATTAACATCATGCAACCCAATAATAAATGAACCAACATTCCAAAAAATGTTCAGAACTGATCATATACCTATTCCTAAATAGAACATGAATAATGATATACATGATATATTAATATAAAGCTACAAGTAGTTAAGAAAATGCTAGGCGCCAGCCTGACACAACATACAAGGTATCAATACATGCTGCTTGGGTGGATAGCCGAGACAGCAACATTTGCCATAAAGAAATAAAAGAAAAAGTTGTGAACCAAAAGAGGTGGGATCACTATAGTAAATAGGACTGACACATATAGATACTAACAAACCTGAAGACTAAAGAGAGATTCTGCAATCACAAAAAGGTTAAATAGCTTAAGACAAGAAAATGAACTCGTCAGGATAGGGCCTAGAGTTCTACAAGATAATTCAGACATGCAACTGCAATAACTAAACCACATGATGACAAAAAATTATTGAGGCATCACATGTAACTATACCAGTATCATATTCATAGTGGGCACAGCCAATGTAAAAGTGGCCAAAACAGCATGGAATTAAACACAACAAATTTCTAGTGAGCTACAAAGATACAAGCAAAACTTCACAGAATTCAAGCTAGTGCCTTGCGCTGTATACAAAATTACCTAGTATTATTAATTAAGAGTACATTTTTGCAACTAAATGATTGCAGACATCTTGATGGTGACCAAAGGGGGCAAAGAGCAAGAAATTTAACATAGCAGACCAAAGGGGGCAAAGAGCAAGAAATTTAACATAGCAAAGCTATTATTTGATGAGCAGAACTCTACCAACAGTATAGGCAAAGACCAGTGGACTCAAGTCAATGTGTACACACTAGCCATGGATATCCTAATGTCATCACTTAAAAGAAACACATTTTCAATGGCTACAGAAGGAATGCTAACTCAACATGCAAAAGCTTTAGGGGCCACTAGACTAAAGCACTCCCAGATGGGCACCTGCCTGCCCACACAATCACAACTGAAGCTGTCAGAGATACTACTAAAAGTGACAGCTGTCATCTAGCAGATTCTGAATGCGAAGCAGGCATTACATGAAGCATGGACAGATAGTGATAGTAGCATCAAAAGATGCATTGCATTTTATCTCAAGGTTTCAATGGTATGGAGCACAGCAAGTAACAGCCAGATTGATATAATACTATACTGGAAGGACATTTTTGTTTCACAAAATCTTTTTGAAAAAATCATACCTAGCAATGCAGCGGAACATATGGTAGCTCTTCGGGCAGACCCGACGAAAGAGAAACCTTTCATTCTGAGGTACAACAGGAACTGGAACCCATTTGATGCAGACAAAAATGATCATTGAATGGATCGCTGGCATTGTGGAGAGGAAATGACCAAATATTGCAGGAACTCCCCTCACCAATTCATTGTAGAGCAATCCAATACCAGGAGCTCTAACTGTACCCAGATTGCAGCCTAAATCCATCATCAAATCTATTGAGAGTTTTTGCTTAACCTCAGTTTCATACTTCAATTTGGTTCCATAGTTCCATATGTACATTACCAAATACAGTACAGCAGCAAATACCAAAAGAACCCAACTTCCATCTGCTACACTGCCCAATACTGAAGAAAAGAAAAATAACTCCAACCCCAGGAAGAGGGTGAGAAAGCATAGAACTACAATGATGTTGATCTGCCATATCAGAAGCATTATGATGGTCACCAAGATGGTAGTCATCATCATAACCCCAAGTTCAGCTATGCCTGCAACCAATACCAACCATTAGAAACATGATGTGGGCTGGTAGAAGTCATTTGAGTGAAGAAATGAGGCAACTTATCAGCAAATTCTTCATTTTAAAATCATGCTAAAACAAGAATGAAGTTGAGTGGATGAAAGCAATAACACATACAGCAAGTCAGCCTCAGGGCTTGAATTATGCAGGATATTGCTTTGATTAATAGTAAGTTCATTTTTTCGAATTATTTTTCCCAACACAGGAAATAAACTGCACTCAATATAGTAAAGTTGTCGAGTGCCCTACACCAATATTTCTTGCAACCACATAGCAACCATTCTATGATTGTCCTTTCTCTCATTTGGTCATCTACTGGATTCTTACAAAATGCCATTGAATAAATTCCAAATCTTAAATCTGTCAACTTCATTTCATGGATATACTTAACTAGCTTATCAGATTAATGCTTGACGCTAATATAATTTTAAGGGGCATGATCATTTAGTCTAGTAATGATAATTAAATGAGACCTCAATTATCAAGAAGCAAAAATATAGCACAAAGAAACTGCATTAGTGGGTGCATATTATTACAGAATAGACAAGTAAAGAAAGTTGAATGTGAAAAAGATATGCAACATAGTTTGCATAAACAAAATGGATCTCTACAAGTATATTGTACTTTTATATGGATTGACAACGCACCATATGCATTGCCGATCTCATTGATGCTCCCAAATATTGCAACAAATGCAACACATGAAACCAGCAAAAACCAGTTCATCACTGGAATGTATATTTGACCCATGAACTTTCTAGAAGTGTGAATAATCTTCAGGCGGGGAAAACAGCCAAGAGCAGTGGCCTGCTTAATGATTGAAAATATAGCAGTTGTCATTGCACGACTAGCAATTAGTGCTGCCAGGGTAGCTATAAATACCACTGGCCAAAACGCCTGATCTGCAACATGGAACAAACAAAATTATCAAAAAGAGATCAACAAGTAAATCAAGCCCAATTTTGCTATAATAAAAATTATGAATAAGTTACACTTTGGACCAAGCAACTTGTATGAAGTTTCACCTTGCATCAGGTTTAACCAATACTTTACTTTGCTCCACCCTAACCAATTTTGCACTATGCATAGCACTTGAGGCTCAAACCCGGCTTGTTCCAGACAGGTCAGGACAACGCAAGATACATATGCTGGATGCCTGGATTAGTTTCGATCAATGAGATGATGCACTAATCATGTCAGATTTGAAGGGGGTATAAGAGTGGATCAATCCAAAGGCACTATGCTCTAAAAACAAATATATCCAAAGGAAGTCTGACAATAACTGTGTCTGAACATCCCCGACTGGAAGTGGCAGCACGCTGCACAAGGCTGGCAAAAGGTGGTGAAATTGGGGACACAAGTGTAACAGACACTCCAGCTGTAACTTGGGTGTGAACGGCGAGCAATTTTGAAACCATAATCCCAGAATCAACAAAATGGAACTAAACCCCTCGATTGTGACTGATCTGTCAGGCGCAAGCCAAAGAGCGCCTTGCTAATGCAAAATGGAACAATACTTTGGTTAGGAAATTGGCGGTATGCCACCGTAAATCAACAAAATGGAACTAAACCCCTCAATTGTGATTGATCTGTCAGGAGCAAGCCAAAATGCGCCCTTGCTAATGCAAAATGAAACAATACTTTGGTTAGGAAATTGGCGGTATGGCACCGTACAAGTGGTTGTTATGCTATGTCCTACCGACAAATTGAGGTTTTGTTGTATGCTATTGCAAATTCAGGACATGTGGCCCCATGATAAGGTATACTTCCGTTGCTAAAAAAAAATAAAAACAAAGAACAAAAAATTCAAATGAGGTTCCAAATAGAAGTTTATTCAGCTCATCAAATTATCAAATCCACAATGCAACATTTGCAATGCCCAAAACAAACAACTTTTTAAAAAATCAAAACAAATCAGAAAAATACGAAAAATGCTATAGGTGCAAAATACACATCTATTTAGCACATCAACTTCTGAACCAGACGATTAAACATTTGAAAAACCTAGTTCACATGAATTTTTAGAATAATGCATTCATTCGAATTTGGTAGTTCAAATGTCAAACCGTTTGGTTCACAATTCATTATGCCGATTACAATTGTATTTGAAACCTCTATATTTGTTATGAATTGTTGTACATATAATTTTGACCCGTTCTTTTTAGTATTTCAAATGTTGAATTTTGGATTTCATAATTTGAGAAGCTGAATACACTTGCATTTTGTAACATGATTGTTTTCTGATTTTTCTACTTTTTTGTTTTGATTTTTTTACCGGTGGAAGTATATTAAAGTGGCACGACGTATATACTGAATTTGCGGTAGCATACAGCAAAACCTTGATTTGTGGTGGTAAATAGCATAGCCACCACTTCCTACAATTGCATACAACCAATTTCCCCTTTTGGTTAAGAAGGTGCAAAGCGAAAGAAACCTTGTGCAACATGAAACACCACACAAGTTACCTGGTCCAAAGTGCAATTTACTCGGATGATTTTATCGTATGTGTAATACAACATAGCAATCAACAAATACGATTTGAAAGAGGTTTATAAACAAGCCAGGTTGGCTTACTTGGGATAGACAAAAAGAAGACCTGCTGATTTTCAGTTAAGTTTTCCATAAGAAATGCAGCTTGCCCTAGGTATCCCAGTAGAAGGCATGGAAGAACAAGGAACATAAATGTAAGCTGCAACACATGGTGAAAGCAAGTTATCAACTAATTGCACTGGAAGTGCAACAATGAAGCCCTACTAAACAATAGAAAAAACTACCTGGACAGATCTAACCGAGAAGTAGCATAAATCAGCAAACATTGCCTCAGATCCTGTAAAAATTATTCTCATTAACATATGTATAGTACGATAATAAAAAAAAATTACACTGATCTGTTACTTTATATAAAAGAATAAAAGGATGTCGGTTAAGTAATACTGCAGCTGCACTAGGTCTAGGTTTACTTATGACTTCTACATTCTCCCATTTGGCTCTCCGTACTGGTCCTGGAACTGTGGAATTGAAATTCAACTCTAAGGATGCAGCTGTTTGGCTGTAATCTAGAATTGAATGATGATTCCAAAGAATTGAAAAAGGCATGACAGAACTATAATCAATTCTTGACTTAGCCCTGTTATTTATCTGGAATTGACTATGCAAAATGAAGTACAATTTGGTATTGGAATTTCAACCTCCACCATAATTTTTCATGAAATCGATTGGAATTTGTTTGAGATGATTTAGTCTTCAGAGAAGCCAATTTGTTCACATAATGAGACTAGATGTATAGTGACTCCCACAACCTCATAGAAAATAATTTCATAAAAGTTTGGTATTTGTAATTCAAACCTCGTGTTCAGTGTTCACATCATAAAAATTCTACAAAATAGACTGAAATTTATAGGAGATAATTTAGAATGTAGATAAGTTAATTTGTGTATATACTATATAGGCAAACTAGGTGCACGGGTCGGCCCCACAACCATGTAGAATTCTAAGTGATTCCCAAACAGCAAATATAAATTTTAAGCTGTCCTCAATCAAATTCAATTTCAACTAGAATAGGATTTGAAAGGCAATTGAATGAAAAAATTCAATTCTAGACAAACAAACATGGTGAAAAGAGAAACAAAAGATGATTCAGGGTATTACTGTTTAATTGATTATGTAGCTCAGACAAAAAAAAAAACAAGATGCACTTGAAGCACACACATTATTAAGAAATTATTCGAAGTGTATATCACAAATAACATTAACAATATTGTTAAAAACACATACCTGTTGCACATAAAAGGCAGCCTCCAAGAGACATCCAAGCTTGAGTTGGGTTCCTTTTAAAATAATAGTAGATGCATATAGGATTAAATGCTCCCAATACCTCTGAACCATATGTCATGAGGTTATAAATTCCAATCCCACAAAGGCAGCAAAACCATATGAACAAGGCAGGTCCAACAGCAAGCCCCACTTTGCTTGTTCCAAACCGTTGCAGACTGAACAGAACAATAAGAAATGCAACAGTTATCATGACCACTTCACCTGCCAAAAATTCACAATAACTATGAGCCTTGTGCAATAACTATGAGCCTTGTGCACTTCTAAACAGTACAACATTAATTATCATCCTGGATCAATTAATATTAAAGATCAATAAAAAAAGATTTGGAGATCACCTTCATTAACACTAGATATCCCAACCTTAAAGCCATTGACAGCAGACATCACTGCAGATATTACAAAGAGAAAAGAACGATATTAGCCTTCTTGGAGAGAACTGGTTTAACATAATATAATCGGTAAGTGCAAATGAGCAGATGTAGGTGAAGAGGAATGCAATGAACAGTGCAACAGAAATATATGAACCTGACATTGCTGGTGTGACAACACCGTCCGCTATAACCATAGAAGTACCAAAAAGAACAAGCATCAAAAGCAGCCTCTTTAGCATAGATGAAGTCTCAAGATATTCCTTGATCTTCAAAGACCTCTCAAGTTCTATTGAAGGCACCTTGAGTTGGAAACTTGATATACGGGAGTCAGAGGGTAATTGGTCAGGAAGCAGGCTAGCTTTTGCATTCCTGCATATTAGTGAGTATAAAGCAAATGTCCCTCCTGCCAAGTATAAAGAACAATCACTATTAAATATAATATTTACAGAAAAGTATTTGTGGTCTAATCTACTTCCAGTGGTCTGCTAATAGTATATAGAGTAATACCTTCTCCGTCATCATTCCCCCATAAAACAATCAGAGTATACTTCAGCAATGGTATCAGAATTAGCGTGTATATTACAAGTGAGAGTGCTCCGAGCACATCCTCCTTTGAAGCAATAGGGTACTTGTTGAACATTATATCAAAAGTATACAATGGGCTCGTACCAACATCCCCAAAGACCACACCTAGTGTCTGAAGAGTCAGCACAATACTCCTGCCTAAGGTAAATTCCTGAAATAAAATGCAGGACCAAAATATCAGCATAGTCACTCATGCATATAAGATGAAACTGGTACCCAATTTTGCAGGCAATGGCATTCTATGCACACATGACATTTGAATGCAGAATGTAGCAGCTGGAGCAGCAATTTTCAATGAAAGTTGATTCTTAAATTTATCAAGACACGGAAAATTACAAAATATTAATTAGGGAACATAGTAGAGAATGCTAACTATTACTTAACTCGAGCCACAAAAGCGATGCTTTAGACATTGGCATGGTCTCTAAAACATAACTCCAGCCCCAAATTTCTATTGTAACATATTTGTTAAACCTAATAAAAGTACGGTACTCAAAGAACTTTTCAGTTCACATGTCGAATATAGATTTTTATAAGGAAAATTCAATACCGGACTTGGGAGATCCCTCAACTAACAAAACCGGACTTACATAGTCCTTTGACCCGGTCAACAGGTGGTTTTAGAGTTTTTTTGCTTGTGTGGCATGATTTTGCTTATGTGGCAACCATGTGGCCGCCACATCCTCCCTCCACCTCATCCATCTCTCTAATCCCTCTCTGCCCTCTCTCTCCTCCTCTCCCCTGAGGCCCCTTCCCCAACAACGGCGCCCGCTCCTCCACTGGCGGCTGGCGGCGGCGCCGTCTCCTCCCGCGCCCGCCACCGCCCCGTCGAGCTCCTCCTTGCGTGCCGCCCTCTGCCCCCCGCGCGCCCGCCGCCGCCGCGAGCTCCTCCTACCACGCGCCGGCGACCGCACCGGCGAGGCCGCCCACCGACGCAGCTGTCGGAGGCAGGGGCGCCACCGCTTGGATGGGGCGGCGAGCTCGGCGGTGTGGGGGAGGCGGGGCAGAGCCGGGGCGCGCGAGCTCGACGGTGTCGGGGAGGCGGGGCAGGGCCGGGGCGGCGAGCTCGACAGACCGCCGCGCCGTTGCTTGAGGAGGAGATGGGGGCGCCACTGGTTGGACGCGGCGGCGAGCTCGACGGCGTCGAGGAGGCAGGGCATGGCTGGGGCGGCGAGCTCGACGGAGTTGGGGGAGGCGCTGGCGGTGGTGAGAGGGGTGGAGAGAGAGGTGCCGTGGAGAGAGAGAGAGAGAGAGTGGAGGGCAGGGCGCGATTACGTGGCACACATGTGGCTAGGGATGTGGCAGCCACGTCAATAAATCTTGGCCACGTCAACGCCTAAACCCTAAAACAACCTGCTGACCAGGTCAAAGGATTATTTAAGTCCGGTTTTGTTAGTTGAGGGATCTCCCAAGTCCGGTATTGAACTTCAGGGACCAAAGTGGTCCAGCGACTATAGTTGAGGGACCAAATCGGTACTTTTTCCTTTTTATAAAGATATTGCCCATGAAAAGTAAAACTATGCACACTAGGACATTACTTATTTTTTTCCTAGAGGGAGTAATGTAAAAATACTTATACAGCCAAGAGGACAGTTTGTAGATGCACTCTTTAACCTTCTTGGCTGACTTCAGTGAATTATATGGCTTGCAAGTTTAAGCTGCTCAACATTTTTATTGTGAATCCTAATATCCAAATAATTACACTTAGCAAATACTTGCAACAACTGAAATGCTCACATGGCTCACATGACAACTATCAAGACTCTTTTTGTTGTAGCCTTTGTCCGTACATGGCTCATCTATCACGTTGATGTTCAAAATGCTTTTTCTTAATGGAGAATTGCATGCAGAGGTTTCCATGCGGCCTCCACCAGGCCATTTTGTTTGTAACGGCATGGTTCTTCGCCGTCGTAGTTCATTATATGGGGTTAAACAAGCTCCCCGAGCCTGATTCCATTGCTTTTCTACAGTGGTCACTGCTGGTGGATTTTTTTGTTAACAATCATGATTCTGCGTTGTTTGTTCACACCTCTTCCATGGTGCACTCTTCTTCTGCTCATGACATGATCATTATTGGTGATAACTCTCATATCATTTGATTTTGTTAAGGCTCGTCTCAATGAGCAGTTTCGTATGTCTTACTTGGGTCCCATTCGTTATTTTCTTGGGATTGAGGTTACATCTACGTTGCAGGGTATCTTGTCTCAAGAGAAATACTTGATCAGGCTTCTCTTACTCATGATTGCATGGCTGAGACTCCAATGGAGCTTAGTCTTTAGCTTTTGCCCACCGATGGGGAACCTCCCTCGGATCCTACTCGGTATCGTCACCTCGTTGGTAGTCTTGTCTACCTTGGTGTCACCCGTCCAAATATCTCTTATTTTGTTCATATTTTAAGCCAGTTCGTCTCTCCTCCTACCCAGCTCCATTATAGTCATCTCCTTCGTGTCTTGAGCTACTTGTGTGGCACTATCTCTCGTCTTATTTTCTTTCCTCGCTCCAACACTTTACACCTTCATGCTTACTCTGACGCTGCCTGGACTAGGGATCCTTCTGATCGTCACTCTCTTTCTGTTTAATGTGTTTTTGGTGATTCTCTCATTACTTGGAAGACTAAAAAGCAGAAGGTTATTTCTCGTTCAAGTTCAGAGGCTCAGTTGCGTGCTACGGCTCTTTTGACGACACAGGTTACTTAGCTACATTGGTTACTTACGGATTTAGATGTTTCTGTTTCTACACCGACTCCTCTTTTATCTGATAGTACAAGAGCTATTGGGATTTAGTGAAGCATGAGCTCACCAAGCATGTTGGTGTTGATGCTTCTTATATGCGGTCGCAAGTTAAAGGGCAGGTTGTGGCTCAACAATATGTGCCTTCAGCAGATTAGTTGACATAATTTTTCACACAAGCACAGACTCGATAGCACCATTATTCTTTCTCTCCAAACTCAGTGTTGTTCATCCACCATAAGTTTGAGGGGGGTGTTAGATATGTATGGTTATTATGTATATATAAAGGCCCTTGGCCTCGTATCAATACACAAGTATTATTCCTAACAATGTGAAAGTCTCAGCGAATCATCAAAATAATGCTTTGGTATTCTGTGTAATTTCCAAAGTAGAGGCATGTGGCATGCCTTGAGATGAGGTAACCATAAGGTCCCTTGGCATCAACATAGTCATTCTAGCTCCAGTATTACAATGTTAGCTTATAGGGTGAGGAGGCCCTTCAATGCTATCCAGTATCCAAAATATCAAGTAAAATTATTGCTCTTTGTAATCTGTGAGGAATTAAGCTCACAGTGGTCCTTGTAATCAATTACCAACCATTTCCTATGAACTCAAAACAAAATTTATAGCCATTTGGTAGTCCGCCTATGCTAGCTATGACCAATTGTTCAAGAATTGAATGTCGACGATAGAACAACAAGATGAAAATAAAAACATTCATGTAAAGAAATGTGTCTCCAAAATATAAAACTAAGAGCAAGAATTGAATAAAGACATGCTGTTCACAACAAGCCAAATTGCCCACGTAATTATGCAATCAGATGCTATAATACATATACTTATATTTGAAAATAAAGTTATGTTTGTTATACCACTAACATATTTTGATTGAAATTATAGCTGTATATCCTCAAAGATACTACAATAGATACGTTTCTATTTTAAAACACAGTTGTATTTGTTATACAACTCTAATATTTAAGATTGAAAACTATAGCTTTACATGCTCAAAGAACTGCAATAGATATGTTTATATTTTAAAACACAGTTGTATTCATCTCTGTGACTCCCGTACTTATGATTGAAACCTAAGTTATACAACTAATCTACACCGTGATAATTGGGCCAACTAAACCTTTCTCTTGATCATAGATAGTGCCCTTCAGTTTTTCAAAAATGAAAGGTAAAAGCCTGGTCTGTACAGGAAGGTCTACACATGGTGGTTTGAGATCATTCAGAACACCAAAACAAGTGGTCTCTTTCTTCTCAAGCCACAATTAGTGACAATTTTCTTCAATTTATGGGTTAATGCAAGAGTTTATAACCTTTGGAGCAAAGGACATGCCTTACTTCCATCAGTTGTTTGTATTTTTATAGATATCACAGGGAAAGGAATGCTGAAATATCTCAAACACCAGACATGCATCCTGCAATTGTTATACATAAACTGCCCACGTCAAAAAGAAACACCATACATGTCAAGAAGTTGAGCCTTATATCTGTTGCACCAGCATCAAGTATTAACAAAATGTTGAGTGGCACAGTTATTACAGTTTTAAAGCATCTCATAGGATCCCCTCACATCCCAAAGTTGTTGTGAGGCCTGTGAGTGCCATAATACATAACCCCCTATCCATCCCCTCTCCCTCCAAAGTCACCATTGCCTCCTTAAGCCTTCCCTCTCCCTCATCACCCTCATGCGAATGAGCGGAGCAACTTCAGCTTGCACGGGCAGTACACGGAGGCACCCATTGATGCAGCCTGAGCAGTGGGCGTGGCATGGGACATGGCATCGCCTGCGGATGTAGGCTGGGCATGGCTTAGGCATTAAGCTTGGACACAGTGGTGGTGGCGCTCACAGACGTGGGCTGCGTGCAGCCTGTGAAATGCCTGTGTAGGGAAGAACAGGCAAGGCCAAACACCACATGAAAAATTAATTGTGTTAAAAAATCGTTTAATAGGCTTTAGACATTTTGATACTTTTTATTTTAGAAAAACTGATTTTGATTTTTTAAAAAATATGGATTGGTTTGAAACCACGGATTCTTTCTCAAACCGCAGTGGCATGACTGAATTTCGTTAAATTTAAAACCTTGCTCGCAACATACAGCATGCCTCTGCAAGAAAACAAGGGACCCACGCCCTAAGCAATACACCAAGCATCAAGCATACATGAATCAACCTAGCCTAGGAACCTAGACAAGTGCATCAACTTTGCGGACACAAGCAACAGGCGCCAAATCTACACAGCAATACCAATAACCTTCATTGTTGCACTGGCTCATCTCAGTTGTCTGAAATACGCTGCAAACGACTCGCGCCTCTCATGCTCGTCGGATACCATACACAACAAGACCCCGTCAGCCCCACGCCACAAGGACGTACAAGCAATTGCGTGAAGGAAGCAAATACCACCCTACACGAGACATTGCTCGAACAGGCGCACGGAGGCAACATCACAAACACCTCGGCCGCAGGTGGTGTTACACGCAGCCTCGCATCGGCAACACCGCAAAAACCTAGCGCGCACCGAAACCTAAGCCGGATTAACCAACGCGGAGGGGGCAGGGGCACGCTGACCTGGTGGCGGTACAGGCCGGGGACATCGAGCGCCTCGACGTCGAAGGAGTCGGCGCGCGGGCCCGTGCGCACGAGGCGCTGGCGCAGCAGCGCGTCCTCCTCGTCCTCGTAGGCATCCGAGCAGCCGCCGCGGGAGCCCGAGGCGGCCGCAGTGGTGTCGGCGCCGCCGCCGTCGTCGGAGCTCTCGATCCCGTCCTCGTCGTCAGCGCCGCCGGGGACCACCCACCGCATCTCCGCGGACTCCGCCTTCGGCAGCCTCCCGCCGCCGCCGCTCCCGGTCTCCATTCGGATCGAGGCGGAGAGGCGCGCGCGTCGTGGGGTTCTCTGCCGGTGTGGGCGATACGCAGAGGCGCGTGGGTTCTTGATCGGGAAAGGGTAAGCCGGTAAGGGGAGGGACGAGCAGAGTGAAGAGAAGAAACGGAACTGCCGTTGTTTACTTGTAGGACTAGGACGTAGGATACAGCTAAACTACATCTGTATTTATTTATCTTATTTCTTTCCTGTTCTAACTTCTAAACTCGGAGTATTATTTTTAATGCTTCAACGTAACATAAAATTAACAAGTAATAATACGACGATGGAAGCATATCATATATCCATCTATTATACCTATCTCTACTATATATACACTCGTAGCCCTTAAAGCCTCTATATTCACGTTCACGCCCTCTTCTTTTTTACATTCCTAACACATTATGTGAAATCAATGGGTTCGCCCACGACATCTTTAAGTCGTGTGTAATCGCGCACACAGAACCAATCTATCCATTCAAATATAACAAGATAGTTTTAAACGAGAACCTCTCTTTTTTTCTAAATTACATCAAACAACTCTTGCTATGCCTTTTGCATTTATGCCCTCGTGGCTTTTGGTCCTCAACCCACCCTCCTCAGACATGATACACCCTTTCTTTCAAACAAAACCGTAGGCTATCCGTGCTTGCTACCTCAGTCGCACAACAAGCCATTCCTTTATTTCCTCTCTATGCAAACTATGGGGTGCTACCTCAACTTTAGAAATTAGAACATGGGATCCAACATATGTGGAACTTTTTTCATCCAACCCCTTCCTAATATTTTTTATAACCCCGTGTAGAGGCGATGTTTGAGGATAGTCGGTATTGGAGCAGGAGCTAGAAAGGAGCAACTAGGGTTACCTATGAGCTTGCCCGTGATGTATCGATTGATCTAATTAGGCTGCGGGGGAAATAGTGGTAATTAGATTGGGTCACCAGACTAAGAGCGACCTACGGTAGAAGCCTTTGGGCTATAACCATATAAAATATTTAAATAACTAAATTTTTTATAGTGCAGGTATTCGAAACCAACACATATTAGTTGGCTTGCATCCCAAATTATAAAAAAAACTCGACTAGTACCTAAATCTGACCCGATTCATAACCCATGTTGCCCATGGGATCTACCCAACCAACCCAATATTTGCCTGCCTCCTGGTTCGCTGCTCCGCCTCCGCTCACAGACATGCGTGCGAGCACTGCAGGCTGGCGTCTAGCCGCCGCTCCCCTCTCAAGACCGTTGCAATTACTACTAGAAAAATGATTATTGATGACATTATACATTCGTCATCATAAGTGACAAAAATATCATCGTAGATCTTTTATGACGACCTTATGACGAAAACAGGTTTGTCATGGTATGTGCGTCACAGAAAGTTTTTGTGATAAAATGTTAATTTTTGTCATAGAAAATAAACTTTTATGTGACGAATTGTGCATGCGTCATGATAAAGATCCCTTTTATGACAAAAAAAGTCGTCACGGAAAGCATCTAAAAATGTCACGGAAAAGCCCAAAATCGTCACAAAAAGCACTTTTGGCCTGCCAGCTCTAATTTTGTATGACAGAAAAAATCATCATAAAAATATGTCAGGTCGACCTGAATTTTCGTCATTGAACACTCCAGTGAAACATCATCCAGGGTGTTAGGTGATGTGTCATATATGTCACATCATTTTTTTAAGGAACCAATTCACACATGTATTCTCTCCTCTTTCCTGTGCGGGCACGCCCCCGCCTCGGGGCAGTTGCGACGGGCGGAGAAGCATCGCCCCCATGCTCCTGCCCTTCCTCTTGCTCTTCTGCCCGTTCGTCTTCGGGCAGAATTGGCGCCTCTCTGACAGGAGATGCCGGTGGAGTGACGGACAGGGTGGCTTGAGGCCCCTGCCCGCGATCCTCTTCTTGCTCCCCGGTGGCAGGGATTTCTCCCTGCTCGCCGGAAGTTGCCGTCGCCACAGGGATGCTCTTCCCCTGCGATGAAGTGTCCGACAAGGCCGTCTGCTCGGCCCCGCCTTGGGCAGTAGGCAGAGCCGAAGCCTCGGCTCCGCTCTTCGTGGCGCCGTGATCCGCTCCTTGGGCTTCCAGCCTGTTGATCGCGCCCTTCAAGGCTTCGATCCGGTCGCTGGGCCAGGACGGGACCGCAGCCCACGCTGCCAGCTTGTCCTTTAGGGCAAACAGTCTCGTTACTCGCGAGGCACCATGCAGATGCTCAGGCAACGGAGACCGCTCAACCGCCGCGTACACGTAGTCCGCGTCGACCTCCTCCTGGGCAGCTGATGAGAAAAATGGACGGGTTAGATCTTGCGCGGTCCGGTAAGTTGTATGTGCGAAAGTTCATCGCTGCATACCTGCCGTGGAAGGCTTGATCTTCCTCTTCGTTGCTAAAACTTTCCGCCTCTTCCTGGGGGGCTCTTTGGCCTCTTGTCCGCCTTGGCCCCCAGACGCTCGTGGCGACGAGCTCAACTCCCTGCTGAGCTGAGCGCTCTTCTTGCGCAACGCAAGAAGCTTCTCCTTGCACGCGACTTCTTCCTCGAGCCTCCTCTGCTCGGCGAACTGTTGCAGCCGTTCCATGCGGCCCGGGTGAGTCTACGCATAACGCTTAAGCCAGAGGGTCATGATCCTTACCTCTTCGTCACTTTGCTCGGTGAGGAGGGAGGGGCTTGGTCGTTTCCCGCTTGGCTGACCGCGCGCTCGCCTGGTGTGCTCGGCGTGCTCCGTCGCCTCGGGTGGCTTCTTCGAGGGTTGGTGGCCCCCATGGCGCGGTGAGGTCCGCGTTGGCCCGGCGGCCACCTTGGGCTTCGCGGCCACCTTGGCCTTGCCCTTCTTCGCTTTCTCCTTCTCCGACCCAGAGAGCTCCTCCACGATCCCTCCGAGGATCAGTTGGTCCTCCTGTGTGTTTGAGAAGCGGATGTTAGCATTCTACAATAGTGTAAGTCTTGCAAAACCGAACGGGGTGTAAGTGTTTTACCTCGGGTGTGCGGACGAGCACGTTGCGCGGACATGTGTAGGCCACCTTGCCGGTGACCTCTCCGTCCTTCCTAGCAGCTTTCAACATGGCGTCGACCCGCTCGGTCACCCATGCATCGGTCGGTTGCACTGCCCGAACAGAAGTTCATCTTAGTCCCTATTCGGATGAAATCATTAACAAAAGGTTGAGTCTTAAAGGCACTTACCCGTGCTCTCCCTGGTGATGTCCTCCCATCCTTCTATCTTGTAGAAGGGGTAGGATCTCCTCCGCAGCTGACAGATCCTGTTCGCTGTGAAGTCGCGGATGATCTCCCTGCCCGTGAGCCCGAGGCTCACGAGGGAAGTTATCTTCCGCGTCAGGTACCAATCCTCGTCGGACAGCTCCGGCCGAGGCATTGGGGTTCCCTTCGTCGGAGCCTGTCCGGTGAAGATGAGCTTGCTGTCGTCGCTCCGCTTGGTGTAGAACCACCTCATCCACCACGTGCCCATTGAGTCGAGCAGTGGCGGACGAGGGTACAGCGCGTCATCGGCAGTGGCCCGGAGCTTGAGGTAGTAGCACCCAAGCACCGAAACGGCGGAGCTGCTCCTCGTCACCGTGTAGTAGTGAAGGAACAGCCCAATCGGCGAATCGATTCCCAGATGACCATCACACAGGTGTGCGAAAACGACCATCTGGAGGATGGAGTTCGGATTGAGATTCGTCACCTCCAATCCGCTGATGTTGAAGAAGGCCTCCACGAAGTCGCTCTCGGGAGACCTCAACCCGAACAGTGCGAACTGCTCGAGGTTGACGAACTCGTCCTCGAGCGGCTCCGGTGTTTCCTCCTCCCCCGGCAGCCTCCAGCTACCGGTGTCGACTTGTCCTTCCTCCTCCCAAATCTTCAGGTCCTCCTCGGTCAAGCTAGTGTCTGAGAACTTGGCCATAGCAAGTCCCAGGGCTGGACGAACAGATTTGTGGGTGGAGTTTGGCTGTTTGATGCTGAGCGCGGTTGGAATTAGGGCTTGGGAAGGAAAGGTGTGAGAGCGGAAGTGGCTAGCCGCGGGCGGCTTGGGTGCTTTTGTAGGCCCAAACAAGCAGCTCTGCAACGGTTTTTTGACATAAAACGACTAGTTTTTTACTGCAACGGCTAAGTAAAAAACGGTCGCCTGTTTTCATTGCGCAGCGAAGTTACCGTTGGAATCTGCCAACGGCTATTTTTTCCAGTGTCTGCACTGAAAGCTGAGTGCTCTGATCGGGCATATGTGATTCCCTGTTCGACGCAACAGAGTTGCTCGGAACTGGTCGGGTTTGTTCGGTCCCGAACAAGTCTTGTTCGGTTGAACCATAACCTGCTCGGTCGTTCGTTCTACGTCCTCGTAGCGGCGATATTTCCCTCTTCGTGACTTGGAGTCTCAAGAGGAAGACCCCACTCTAGTGAGTCCATCCACTTGAGTCTCGGGGGTTAGCTGTCGGGGATAAAATCACGGCCCCTGCCATGGCCCACTCCCTGACGGCCCAATCGAACAGCCTACCAGGGCCTAGCTCCCTGGAAGGTTCTATCTGGCCCATATGCATCCTGCCGAACAGCTTCCTAGCTGGCATGGTGCGTAACGGCCAAGGAATCGTGTTTGAGTCCGTCTCGAACAGGAGTTCTGCACGGCTACGTGAAGACCCGTACGTGGTTTCCCGGATTGGAATAGGAGTCGTGATCCCTAAGAATTGGAGTATACCTTATCTACCGTGGGACGTATTTGGCACGTTGAATTGGTTACGATTTCGTAGTTAGCCCGACCCGATTCTCCTCCGGTAGGTCGGTTGTTCACCACTATATAAACCGAGCCCCTATGGCATTTAGGGGACACCTGATTATCAAACATTGCATTATTGCATACTACTCGCCGAGACCTGTTCTTCTCGCCGAGTTCCACCTTGTAATTCTCTTTGTCATAAAGAAAGGATGGACGTAGGGCTATTATCTCTCCTGAGAGGCCTGAACTAGGATAAAAATCATTGTCTCCCTGTTCGTCGCTGGTGGCTGTTTGTGTTGTTCGGCGTGTCTCCTATCTCCCCTTCTCAAGAACCTTAGTTGACTTGAGATCGATATCTCAACCGTCGACATAGTCAGTATTGGTACAGGAGCTAGAAAGGGAGCAACTAGGGTTACCTGTGAGTTTGCCCGTGATGTATCGATCGATCTAATTAGGCTGAGGGGGAAATAGTGGTAATTAGATTGGATCACTAGACCGAGAGCGACCTACGGTAGAAGCCTTTGGGCTACAACCATATAAAATATTTAAATAACTAAATTTTCTATAGAGCAGGTATTTGAAACCAACACATATTAGTTGGCTTGCATCCTAATTAAATTCTAAAAAAACTCGACTAGTACCTAAATCTGACCCGATTCATAACCCATGCTGCCCATGGGGTCTACCCGACCAACCCAATATTGCCTGCTTCCTGGTTCGCTGCTCCGCCTCCGCTCACAGACATGCGTGCGAGCACGGTGGGCTAACGTCTAGCTGCCGCTCCCCTCTCAAGACCGCTGCAATGCCTTCTCCTACGGTTATCTCCTTCCCTAGCTCAGCCGCATCTCCCTGCCTCCCTCTCTCTTTGGTACATTTTCCCCGATTTTGCGAGTTCGGATTTGATCCAAATTCGATCTAATGATTTGTTTTTCAAAAAAAATATTCTCGATAATAACATTTAAGAAACTTTAGTATTATTTTTAGGATTTTGTTTGTGAATTTCCCCTAATTTTGGACTTGAAACCCTACATTGTTGATGATACTTGCATCCAGAGGAGCCCACGTAGCTGCCCTTCCTGCCCGGGCGGTGGATCCGCCACTGATCTCGATCATATTAGTTTTTAAATTTAGAGACCTTTTCTTGAGTTCTTATATTTAAAGATTCTCTCACTCTGATCTTATATCTTATGAAAACAGAGACTACGCCACAGAGAGAAAAGTTATAAGATATAAATAGTGATTTAGAAGAAAAGACGTAGAAAACGAAATATGAATGTTAGAGCGAGACGATTCGTCCGCCTTTATATATAGCCTTCGCGCCTCCCGAAAGCTAGCTGGCTGGTGGCCGGCGTGGCTGCCCGGCCGGCGTGGGCGCCGGCCGGGGATCGTAGGAGGACGGTCGCTGTGGCTGACCGCGACGGCGAGCGTGACAACACGGCCGGTGGCAGACGAAGAGCAGCTGCTGAGTCACGCCGACTCGGAATCGGTCGGCGGCAATACGACAGATCGAGTCGGATGCGGGCGCATACGGCTATAAAATACGCAGCCCCGCAGAAGCCACTCGCGTCGCGCGCGTCCCGCTCCCTCTCGCTGCGCCGATCATGGCGACAGAAGGGGCAGAAACGACGGCGGCGGCGGCTGCGGCGACGACACCGCCGGCGGGCAACCTCGTCATCACCGGCGGCGCTTCCGGCGGCCGGCCACTCCCGGCG
Organism: Raddia distichophylla; assembly: GCA_005191435.1. Lineage (NCBI taxonomy): Eukaryota > Viridiplantae > Streptophyta > Magnoliopsida > Poales > Poaceae > Raddia > Raddia distichophylla. Next base: position 1,232,829 of record SPJY01020995.1, read on the forward strand.
TTCGGCCCCGGAGTCATCGACCCGTCCGACCGCTGCTACAGGTGGTGGCAGGCATTCCTGGTGGCGCTGGTGCTGTACTCGGCGTGGGCGGCGCCGTTCGAGCTCGCGCTGGGGAAGGCGGCGGCCTCCGGCGCGCTCCTCTTCGTGGACCTCGCCGTCGACGCCTTCTTCGCCGCCGACATCGCCGTGTCCTTCTTCGTGGTGTACCACGACCGGTCGACGCACCTCTTCATCGACGACCACCGGAAGATCGCCGTGAGGAACCTCGCGCGGCCGTGCTTCATGATGGACGTCGCCTCCACTCTCCCGCTGCAGATCATCTACAGCCTGATGACCGGCAGTAGCACCGGGTTCTGTGGACTCCTCGTCCTTCTCCGGATGTGGCGGCTGCGGCGCATTAGCAAAGCTTTTGCGAGGTACTGGCGTACTGCACGTTTTTGTTGCTGGAATCGAATACTAGTATGTAGCATACATGACCCTAATTAATTTTAGAGACAAGAAAGATAAAAGAGTAGATGATCATCTAGATGTTTATTTATTCATGGCCAAAAATGCTACTGATCTAAATCACAAACATGCCTGTGTGATCTTTGCAGACTAGAGAAGGACATCAGGATCAGCTACTTCTGGACCAGGATCATCAAGCTCATTTGGGTAAGAATTGACATGCAACCGCTGACACCATTTCGATCTCCTGTTATCCTGTAGTTTCTAGAGTATACTTAGTTGCTTAATTACCTTGTGCTCATGTCTCAGTGCATGCATGAATGCAGGTGACGCTATTCGCTCTCCACTGCGCCGCGTGCATCTACCTGTGGATGGCGTTCAACTACAGGGTGGAGGAGCAGACGTGGATCGGCAGCCAAGTGCACGACTTCAAAGACCGCAGCGTCTGGCTCGTTTACACGTACGCGGTGTACTGGGCCATCACCACGCTCACCACGGTCGGCTACGGCGACCTGCACGCCGCCAACATCAACGAGATGGCCTTCACCATCTTCTTCATGCTCTTCAACATCGGCCTCACCTCCTATATCATCGGCAACATAACCAACCTCATCGTCCACGCCACGACCACTACGTTCAAAATGGTACGTACATGCCTAGATTTCAGCTGATTTCGTGAGCTCTAGCGTATCGTGATCAAGATGTGTGTACGTGATTCATATTTGAAACTTAGCACACGGTTAATTTGTTCTTGAACGGAATTAATTGATTTTACTTTCTTGCAGAGGGACATGGTGAGCCGGGTGGTGATGTTCAGCAGCATGAACCGGCTGCCGGAGGGGATGAAAGAGCAGATCATGGCAAATGTGCAGCTCAAATTTGAGACAGCGGAGCAGCTGCAGCAGGAGGTGCTCTCTGAGCTGCCCAAGGCCTTGAGGACGAGCATCTCCAACCACATGTTCAGACCCAAGATCGAGGCCTCATACCTCTTCCAAGGAGTCTCCAACAACTTCATCCTGCACCTGGTAATTTACTACTCCCAAACATGATATGCCAGTATTAGCAAACAGCTCTTAAATCTAAATAACTTGAAATATGTATGTTTCCAGGTTTCAGAGATGAAGACTGAATATTTCCCTCCGAAGGTGAACATTGTCCTGCAAAGCGAGACCCCAACAGATTGTTATATTGTTGTCTCCGGCCAACTGGTAATTGTCTTGTATTACTCGTCAATCTTGTACTCGTAATTTTCATATCTGCTCCGTGTTCTTGCTCTGACAATCTTCCTTTCCTCTGTTTATACCAGGATGCCCTGACAAAATGCGAGGACGGCACAGAGAAGGTAAACATCAAAGCCCCTGAATCCACATAACTAAGTGGCTGTGGTTTCTTATTTAGTGCATCACTCACCAATATCACAATGTCACAAACATTACCAATGTTTTAATTTGCTCTTCTTCTCCGGGCCTCTGTACATTTCCTGATCAAAAACTCATTGTGTTCTTCCAGCTTGTGACGAGCATCGGCCCACAAGGCATGGCCGGGGAGGTTGGGGTGATGCTGGACATCCCTCAGCCATTCACCATCCGCAGCAGGAGGCTCACCGAGGTGGTCCGCGTAAGCCGCGGCCACATACTGCAGGCAGTCCAGCAAAACACCGCCGATGCTGACAAGATAGCATCCAATTTCGTCAAGGTACGCTCCATCTCGCAAAACATTTCGTTACTGAGGAAAGATACTTGCTGCTACTCTCTCTCACATAATTTGGCGACACTTTTGACCTTTTTTTTTCTTCTGCCAGTGCCTCGAATCTCTGAAGATACAAGCAGACAAAGTGATGATTCTTGGTGGCCTCCTGTCCAGCATAAACCTTCCGAACGGAGACGAGTTGGCCCCAAGCTGTACTGCTGAGAAGGCGCTGCAGCGTAGAGAGCCCTTGAGAGTCGTCATCCATGAGCAGATTCACCAGGATGAGCCTGATGGATCGAGGAGGGCAGGGAAGCTCATCCTGCTTCCTGCTACGCTGCAAGAACTCATCAAGATAGGAGGTAAGAGAACCTGCCTTTCCTAGTAGGGATTGGATTTTGTCTCCTGAGAGTAGCATGGTGACATCTAACATCCTTGTGTTTTTGTGGAATTATCGTTGCAGAAGACAAGTTCGGGAGGACGGCCACAACTGTCCTCACCGCGGAGGGCGCCGAGGTAGATGACATCCGTGCGGTTAGAGACGGAGATCATTTGTTCTTCAGCTGTTAGGAAATTGCAGTAATGTAGTGTGTATGTACGTGTACGTCTTGTGCTGGTTTTGATTTTCCATTCTTTTGTAATGCTCTCAATATTTACGAGAGATGAATGCAATAATTTTTTTTTGTAGTGCAATCAGAAAAAGTGATAAGTTGGTCTTATGTCATCCCACTAGGACAAAATTGAGGCTAGTCCCTGACATTTCTATATCATGTCGATTTGGTCATTTGACCGATCAAATCTAGATTGTGTGTAGTTTACTAGTTTTAGATGAAGCAGCAGTCCATTGGCTGTATAAGGCCACGTGGACGTGCATACAATATGACAGTGTGATGCAGTAGTCTAGCACCGCTAGCTTCTTCCTCGTCCCCCAACATATATCCATCCTCCCCAGCACCTCCAGTCTGATCTCTACACTCCCATGACGCCATTGGCTATCCCCTGGAGAAACTATCTATATCCTTGCCGCAATGCTCCGCTGAAGTGAGCTCGGGAAAAGATGGTAAGAAAGAGAATAGGAACAGGAAGAGAGAGCGTCATATTTCCATATAATCATCGCGATGTTGCATCAGAGTTGCGTTTATAGAGGAAAAGGAGAGATATAACAAGAGCCCCACTGTTACTAGAAAATCTTCATACCCTCATTGTTATGCTCCACCAAAGTTGTGATTGGGAGAGAGGGGGGCGGAGTGATAAGTGGACCCTAACCAAAAAATTTGAAACAAAAATAATGCCATTTCTGCAGTCCCCTATGCCCCTTATTCTTGTCTAGATCAGCATCCATCTTGTCTACCAAGTAGGACTTCAGAGCACTTCGGACTAGTCACTTTTGACTTTCTCACCGACCTAACCGGATTAGTCAAAAGTGACTTTCTCACCGACCTGGCTCATATGCACATGATGCAAAATGCTCTTCTTTCATATAGTCAACACATACCTCCATCGTATATCAATAAATGTCAAAATACTCAATTTAATCAGCAATTAGCCACTAAACTACTCATCGACTAATCAAGCTCAGGAACAGAACACAATATCAACATAGCTCAATGCAAACAACTATCTGTTTAACATATACTTGCCGCTTTTACCAACAAAGCGAAATAGTGCAACCTCATCATTGACCTCGAAGCCACTCCACCTACAGAGAATATCACAATAAATAAATCATGCAACCCACGTTGATAAGCAATACATAACTCTACTAGATAAGGCCCACTTCACCATTCTCGACGGCAGCTGCTTATAATTCGACAATGAATTAAACATAAAGTGATTCACACATTATAGCATTCAATCAGTCATGTTCACACACATCACATCATATACTTGCCACGGGGCGGCGCAGCCCCTGGACGGCGGCGGGGACGACGACGGCGTGGAGGCGCGGGCACAGGGTGGCGACGAGGCGACAGCAGCGCAATAGCGGCGGCTCGGCGGAGGCACGGTGACGGCGAGACGGCGCGGCCACGAGGCGGCACGGCTCCTGGATGGCGGCGAGGATGGCGGCGGCGACAAACACAGGGGCGGCAACACGGCTACAGCGGCGCAGCCATGGGGACGGCGGCGCGGCGGCGGCGTGGCATGGCGCACGGCCACGGGTATGCGCGGCGCGGCCACGGACGGCGACGGCTCGACGGCGGTTGCACGGCGACGGGAGGATGGGGCGGCTCGGCGACGTCGACGGCGCGGCGGCTACACGGCAGCGGCATGGGAGCAGCACGGGGACGGCGGCGGCTAGGTTTCTCCCTGGAGAAACCGTCGGTGTGCCCCCCCCCCCAACTGCCTCTTATTCCCCTTAAGTGGGTTGGGCCTGGGCGGAGCCCAACGGGCTATCACAGTGTGTTAGACTTACCATGCTTGCATCCATGTCACTTAAAACCGCTCATAAACAAGATTTGATTGGTCAAATGGCCAAGTCAGAATGGTTTTAAAAGGCCGGGGTTTCTGTACCATAGCGTGCCATCTCTAATGTCTCTAGTGGGTGACCAAACCCGGATTCAAGTGAGGCATCAATGGCAAGATCACCTGTGATGGTGCTAGGTGCTAATTTGGGTACACATAGGAATGGCGAGGGTAGATCAAAGCTATGTCGGACGTGGATTAGAGCAAGGGCAACAACTTGTAGGCTGTTTGGTTGGTTATGCGCCCCATGACCAGCCTGCTTGCATGCAGCTATCAATTGATTGGTTTCTTGTTCGATGAGACAAGCCAAATTCGTGGCATTCGTTGTGACGTGCTTAGTCGTTACGTGGAAACAGGTAATCTGATCATTTCCAACGAGCTTGACTCACATGGGCATGTGTGTTTCGATGGGTCATGTACTCCTGTCTGTCAGTCTGTATTTATTTTGCTCCATCTATCCTTATACAAACAATAAAACAACATCTATCAACATCATAATTCATCTCATCTCATGCAATCAACCAAACAACATATCTCTTATATCCACTTAGCCCGTCTCCTTGTAGCTTGGATGCCATGTACAAGCCAAGCTAACGGGAGCCAAGCAACCAAATAGACCATTGGTGACGCGAGCTTCCTATGAGCCGAGCTGATACTCCTTATCGGCTCGGAGACGAGCGAGCCTAGGCTCGAACTCGGCTCGGTATCAACTCTATTTGTACTGCCTTGCTACTTGGAGCCAGGTAAGCCAACAGACTGGCAATGAGCCGCGCCATATGCAGTCTCCGATACCGCCGCGTCGCTCGCCTCGGCTTGTCCGGAGCCGCGTCCTCCTCGTCCTCGTCCACCGCGGCGACGGCAGCGACGGCGGCGGCGGAAGGGTGGGACGGGCGGTTCCGGCTGCACAAGCCGCGGGGGCAGCATCTGCTCACTAACCCGCGCGTCCTCGACGCCATCGTCCGCCGCGCCGACCTCCGCCCGGGCGACGCCATCCTCGAGGTTGGCCCCGGCACCGGCAACCTCACGGCCCGCCTTCTCGCCTCTCCGGCCGCGCGCGTCGTCGCCGTGGAGATCGATCCGCGCATGATCGAAGCCGTCACGGCCCGCGCCGCCGCTCTCGGCCTCGCGAACAAGTTCACGGTCCGCGCCAAACAACTGCTCGATCAAATGCCTCAATGAGAAAGACTCGCAGTGACCAAACCAACCTGATAATCTCTCTCCCTCCTCGATTGCCACTTGCCAGGTGATCGCGGGGGACGCCGTGGAGGCCGACTTCCCGGCGTTCGACGTCTGCGTCGCCAACATCCCCTACGGGATCTCCTCGCCGCTGATTGCGAAGCTGCTCTTCGGTCCCCACCGGTTCCGGGCGGCGACGCTGCTGCTGCAGAAGGAGTTCGCGCGGCGGCTCGTGGCCGCGCCGGGCGACTCTGAGTACAACCGCTTAGCGGCCAACGTGCGCATGGTCGCCGACGCGAGGCTGCTCATGGACGTGAGCAAGCGCGACTTCGTGCCCATGCCCAGGGTGGACTCCTCCCTCGTCGAGATCCGCCCTCGGGCGGCCGCGCCGGAGGTCGACCTCGCCGAGTGGCTGGCCTTCACGCGCGCCTGCTTCGGCCAGAAGAACAAGACCCTCGGCGCCATCTTCAAGCAGAAGAGGAAGGTCCTGGAGCTGTTCAGGCTGTCCAGGAGAGACGAGCGGTGCCATGGTGGCGGCGACAATGCCGGCTGTACCACCAGCCGATGCTGACAAGATAGCATCCAATTTCGTCAAGGTATGCTCCATCTCGCAAAACATTTCGTTACTCAGGAAAGATTCTTGCTGCTACTCTCTCTCACACACAATTTGGCGACACTTTTGACCTTTTTTTTCTTCTGCCAGTGCCTCAAATCTCTGAAGGTACAAGCAGACAAAGTGACGATTCTGGGGGGCCTCCTGTCCAGCACAAACCTTCAGAACGGAGACGAGTTGGCCCCAAGCTGTGCTGCTGAGAAGGCACTGCAGCGTAGAGAGCCCTTGAGAGTCGTCATCCATGAGCAGATTCACCAGGATGAGCCTGATGGATCGAGGAGGGCAGGGAAGCTCATCCTGCTTCCTGCTACGCTGCAAGAACTCATCAAGATAGGAGGTAAGAGAACCTGCCTTTCCTAGTAGGGATTGGATTTTGTCTCCTGAGAGTAGCATGGTGACATCTAACATCCTTGTGTTTTTGTGGAATTATCGTTGCAGAAGACAAGTTCGGGAGGACGGCCACAACTGTCCTCACCGCGGAGGGCGCCGAGGTAGATGACATCCGTGCGGTTAGAGACGGAGATCATTTGTTCTTCAGCTGTTAGGAAATTGCAGTAATGTAGTGTGTGTATGTACGTGTACGTCTTGTGCTGGTTTTGATGTGCCATTCTTTTGTAATGCTCTCAATATTTACGAGAGATGAATGCAATAATTTTTTTGTAGTGTAATCAGAAAATGTGACAAGTTGGTCTTATGTCATCCCACTAGGACAAAATTGAGCAAGGCTAGTTCCTTACATTTCTATATCATGTTGATTTGGTCATTTGACTGGTCAAACCTAGATTGTGTGTAGTTTACTAGTTTTAGATGAAGCAGTAGTCCATTTGATGTACAAGGCAATGTGGACGTGCAAACAATATGACGGTGTGATGCAGTGTCATGTGCTGTTGACGCTTGGTAGTAGAGAAGATGATGGTGTAAGGACATGTTTAATTGGAGGACCCTTTTGTGATCCATTTCATGTTTAACACTATTCAAATAAACTATCTAAATAGTAAAAATTAATTAGATCAATAGTGTTGGACATGGGATGGATCACAAATGGCTCTCCCATTAAACATGCCTTCAGTCACTGAATCTCCACTCCCTCTTTTTCCTCCTCATCATGTGCCCCTTCTCTCGGACTAACCATCTATCTCCCTAGTCTAGCACCGCTAGCTTCTTCGTCGTCCCCCCAACATATATCCATCCTCCCCAGCACCTCCAGTCTCTCTACACTCCCATGACGTCATTGGCTATCCCCTGGAGAAACTATCCGCTGAAGTGAGCTCGGTAAAAGAAGGCAAGAAAGAGAGCAGGAACAGGAAGAGAGCGTCGTAATTCCATGTAATAATCGCAATGTTGCATCAGAGTTGCGTTTAGAGAAAAAGGAGATATATAACAAGAGCCCCACTGTCCTCTACTAGAAAATCTTCGTACCCTCATTGTTATGCTCCACCAAAGTTGTGATTGGGAGAGAGGGGGGCGGAGTGATAAGTGGACCCTAACCAAAAAATTTGAAACAAAAATAATGCCATTTCTGCAGTCCCCTATGCCCCTTATTCTTGTCTAGATCAGCATCCACGTGTGTATGTAAGACTTACCATGCTTGCATCCATGTCACTAAAAACCGCTCATAAACAAGATTTGATTGGTCAAATGGCCAAGTCGGAATGGTTTTAAAAGGTCGGGGATTCTGTACCATAGCGTGCCATCTCTAATGTCTCTAGTGGGTGACCAAACCCAGATTCAAGTGAGGCATCAATGGCGAGATCACCTATGATGGTGCTAGGTGCTAATTTGGGTACGCATGGGAATAGCGAGGGTAGATCAAAGCTATGTCGGACGTGGATCGGAGCAGGGGCAATGACTTGTAGGCTGTTTGGTTGGTTGTGCCCCCCATGACCACCCTGCTCGCATGCAACTAACCATTGATTGGTTTCTTGTTCGATGAGACAATCCAAACTCGTGGCATTCATTGTGACGTGCTTAGTCTTTACGTGGAAACAGCTAATCTGAAAATTTCCAACTAGCTTGACTCACATGGGCACGTGTGTTTCGATGGGTCATATATTCCTGTCTGTCAGTCTGTATTTATTTCGCTCCATCTAACCTTATACAAACAATAAAATAACATCTCTCAACATCATGACTCATCTCATGCAATCAACCAAACAAACATATCTCTCATATCCGCTCAGCCCGTCGGCGCGACACGATGGCGCTTGGAGCAGCGAGCGGCGACGGGATCCACCGCGGCGGCGAGCACGACGGCGACGAGGCCTACAGCGACGGCAACCACAACGGTGACGGGCACCGTGCCGGCGGAGGTGCGGCATGATGGCGATGGGAGCGGCAGGCGGTGAGCGCGACGGCGGCGGCGGCAGGGGCGGTGGCGGTTTTAGTTTAAAAGGGGTAAAAAGGGGAGTTAAGGATGAAAAAGATAGAAAAGGGGGTAAAAAAAGGAAGAAAATATGGAAAAGGTGAAAAAATGGTAAATAAATACGAAAATATCATTTGGGAATAAAATTGGTTGCTCCAGTGTTATTTTAGAAAATAAAGACGAATTGGGTGTCATTTTGAATTGTGTCAATGAATTGAGCGTCATTTGACACCGGCTCGGTGACGAGCGAGCCGGGGCTCGAACTCGGCTCGGTATCAACTCTATCTGTATTGCCTTGCTACTTGGAGCCAGGTAAGCCAACGGACTGGCAATGAGCCGCGCCATCTGCAGTCTCCGATCCCGCCGCGTCGCTCGCCCCGGCTTGTCCGTAGCCGCGTCCTCGGCGACGGCGGCGGCAGAGGGGTGGGACGGGCGGTTCCGGCTGCACAAGCCACGGGGGCAGCACCTGCTCACCAACCCGCGCGTCCTCGACGCCATCGTCCGCCGCGCCGACCTCCGCCCGGGCGACGCCATCCTCGAGGTTGGCCCCGGCACCGGCAACCTCACGGCCCGCCTTCTCGCCTCTCCGGCCGCGCGCGTCGTCGCCGTGGAGATCGATCCGCGCATGATCGAAGCCGTCACGGCCCGCGCCGCCGCTCTCGGCCTCGCGAACAAGTTCACGGTCCGCGCCAAACAACTGCTCGATCAAATGCCTCAATGAGAAAGACTCGCAATGACCAAACCAACCTGATAATCTCTCTCTCCCTCCTCGATTGCCACTTGCCAGGTGATCGCGGGGGACGCCGTGGAGGCCGACTTCCCGGCGTTCGACGTCTGCGTCGCCAACATCCCCTACGGGATCTCCTCGCCGCTGATTGCGAAGCTGCTCTTCGGTCCCCACCGGTTCCGGGCGGCGACGCTGCTGCTGCAGAAGGAGTTCGCGCGGCGGCTCGTGGCCGCGCCGGGCGACTCTGAGTACAACCGCTTAGCGGCCAACGTGCGCATGGTCGCCGACGCGAGGCTGCTCATGGACGTGAGCAAGCGCGACTTCGTGCCCATGCCCAGGGTGGACTCCTCCCTCGTCGAGATCCGCCCTCGGGCGGCCGCGCCGGAGGTCGACCTCGCCGAGTGGCTGGCCTTCACGCGCGCCTGCTTCGGCCAGAAGAACAAGACCCTCGGCGCCATCTTCAAGCAGAAGAGGAAGGTCCTGGAGCTGTTCAGGCTGTCCAGGAGAGACGAGCGGTGCCATGGTGGCGGCGACAATGCCGGCTGTACCACCAGCCTCGACGAAGACATGAGCCGCGACGACGACGACGACGATGGCAGCAGCTACGACGGAGCAGCAGCCGGCTTCAGCGAGGATGACGTCGGTGCATTCAAGGAGAGGATCGCCGGCGCATTGGAGTCCTCGGAGCTGGCCGGCAAGAGACCCTCCAAGCTGTCCAACGACGAGCTCCTGCCCTTGCTCAGGCTGTTCAACCAGCGAGGGGTGCGGTTCCAGGCACAGCACAGCGGATTCTCTGATCGCTCATTGGTTGAGCTAGATGGTGACTAGCCTTGGCGCCCTGCACAGGTTTGTGTTCGCCGACGTGTAGCCGTGCGTGCATCCATCGTGGCACCGTTGGCCGAACAGCACAACACCAGTAGTAGATGGTGTTCGACGTAAATTCAGCCACACGAACGAAGAGGACGCGATTCCCACGCACCGACACTTATCGGCAGCAAGATTATGCAAGAACTGCTACGGCACGGCTATCTGGCAGGCTTGTGCAAAACCCGCATATGCAGGCAATTTTTCTTCTAAACAACATATATTGCAGAAATCAGTTAAATTATGAGTTTTTTTCGATGTTTGTTGATAGGGAAACATGTTAAGTAAGTGGGAAAAGTTGATTTTTTCTTCTTTTTTCTCTCTTATTTTCATCCTTGCTTTTGTTGCCTGAGTTTAATTTGCAATTTGCATTCTTAGTGATGATTTTCATTTTGGAAGTACGTAGTTTTGTAATTTCGTTCATATGGGCATAGTATTTCATGTTTAAGATATTTTATACCAATTTCAACATAGGTTTTTCAGTACGTCAGAGATTTTGTTTCGAACAATGTATATTGCAGATGCTTTCTCCTTTTAATTATATGATTTTTCCACCATTTGGTGATGTGAAAAATGTATGTTAAATAAGTGAAAAAAGGTTACTTATGAATAAATCAAATCAAACTAAAATCGTCTGTAATGTTGTTTTCTTTGCATGCGCCTGCAATATATCATTTATTGATGCTACTTTTTTTTTCTTCTTCTGCTGAGGTGAAGTTAGCAAGCTGATCAAACCCACTGTATACCTGCCTGCACATCACCTCCGACCATTTAAGTGTAACATGAAGCTTACACTAAAAATCAATTAGGCAGATGTCAGGTTCGGGTTTGGCCAAGTCTATGCAAGGAGAAAGAGGACAGCCGTGGGACATGGCCCTGGTTCATCCTCCGCACCAGGTCCAGTCCACCCAGTTAGTCCTGATGAGTAATACGTAGTTCATCTATTAATTAGTTAGAGATAATTAGTTAGAGATAAATATTATCCCTTAGTTAAAGATTGTTAGTTTGTAACCTCTTGCCGCAGCCTTGATGTATAAAAGGCATAGCCGGCCATCTAATAAAGTTAAGCAATAGATTTATTATCTGTTGCCTCCCCTGTTTCCATCTATTAGGACGCCGGCATCAATCTGCGTGCCGTCGTCCCCTCCCTTCCATCCCAGTTCATAACAGCAGATCATTGCATATGTAAGATGAATCAATTAGTCGACTGCATTAGCAAAGGTACAGAACACAAACAGACAAGAAGTGACAAGCCATTAACCCAATATTACTAAAGGTGCATATGGCATAGGCGCATAGCACGTCCGTGAATGATTTTTGTCATTATTCGACAAAGAACTTTAGCCTATTTGTATCTGCCGTGGTCGAACAACTGGGCTTCTAGTGTTTAAGAAGACGCAACAATTGGTGGATTTGAGAGATTTCATAAGTGTTCTCGAGATATTCTAATTTCAAAAAGTTTAGAGCATTTTGTTAGGCTTTGTAGTTTTTCCTCTGTGCAAAAGTCAAAAGCAGCAAAAAGAAGCCACTTCAAACAGGGGCATGCTTTGCTACACCGCATTTTGTAAAGTTGTGTGTGCAAACCTGTGCCAAATAATTGAATTGAAGATTAAATACAGTACGTAGGGACAAAATTATCTATTTAATTTATTATTTAGGTTATGTAAACCTACCAATAGCATAATTAATTATCTTACCTTTAACAATTCCATTTTTTGTTAAAATGAAATACACAACTTTATTTGTTGAGGAGTCCAGAACTGTTCTTCTATTATAGCCAACGTAGAACCTATTAGTAGATAAACAAAGGCACAGTGATCACATCATGGACTCATCGCTCACAAGTAACTAACTAAAAATTTTAAAAGAAAGCCTTTAACCCTCGAATGCCCTTAAAAGCACTCATGTAGATGTAGTCATGTGTGACAGAAATCATCTTCAGGAAGATGGCATTTTTAGCTGCTACTCTAGTATCATGTCACCAAAGAAAAAGAGATTTTATTACTTGGATGTAAAGAGTAATATGGCTATCAGTTAACAGTATATAAGTAGCTTGTTACAAGTGTAACTGAAGCTAGATTTGTACACTGCTGACCTCGGGGGACAAGATGATTCCAGCTGAATATTCCACTTTTTTTTCGACAAGAACTGGTTATTCCACTTAAAATTGCAAAACTAGTAGACTTTGAACAGCTGAGCGTCAAGCATTGCTTTCAGAGAGCAAAATTCTTAAAGCTATCATTGATCGTCGCGCAGCTCCATATTTTTCTTAAGTTAATACACACCGAATTATACAATTTTACACGCTAAATTGCTAACCGCGTCGAAGTAAAAACCTAGCCGTGGAATTATGAGGTAAATGGCGAAAGGAAAAGGTGGAAAAAGAGTGATAAGAAAGTTTTGAGTCCTATACCCTCCACAGACTCCTTATCGTCCTGGCGGTGGAGCCTCATCCCGACGACGGCGACGAGGGGAAGGCGTCCTTCACGGCGGACGCGGCGGTGAGGTAGTTGAGCGTGTTGCGCAGCGTGTCCCGCTCCCGGCGCAGCCTTGCAGCGGTGTCCTCGAGTTCGAGCAGCGCCTGCTGCTCCCTGGGCGCGCCCTCGAAGGTGTTGCCGACGTAGAAGGAGAAGGGGGTGGGGAAGAGCCCCCGGCGCAGGTCCCCGACGTCCTTCTCGGGCTTGCCGTTGAGCCGGTTGGCGATGCGGATGACGTCGCGCATGAGGGCCTCGACCTCGGAGGCGAGCGCCTCAGCGTCCTCCCCGGGGGCCGGCAGCTCGGCGGGGGGCCGGTCCTCGAGCCACTGCACAGCGGCGACGAGGTAAGGCTTGGTGCGGACGACCCGGGCGACGCGGAACCGCTCCTGGCCCTTGCAGATGAGGAAGAAGCGGTCGTCGGCGAGGCGCTCGTGCTTGACGACCTCCCCGACGCAGCCCACGTCGGCCGCGCCGCCGCCCGAGCCGGCGAAGACGACCCCGAAGCGGAGGTCGGTCTGCAGCACGGTGTGCATCATGACGCGGTAGCGGAACTCGAAGATGTGCAGCGCGTGGGTCGCGTCCGGGAAGAGCACGAGCGGGAGCGGGAACAGCGGCAGCTCCACGAGCCCGTCGTCGGGCTCTAACGGCTCCGGCCCCGGCTCCGGCGACGACGACGACGAAGACCCGGACCCGGACGCGTTCGCCGCAGTAGCGAGGCGGCCCTGCCCCCGGGCGGGCGCACGCAGGCGAGGCGTTCGACGGAATGCGTGGGCGGCGGCGGCGGCGGGGCAGGAGGCGGCGGCGCGGCGGGAGGCGACGAGGCGGGGGCGCGGCGAGGGGAGGTGGATTTGGGGGAGGAGAGCCATGGGGGTCGTTCTCCCCCGCGGCGGCGAGGGGAATGTGTGGATTTGGGCTTGGGGATTTCTTCCTCAGGGGTTTGGGGGGAGAAGGAGGAGAGCCATGGGAAACTCTCGAGGTCGAGGATTTTTTTTCTCTCCCTTTTCGATTTTGGATTTGGTTTTTTGTGTGCTTGCTAATTGCTGGGGGAAGAGAGAAGGCGGCGTGGGGACCCACAGGTCAGGGAGGAAGGGTAATGATGAAGCGCCGAAGCGGGTGGGGTGATGGCGTGGGAGTCTCCACGTGGGGGCTTATCCACTGGAGCAGGAGCATGGAGGCCTATAGCTACTCTGGGCTTCTATTGGGCTGGATTCAAGCGTGGAAATTTGGCCCGAATGTTGCTCACTGATGATTATATTTTGATTTTCAGATAATCAAATTGATTCTTATAAAAAATAACTGCAAAGTTTTTTTTGCATAAGGAGTATTGCACAGTTTCATTACCAAGATAACGGAATTTACAAAGTGGCCAAACACAAATGCCACTGTATCCAACAATTGCAAACTCCAGTTAATAACAGCAAGTCTTTGAATAAACCTTAAAAAACCCTACACCACGGACTAGATCCAATGGAGAAACTCTTGTTTGGTTGGTGAATAATATTGTCACAACTAATGTTAGGCAAGTGTGGCAAGGCACACTTTTGTGGCAAAAAAATTGAGCGCCACACTTATGGCAAAGTTAGGTAAAAAATTGTGTCTATGACATATGGGATAGCTAGATAGAAAAGTGTGGCAAGACACAAGTGTGGCACAAATCAAACACCTCGCAAAGAAATTGTGGCGTGCCTAATTTTGAGCGTGGCAATGTTAGTCATGAACCAAACAGGCTGTAAACTTCCAAAGTTCACAATCACTTCTTCTTACTCCCTCCATCCCATTATACACGGCGCAACTGCTTTTTTTCCAAGTTCCAGAATACAGGGAGGCACCTCATCAGCTCCCTTTCACGCGCATGCAAGCATTGAGTGCAAGTTCCAGGCTATATGACTTCATGGTGTAAACCGCGGGCAAAAATTACTAGTTGTGCGTGCAAAAATAGCAGGACACGGGTGCGGGTTGCGTCGTGTGTTGCACTGACCGGTGGAAGTGGATGTATCGAGACATCGAGCGTCGGGGTGAGCGATTCCTTGGTCTATGTGTCTTTTCCAGTCGTGCTATGTGTATGGGATGGATGGAGTATCTTCTGATCCCCCAACTTCAGAATCCTCTTGTGTTGGTGAAAACCAGTCAACCTCTTAAACTTAACAACTCGACACTACCTATATCCAACCTAGGTGCTCCACAGACATGAACATGATCCAAACACATCAAATTTATTGAAAACCCATCAATTCAAGCCAATTGAAAAGAAAACAAGACCTAGACAAATACTGAATCCTTTTCGACATCTGAGCTCAAAAACAAAATCGCAAGCCTTAACGACACCAAAGAAACTAAGCTTGAACTAGGGAGATCCATCATCATCACCAAAACCACAAATATTCACTAGTCTTACACTGAGAATGTTTGCACCTTATATAGATGGATGTGCCTTATGTCTCCTTCGCTATGGATCCAAGGGGAGTGGGTCCCATGACCATATCACCATGAGGAGTAGATCCTCCCAAGGCCACATCCTTCGGGAAGGTCGCCTCGTCCACAATCACATCTTCCAATAAAATGTCTTGTTCTGGGGGGCTTGTCTCTTTCTTCCTAGGTAAGTGTTGTGCCCGATGGCTAGAATTGATCCTTGGACAAAATCTGCAGAGCCGAGTCATCCCGTTGGTTCCACCAAGAGACTTCATCGATGAAAGCAACATGAGTTGCTTCCTCCTTGCTCGCGTCACCGCGAGGAGAACTTTCCGTCTTGTCTCATCCCCAACCTCACCTAGGCTCGGGAGCTGAGTGCTCGAGTCTTCCTCCATGTTAGGGAGCACAAGTATCATTGCAATATTGTCCTACTAGAGAAAAGCTTCTTCCTCCATTGTGTCGAGTGCCTCCTCTATGCCCTCTGAGTCACAGAGTAGCCTAAGTGAGACAAAATTATTCATCACCTTGTCAATGATCTCCTTGAACATGCTATCTACAATATTGGAAAAAAATTTGTTAGCCATGTTGAGGATTCATAGAGCTTTGAAGCTTCGGCAATCTTTGAAGCAACGACCTCTCAACCCTTTTTAGGTAGAACCAGAAATCTAACCACCGTTAAAATGGAATCCTTTAGGTGAAGGGAGGGAAGTCATATCGTCAATGGTTGTGGAGGCGGAGGTGGATGCACCAGATTAGAGAGTTTGCCTCATTGGTCTTGCGTATGGTGTAGAAGTGGTAGAGAAGATTGGCCAAATGCATGATGCATGCCTAGATATCCCTCACAAAGATGTGAGAAGATGGTAAGAATAAGGTTAGAGTTGGGGGCTAGATTGGTGATGTCGCACTTGCAATGTGCAAGCTGACTTATGAAAATTCACTCTCGCACATGTGTAGGCGATGCACGAAGAAGAGTTCGAAGCAGACAATATTATACTCCATCAATGTGGTAACGGTCTCATCACCGGGAAGACGTCACAAGTTGGGGTCAAGGGACCCTGCACCCTCCAAGGCCTTGTGATGCTCCGCCATGGACTTTGTTGCCCCTAGTTTTGCCATGGGCTTTGGCGTGACTGCGGGAAGGTGATCAAACCAGAAAACAAATTAGGGATTTCGAAAGAAATGAAAACAACGAAGAATTTTAAAACTTGGCTACAATCAAAAGAAGGTATTGATGTTCTTACACCGTGGCAATGCCCCTTTTATAGGGAGAAAAAGCATGGAAGGGTTGTGGGCAAGAAAGAAATCTGGAACTACTCGCGACAGTCGGTAAACCAACACATGCATTTAGTTTCCAAATTTTGTCTATCAAAACATACAATTACGGTTCATTCTGCAACATGGAAATTTCTATAGTAACCATTGGAGAGAAGCTTAAGCGTTACCTTCATATAAAAATTTTGGCCCAGGTACGTGGCACGAGCATAGTGGTGTCTGTGTTTAGGCAAATTTGTTAGGTTGTCATAGCTATTGTTCGCCGTGGGACACCACTCCCTCCATTGGGTTTAAAGACTTAAGGGCAAGGTCTGACCAAGTATATTTTGTTCGCTTGAACTTTGGTAGCTATTTGTCGAGAATTGGATACATTCCCAAATTACATAAATATCACCTGGACATGCACTCCAAGAAATATATCTCTAACCTATCCTTGGACATGGGTGGCCAACAAGGATCCCATAGCCGTAGCCAAGCTTTGCACATACAATCGTTACCGTATTAGCACAAGCATATGCCAACATAACTTATATTCCACCCTAGTTCATGCAAAGCCACCTAAGCAGGCCTCACCTAAGCAGGACTAACCTTATTTGTAGTTATAATATGTCGTCATATTTATTCGAACATGGGCTTTAGTACTCTTCATGCACGGACATGCTCCATGCCCGATAAGGGTGTGTTTGGTTATTGAATAAGATGGTTCCTATATGGGATGGTACAAAATTTATGTCTATCCATATGTTTGGTTGGGTGAACTGTATCAAATCATCCTGAACGGTGGGATACAGAAAAATGGAATATACTCTCATTATGATTTATGACTTTGTTCGCTCGATTTAGTCGAACGACACCGTACAACTTTCTCTCGCAAGCTCTGACTTCTTCTTAATTCAAATTTTTTATTTTATAGCATACCAAATTTCAAATTCATTTCAATTTTGAATTTGGTTTAGATTTGAAATTAGTTTTAAATTTCAAATTTGTTTTAAATTTTTAGATTTTTTATTGAAAATTATGTTTGAATTTAAAAACATCGATTTGAATTTTCAATACAACTTGAATATTGAATTTAAAATTTGATTTGAGTTTTTAAACTAAATCTGATTTTTTTGAATTTGGTTGAATTTAAATTTCAAATCATTTTTTATAACTTGTTTGAATCCTGAATTGAAAATACGACTTGAGTTTTGAATCTAAAATTTAAATCAAACTTAAATTTGGTTTGCATTTTGAATTCAAAATTTTATTTCAATTTAAATTTGATTTTAAAATTTAAATGTTTATGTAGTTTGAATTTCGAATTCAATTTGATTATTAAATTTAAAATTTGGTTTGAATGTTGAAGTTTAAATTAAATTTAGTTTAAATCATCCAAAATAAAATCATGCGTAAGGTTAAATTTTCTCAAGATATAAAGTGTTATTTGATGGTATTTAAATACTTGAACCATTCTACATCATCCAATACAAGAACTGTCGGTGATAAAATCACGGCCCATTACCATGGCCCACTCCCTGACGGCCCAATCGAACAGCTTCCTAGGGCCTGGCTCCCTAGAAGGTTCTATCAGGCCCATGCGCATCCTGCCGAACAGCCTCTGGGTTGGCGCAGTGCGTAATGGCCTAGACTTCGTGTTTGAGTCCGACTCGAACAAGAGTTCTGCACGGCTACGTGAAGACCCGGACGAAGTTCCCCGGATTGGAGCAGACGTCGTGATCCCCAAGAATTGGAGTATACCTTATCTACCTCGGGATACATTTGGCATGGTACGAGTCCGTTACGATCTTGTGGTTAGCCCGGCCCGATTATCTCCCGGTAGGTCGGTTGTTCAACACTATATAAATCGAGCCCCTACGGCGTGTAGAGGGCACGACATCGAAGATCTATAGAATACTACTTCTTGTGCACCCATAATCTCACCGAGACTTGTTCGTCTCGTCGAGGTCCTCGTTGTAATCCTTTCTCATATAAAGAAGTGCTGGATGTAGGGCTATTATCTCCCCCGGAGAGGCCTGAACCAGGATAAAAACCCTGTGTCTCCCTGTTGTTCGTTGATTACTGTTTGCCTTGCTCGACAGTATTTTCTATCTCCCTTTCTCAAGAATCTTAGTTGACTTGGGACCGATATCCCAACCGTCGACAGTGCACGACATCGAAGATCTAGAGAATACTACTTCTTGTATACCCATAATCTCGCCGAGACTTGTTCGTCTCGTCGAGGTCCTCGTTGTAATCCTTTCTCATATAAAGAAGTGAGGAGATGCCGAAGCCGCTCGAGGATGAGTTTGTTAACTTCGAGCTCTTCGCCATGTTTGGGTTGAGGTCTCCCGAAAGCGATTTCCTGGAGGCCTTCCTAAACATCAGCGGGCTGGAGGTTGCAAATCTCAACCCCAACTCGTTCCTCCAGATGGTCGTCTTCGCACACCTGTGCGAGGGCTATCTGGGAATTGATCCACCGGTGGGGCTGTTCCTCCATTACTACGCAGTAACGAGGAGCAGCTCCGCCGCTTCCGGGCTCGGGTGGTACTACCTCAAGCCCCAGGCGACCGCCGATGACGCGCCGTACCCTCGTCCACCGCTGCTCGACTCGATGGGCGCATGGTGGATGAGGTGGTTCTACACCAAGAGGAGCGGCGACAGCAAGCTCACCTTCACCGGACAAGCACCGGCGAACGGGACTCAGATGCCACGGCCGGAGCCGATAGGCGAGGAGTGGTATTTGACTCGGAAGATCGCCTCCCTCGTGGTCCTCGAGCTCACGGGCAGGGAGATCATCCGGGACTTCATGGCGAACAGAATCTGTCCGCTACGGAAGAGATCCTACCCCTTCTACAAGATAGTAGATTAGGAGGATATCACCAGGGAAAGCTCGGGTAAGTTCCTTAAACGCTCACCCTTTTTGGTGATTCATCCGAACAGGAACTAATCCTTTCTTCTGTTCGGGCAGTGAAACCTACCGACGTATGGGTGGCCGAGCAGGTCGACGCCATGCTGAAGGCTTCCAGGAAAGACACCGAGGTGACTGGCGAGGTGGTCTACACATGCCCAAGAAACATGCTCATCCGCTCACCAGAGGTAACTTCCGCATAACTCCCTCTAAGTTATTTGACTTACACAACTATGGTATGCTCACATTCACCTCCACATATGCAGGACGAGCAGTTGATCATTGGCGGGATCGTCGATGAGCTCTCAGGATCCGACAAGGAGGAAGCGAGGACGGGCAAGGCCAAGGTGGCCGTGAAGGCTAAGGTGGCCGCTGAGCCAACGCGGAGCTCGCCGCGCCGCAGCGGCCGCCAACCACCTCTGAAGCCCTCTGCGGCGACGACCTGCGCCGAGCAAGACAAGCGCGCGCGGTCAGCCAAGGGGGAAACGCCCAAGTCCCTCCCTCCTCACCGAGCAAAGCGACGAGGAGGTACGGAACATGACCCTGTGGCTTAAGCGCTATGCACAGGTTCACCCGGACCATATGGAATGGCTGCAACAGATCGCTGAGCAGAAGAGGCTTGAGGAGTAAGTCGCGCGCAAGAAGACTCTACTTGCGCTGCGCAAAAAGACTGCTCAGCTCACCAAAAGGATGAGCTTGTTGCCGTTGGAAGGTGGG
Organism: Raddia distichophylla; assembly: GCA_005191435.1. Classification (NCBI taxonomy): domain Eukaryota; kingdom Viridiplantae; phylum Streptophyta; class Magnoliopsida; order Poales; family Poaceae; genus Raddia; species Raddia distichophylla. Next base: position 1,252,932 of record SPJY01020995.1, read on the forward strand.
CGACCTCGTTCTGCGCCGCGTCCAGAACCTGTCCAATGCCAACAAGTTAACTCCCCGATGGAAGGGCCCGTTCACGGTCGTTTCTACTGCTCGCCCGGGAGCTGTTTGCCTGGCAATAGAGGACGAGAGAGAGCTGACCAGCACTTGGAACATCGACCACCTTCGTAAGTTCTTTGTGTAGATCTTTTGCTTGTTTTCTAGCTCTGCGCTTTTTGTCAAACTTCGCGTCTTTGTTTGTTCAAGTCTCTCGGGCTGTCATGTAAAGTTCAATCCAATAAATAGTGAATGCTCGTGGCCTCCTGCGGCCCTTTTCACACCTTGTCTTCTTAGACTACTTTCTCTCTGGTAACACTTGATGGCTGTCCGGTCTTGCGAACTCTTAGCTCCGCGATCTTTAGGATTTCCCTGCCCGTATCTACGATCAGCAACTTTTTGAACTCAGTGTTGCGTAACACGGCTTTTTCGCCTTGCGGCTAAGTCTGCTCTCGTAAGCCTCCCGCGGCAAGGGCACTTACCGCGCTCGGCACAACCACTTGGCAAAACCTGCTCTTGTAAGCCCCCGTGGCAGAGACACTTTCGTTGTTCGGTTACCTATGAAATCGTCTATCTTACATTGACGAGCAGTTCTCGGAATGAGT
>SPJY01020996.1:0-35489 GCA_005191435.1 Raddia distichophylla
TTACTTCCCATGTCAATGCGTGCTCAATGGAACAGTGGGCACGTATAGAACTGTTCCCAAGTCCCAACATCGACATCTGCTAAAACAAAATTAGGGGGGAAATCACATTCCTGCGAGACGCATCTGATTCTTATCTCGCAACTCCATTTCGCTGGAAGGGCATGTGTGTACTACGAAGCAGCAAAGCATTCCCCCTGCAGGTTGCTCTGGAACATCCCTGATCCCTCTCCTAACGAACCAAGTAACGTCACTACTCACTACCTTATTTTTCGGTTTGAGTACTCGGAGATGCGTACCTAACTAGGAATAATGCTCTGCAAAAAGTCTTTGCACAAAAGGTACAGCGTTGTCGAGTCGAATGATTAGAAGAACGGATGGTAGGAAAGAATCAGAGCAGTGAACGGATGGCAGAACATACAGAGAAACTCTGAATCAGAACAGTGATCACTGATCAGTAGGAAAGCACAAGTGCTGCAACCTGTGCACGGTGATCCTGACGCTTCAACGGCAGCTGCTTTGGAAAAGATTGGCAGTTTCAGTGGTAAGAAGCACAGCATCGATCGCATCACTCTGCCGTGCTTCCAGAATAGATTATGCAGGGCGGCGGAGCAATTATCTTATGGGACTGTGCGGTAAGAAAGCTCGATGGTAATCAGCACAGGCGTAGCTTGGACGGCAATTTCAGGTGAGCCATGATTAGTTACCGAGCTAGACGATGATGGCGAGTGCTCTGGACGACGCGACACGTTGTTCCTCCCACTGAGCGAGAGACAACGGCTTCGGCGCAGATGGCGACTCGTCTCCACTTCTCTCTTATTCTTTCCCTTCTTTTTTGGGAAATCACTTTCCTTAGCCTCAATTCACTCTTATCGGTTCATGTTCTTTCTGCTTTTGAACGACCGGCTTGCCTTAACTTCGATGAACTCCTAGACCATGCGTGATGCTGTGGACAATCAGGCTTTCACTTTTGTTTCGCGGCAAAGTATAAGGGTTGGCCAGTAGCGTTTTTTTTTTTAAAAAAAAGGCACGTTCGAAATCCAAAAATTATACTCCAGAGTATCTTGCAATGAATACCTCGGCGTTCATCCAATTTTTTTAAAATAAAAAATGCTTCATGATTTTTTTCCTTACCTTTTTTTGAGGTAACAGACAGAAGTATTGCCATTTCATTAAAGCGGAAGAACGAACTGTACAACATATACTAAGAGAGAAGGGAGGGGGGAGAAAGGGGGGCTCAGCCTAGGGAAATTACAGGTGAGGAGGCTGCCGCCCAAGCGGCGAGACCATCTCTAATTAGGGCTACAACTTGGAAAACGGATAAAGCCTGATTATGGAAGATACGCCTATTACGCCCCTTTCAGATTTCTCAGATCACATGGATGATGATGCCGCTAAGAGATCTCGCAGTAGTCTTAGGGATGCCATGCTGACTATAGGTCCACCATTCGCAGAAATCAACCGAGCCGGTAGAAGGGATTTGGCGAGGCAGAAAAGTTTGTCAAATTGCGGAGGCAAAAGAGCAAGAGCCGCAAAGGTAGTCGACCGTTTCTAGTGGGCCGAGACAGAAGCAACAAGCCATCTGGTGCGGCCACCCCTTCCTACCGAGGAGATCGGCGGTGGTGACTCAGGGTCCAAGTGAAAAACTTGCATTTGTTTAGGGCGTGCGCCGACTAAATGGTGCTTGCCAGCGGGTGGTCAACACCGCCCACCGATTGAAGGTTGTAAGCCGACTTGGCAGAGTAGCGCCCGTCCGAAAAGTAGCGCCAATGAACAGTGTCCGAAGAGTCAGAGAGAGTAATTTGCCGAATTTTGCACCAAATGAGGATGCACTCTCTAAAAAGGGTGTCGGAGGAAATGGGGCCGTGTAACATCCCAAAATTTTAAAACCAATTTGGCACATTAATAAATTTCTTAAACGGCACGATTTAAAAACATTAAAATATTTAAGCATCATGGCATCATCATTGCATGCATTATCTTTAAATTAGGAATATGTTTTAAACTTTCCAAGTTTATACCTTTGGTGGAAAATATGGCATTTTGTTTAATTTATATATTGCAGTAAAGACAAATCCTAAAATTATTAATTTAATCTAGGATAGCTATTTCTAAAAGCTAAAGCTATTCCACCAAGTATTGCTTATTCAAAAGTTTATTTGAAAATAAAATTCCAGTGGAAACCAGAAAAAAATCCAAAGTGTTTTATTCCCTCTCGGCCCAAGCTCTGGCCCATTTCCTTCCCCTTTTCCTTCCTCCGCCCCTCCCTTCCTCTGGTTGGGCCGCCGAAGCCGCGCCGGCCCATCCCGCTGCAGCCACCTCCCTTGCGCCTGCGCAGCGAGGCTCCGCTGACAGGCAGGCCCCTACGCCAGCGTCCCCCTCCTCTTTCTTCTTCCCCAGCTCGCTCCTCCCCTGTTCGCCAGTCGCCCCCTCTGTTTCTCCTCTCTCCCGAAAGCTCGTGGGCTCTTTCCCCCACGCGATTGTTCGTCTCCATCGTCCTCCTTCGTACCCTCTTCTCTCTCTGCCCCTTCTGTCTTGTCGCCGGCCAACCCCGTGATGCCGTCGCGTCCAGCACGCCATCGGTCGGAAATTGCGCCGGCGTTGCCAACCTTGCGCGCCAAGTTAAAAACTTCCTGGGCGAGGCGTGCCTATAAAAAGAGAACTGCTCCTCCGTTTTCCCCGCCTCGCGCCGCCGCATTGCCATTCGCCCGAGCCGGTGCGCCGTCGTTCCCTACTCCGCTGCGATTCCCTTCTTCCTCCCCTACCTCATCCCCATTCCTCTGCTCCGTGCTCATCTTGGGTGTGATCCGCATGTCGTCGCGGAGGAGCTCGCATCTAGAGGAGTGGAGTCGCGGGGTCCGTAGGCATTCCCGGAGCCGACGCCACCGTCCCTTCGGAGATTCCGCCGTCTCGCTGTTCCCTCCGGTCCGGCGAGCTTCGAGGTAGCTCCTCTCCCTACCTTCACCCTCACGGCCGACGGCATTAAGCTCCGGTGGAGCGCCTCACCGGGACCGTGTGGCCCGTGAGTCGCCGCCGCCACGGACCGTCGCGCCGCTTGCCCCGTCCACCGTTCGGATGGTTAGACCCCCATTTTGTTTGCCTCACACATATCTCGCTCCCCGCGCGCCCAATTGACCTCCGGTGGCCGGAGTCGTCGTCGCCGTGTGCACCGTCGCCGCCGTCGGGGCGCTCCCCTATTTTTCCCCTTTCCGTTGGCTTGCGGATGGCCCTGGCAGGTGGGGTCACGGGCCCACCGGTAAAAATTTAGTAAAAATTTATGAAAATACCCTAAAAGTTTCTGGACCTAAGAAAAATATATGTTGGCATGTCATCCATGTAGCATTCATTTCTAGTTAAATAGGTAACCTAGAAATTGCATCATTTCATGTGGGCTTGAGCAATTTTCATAGTATTTCTTTTAAATAAAAATGCATTAGAGTTTGCAGCATTTTCCGTTTCCTAAAACAGAAAGGTATAAAATATTTTGCTTATGAATGTTGTATTGCTTTGCATATGCGTGTGCGCATTTAGGAGGTCAAGGCCCCGAAGACCCGATCGACGACGTCCCCTTCGCCTTCCCGGGAACCGACCAAGGCAAGTTTCCCCTTTGAACATATCGTGAAGCCATTTTCGGTTGCTTAGATAATGTTTATTAGATCTGAAAATTATGCATGCTAGTTTAAAATGGTAAACGACGTATTTGTTAGACATAGTTACCATGACCTAGTAGAGAAAGGTAGAAATAATGTTAAAATTAAGACTTTAGGTTAAAGAACGAATTTGCTTACTATACTTTACTATGGTAGGACAAAATGCTTAAAAACCTCTCACGCGAAATATTATCATCATTTGAGTGAAATGATTGATGTTGAGAAATGTTTGGAAAAAATATGATTTAAAGGTAGTGCATCGAGAGTGATGCTTGGTAGGAAAATGATTTTCCTCTTACCCCAAAAATCTTTCGACTAGGGGGAGATATTTTGTTGGTGGGTGCAGTGCGGCACCGTCTTGAGAAAACTGGGCTAAAATACCGTCTCTCCCCTAGTCTAAGGACTGTTCGTCCTATGATCCTACGAACTAAGCCATAACAGTACGACCTCGAGCCCCGTTATGGGACGGGCCCGGTCGTTAGCCCTTGTGGTTAGCGGTCTTGTGGCGAAACACTTCTGGTGCGTAGCCTCTCGAGGGTAAGCGTACCCACTCTGCAGAGTTAAAACTATCATGATAGCCGTGCTCGCAGCTATGAGCGTGCGAAGGGACTGTTCATATGGTAGTTCTTTATTTTTAAAACCAGTTTTAGAAAAGGTTTTTTTTTACGAAGGATTTGAGATGAGTAAAGAATTTAAGAAAGTTTTCGTTTGAATTAGGTACCACCGGCTACATTTCGGATTGGGGGTCGGCCTACCGGAAATTTTTCGCGCGGAATGGACCTAGCCGTTTTGAGAAAAGAAATGAGAAAAGGATTTTGATCTCGCTATGGCACTGAGGCCAAGTGGCGAGAAGAATTTGAGAAGAGCCCAAAAGAAAATATTATTGTTTAATGTTTCCAAAATGCTTTGCAAAAACTAGGCAAATAAATGCTTTTACGTAAAATATCCTAAGCCCTCCTTGTACTTACCCACATCTGCATCATTCCCGACTTGCGAGTACAATTTGTACTCACCCTCCTTTTTCCCCTCTCCCTTTTCAAAATTTCAACAGCTGGTCCGTCCGACTACGGTCCGCCGTCCGAGGATAAGGACCCTGATTACGATGAGGAGGCGTTCTCCGATGAAGACTATGGAGAGTAGGGTTGTGTGTTCCTACCGTCCTCGTGCCTGTGGAATAAATAAAATCGAGTAGATGTTGTAATAGGCTTGTATCGTTGTGTACTCTGTATTGCGGCCTGCGAACCGTTGTTTGTGTAATGTAATGGACTAAGTTTTCCCTCTATGTAATAATCAGAACGTTGATAATGTACCATTTCTGTTTAACTGTGTGTACTAGCCATTATCCTTAGGACTAGTATGTCTTTACGCAGGTGGAATCCGATCTTGTAAATCGGGTGCCGACAGGCTGCAATGCCGGATCCACTGGTTGTGGGGGAGGAGGAGAGCGACAGAGCTCTTACGGCGCTTGGCCTGCTTGTAGAGGTTTGGGGCGATGCCGGTCGAGGTGGAGTCAAGAAGCCAGCGGTCACACCAAAATGACGTATCTCGACCGTTGCCGACAGCGACCGTGGTGGCCATCCGGAAGAGTGTTAGCTCGGTGTTAGTCATCTGAAGGTCGAGGCCTACCCAAGGCTTGCAAGGATCATAGCGCGCAAGCCAGAGCCAGCGTAGGTGAAGGGCGCGGTTAACGAGATTGAGGTCCAGGATGTCAAGGCCTCCTTGAGATTTTGGACGACAGACAGTCTGCCAGTTAATCAAGGCGTGTCCCGAGGCGGAGCCGTCCAGACCCTTCCACATTTTTTCGTTATCTTGAATTTAAATTTTGACTGGCTTTAAAGGATGGGTTTTCTCATGCCATACCTATAACAGCAGGGGTCAAATTTCACAAGATCCGATTAAAATTGTGAACTATCATCTAAGCAATCTTTTCAACTTAAAGCAGGTTAAAAGCTGCAACATAAAAATCCATCGTTTTGTACAAGCTGTACACTAAGACCTTGTTTGTTTCAGATTAATGTTGAGTTACGTTTTACCGTAGCAAATTTGTGACCCACTCGAAATACATTTTAAAAAATTCAAAAAATTATGAAAACAATATTTTACAAACTCTAAGAAGAACTATTTAAAACCCCACAAAAATAACTACAAAATATTACACCATTTAGCCTATGTAAAAATAACAAATTTTCATTTAATTTAATCTGAAACAAACAAGGCCTAAATCATTTTGTAATCATTTTTTTAGAGTTCTAGGTTCTTAACAAAAGATCGCAAAACTATTTTAAATATATTTTTGAACCTTTTCAACATGACACCACATGCATGGAACCTTATTTTGATCGCAAAGTCCACATGATGGAACCTACTCTGACGTTGGGACTCACATCATGAAACCACGTGATACCATGTAAAAGCATGATATATCCCGTTTTAAAAAGTTTGGAGTTTAAAAGAGTTTGGACATATATATAGGACTCTTATGCATTCTATAATCTGTTCTTGCATAATACTCCCTCCTTACCGTAAAAGTAAATGTTTCAAAAGAATTTGGACGGGATATCGTCTCTCAACAAACACCCTATATATATAGGGCTATTATGCATTCTATAATCAGTTCTTGCATAATACTTCCTCCGTATCATACATGTAGACATTTGAAAACATGTTCTAAGTCAAAACTTCAAAACCTTATACATTTTTTTTGACTATTTGGTTTTGATACATGAAAATTCTTACATATATATTCATTTCGAAAAGCACTTTCATAGTATTATATTTTGTACATTACAGATGTAAACAAATTATCATGGTAATTAGTGATCAAAATTGTATTTTAAATACCATGTTAATATTGAAAACATCAATTTTTTTAATGATATGGAGGGACTACTAGACGGTTTGTAGATGTATTTAATCCTCCGCAGCATCACATGTATATAGGCAGATAGCATCACACCGTTGTGCGTGCGTGTTCTTATGGCTATCGGTTCGTCAATTAGTTCGGCTGTGTTGCCCGAAAAGATTAGATATAGCAAGGTTCTGATCACGCGAGACGGCGAGGATGGTTACCCCCAGAAACACAGACGGGGCTAACTGCTAAGCACAGTCCCAGAAGCAACCGAGGACAGGTTGGAAATGCATGGGCGTGCGTACGTGGTCGCCCAAGTTTCACGTGAAACGGGAGAAAACCCCCAGCTAGCTTAGCCAGCGAAGGACAAGGACGCTGAGGTTCGGCGCCCGATGCATTCAGCATTCTCAGCGGCGTGGCTCGGCCTCCATCTATAAGAGTGTGTATTAGAGCATGTACAATGGTACACATCAGCTGTCTCTAAGCCATCTATAAGATTTGCCATGTAGGATAGATAATGATGTGGAGGAGAGAGGATGCGCATAGAGAGTGGAGCTGTCTCCAATACAAGAGATGACTCTACACGCGAATTAAGAAATCTTGTGTGTGTGTGATTTTGTGTTATAAAAAATTGTGTAATCTATTATATATATAAAGGAGGGAAAAAAGATGCCACCACGTTCGTCCACATCATCCAAATTATTTCAGCCGTTCGATCAACGGTGGGACCAAATTATAGCGGCCAAGATCAATCAAAGAAATTCTCACATAAATAAAAAAAAATAAAAGATCTATGCCGTTGATTTTGTGGGGCCGGATTATAACGGCTTAGATTAAAAGAAGAATATTAGAAATTCGGATTAAATACTAAATATGATATAATATGGTTATTGTATCCGTTCAATCAACTGTGGGGGCCAAATTATAACGGGATAGATTAATCAAAGAAAAAAATAAAAGATCTATGCGGCTTAGATTAAAAGAAAATATTAGAAATTCATATTAAATACTAAAGTTGATATAATATATTAGAGATAAACTCTAAATCCGATCTAATATGTTAGAGATAGATTATGAGTTAGGGATAAACACTATATACCAAAACAAATCTAGCCGCGCAAATGCGCGGGCCACCTCGCTCATTGTCTCTAAACCATCTCTACCATTGTATGAGTTGTCTCTAAGTCATCTCTATAAGTGATATGGCGATGGTTAGAGATGGCGGTTGTTGTTTAGAGACAGCTGCATATTTTTTTATGCCACTTAATCACACAAAGATTTCTTAATTCGCGCATAGAGTCATCTCTTGCATTAGAGACGGCTCAACTCTCTATGCGCACTCTCGCTCCTTCACATCGTTATCCATCCTACATGGCAAACCTTATAGATGGCTTAGAGAGCTGATATGTATCATTGTACATGCTCGCCATCGGCATGCAGCTGGCTCCAGGCTGCGACCACGTTTGTCCATCAGATTCGGCGGCGGCGGCGGCCCGCCCGCCCGCCGGACGGACTTGACCGGCCACGCAAGCAAATATCTCTTGTTCGTTTTCCGAGCCGGGCAGCGCCGATGCTAGCTGGCGCTACTGATCCATGTAGCGACGACGACGCACCCATCGAATTCACTGATCACGGCAGATGGGGCACGGCAAGGAGATGGTGTTGTGCTCAGTTCCTCGGTGATCGGTGTATCGTGATTGCATATTGGCCGGACCGAAGTTCTCGAATTTTGGCCTGGAGTGTCGATGTTTGTATTCTCTTTGTCTTCAATGGAAATGATACAACTCATGTGAGGATGTTCCGCGGTGCTGAGATTATATCATCGACTTAATCTGAACTTTAACCTATTTGATTGCAACCTCAAAAACCTAAAACTGAGAAGCGGAGTTTCCTAAGCTAGTTTGGGTTCTCAGCACCACTTGATCCGCATCAAGATCCGTGCTCCAACCCATCCAAAAAGTTTTTCTGCACAAACAACCCTACAGCTTTTTGAAAAACGCAATCAAGTACCCCTTCTTCCCCTCTCCCAAGACGGCCAATGTTAGTATATATATGATTCATTTATTTCTAAGAGTAAGACAACTAATCGACTCTTCTTATGATTCCACTTAAAATAGGTATAGGTGCGTATGTCATACACCTAGAGGATTGCAGTTTAATTGCCCAAAACACTGCCATGTCGAGGTGGAAGCCATGGGTCCGAGCCTTGCCAGTCCCAAGCTAGGGTTTAATAAATGAAGAAATTCATCTTTCTCATTTTCCATGAACACCCCCTCACAAACAAAAAAAAGGGGCAGGGGACGACCATTGCCCAACTGATGAGCAACCATATCGGCGTGGCCTAGGCGCGAGAGCGGCTCGGCGCATGAGCTGTCATGGTTGCCGGCCAGCAGACGGTGTAGCGGCTGGGTGGTGTCGGCTCGGGGGAGAGGATGATGATGAAGAGAGGAAGAAGGGTCCAATAGTATTTAGAAAGTTTTAAAGGTGTTATAGCAAAATAACCGTGCAAAGGGCGATTTGAACGGATCTTAACGCAGATCTAGTGGTCATGGATTGTGCATATGACCCAGCTACAACCTTGGGATACTTATCCGCTGAAACTGATAATCTAAATCAGAATCAGATTCTAGAATGCTTATCTTATGACCTTGTAATTGTCCATAAACGAAGCAAAATAGATAAGTCTTTAAAAAAATAATAAAGAATTGAAGAAAAAAAATATTTGGATCGTAGGGCATGTTTGGTTCGCCGCCCACGCTCGCCAACGCAGGTGATGGCGCGCCATGGGATTTGGCGTCTGTTTGGTGCGCCGCCAGCGCGCGCCTCGCCCTCGCCAACCGACGGCATGCCGACGCACAGTAAACGCGCACGCGAGCATTGGCGCGGGCGAGCAAATCGCTCGCCAACGCATGCGCGGGCGCGCCGTCGCTGAGGGCACGCCGTGGGTTGGCACGGCAGCCGGTGGCGGTGAACCAAACACGCCCATAGTCTTGATTAAAAGAACTGCTGGGTGATATGCTCCGGCTCCGAAGAGAGACGTTGTTTTCGCGGCCACGACCACGTCGTTTTTGCAGCGGATTCTCCTCCTCCGGCAATGGCGCGGTGGGGGCCTAGATCGTTGCTACAAGATAATGGCACTGCCCTGCTAATGTGGTGTGCCTTTATGGCTGTATCTATCGAATCAAGATAGGAAGAAAGCTAGTAGAAACGATGTAAATCATCAAGCGTTGTTCGGATCCCGGCGATGCCAACGGCCACCGAGCACTGCTCGCTCCGCCCGTGAACATTACTGCATTAGGTGCCGGTGATGCTGCACATACAGAGCCCGTCTGTTCGAGCTTACCCAACTGTCGCGATCGCACTGTCGATGCAGCCCTGCATTGTGCGCGTGCACAAACTACCCGTGAGCGAGACCTGCTTGAATCGACGGCGACTCTGCCGCCGACGACGAGTGTGATCCAGCCGGCGAAGCGAAAGCTTCCTCCTCAGGCCACATCCAACCATTTTCTTCCTTTCAATTTTTTTCCCACTTTTTTTTAATTTTTTATCGTCTCCAGCAGCATCTCTTCGAATAAATTTGTGAAGATAAAAGAAAAAGAAATTTTCTTTGTAAAGGGAGCGTGCGAAGAAATTTTGTTGTAAAGAGCATCGATCTCAAACTTCTTTTCATTCCATTTATTTCTTCGTATTTTTTTAGGGATCGACTACAACGCAGTCGCCTGCATTTTGTATTTAGTGCAGACGATTTTTTCAACACGATTGTACATAAATTCACCAATATAGAAGTACTGAAAAACAATATAAAAAAGGTGAAAAAACTTTGTAAACTGTCGATCGAGCAAATCAGAAGGGTAGAGAACAGCAGATCGACAGGCCATCGGAGCAGGCAACAGCGACGGCCTCGAGCACGGTGGCCCGGCGTTCGCGAGCACTCGACCGTGCACAGCGCCTTGTTCGCCAGAGCACAGGGGGAGGCAACAGTGTTGGCCGCGCGGCGGTGGGCAACATCGGCAGCGAGGGAGAGGAGGGAGGCTAGCAGCGACTGGCGACGTCGGCAGCGAGGGAGAGGAGGGAGGTGAGCGACGGCGGCGCATGGGTCTGGCTGTTGCCGAAATCTTCTGCACGAGTTGCATTTGGCAGGCGCCCGTGAGGAGGCAAGACCATTTTTTTAAAAAAATTCTTCACCGCTGAACAACATGTTTTTAAATAATTTTGTGAAGATAATAGACAGCATTTTATTTCGAAAGAGAATTAAAAAAAATTCTGTTGGATGGTCTAACCTGCGATTGTGTAATCTGCGACGATCATGTCCTGTCCCTGTCGAGGCCAGTCTGCCTGCCTCCTTGTTTGTCTCTATATATGGATCTAGCGCAAGTACTGAGACGCCGTCGCTGATCGATCTAGCGTCGTCCTATCATTCGACGCTGATTATGTATTCGTGTACTGCACTTCTCCTCCTGCAAAAGCGCCCGATTCTTGGCCCTCCTCGCGGGCAGGCAGGCATGTGTCTATCTATCTATCTATTACATATACAATGCACTAGCATCGGACGTTCTCCGTGTGAAGCGTGGCTTCATCCAGAGCCGTCCAATCGCTTCTGAAATCAAATCCAACCATCTATATTAAACCAACCTTTAAAAACATTTTTCTACCTACTTGAGCAACATGACGCGCGGCTTGGTGAGTTGGCTAGATGAGTGAGCGTTTGTTTAGGAGACCAGGGCTCGAACCCTCGCTTTGCCTTTTTTCTGCCCGTATTTTTCGCTCACCTTGCGTGCTAGCCTAAAAATTCAAATGTTTATAGATATTTTTATTTTAGAATTTTTTATATTCGCTTTTAGTTTTTTTAATTTCGGGAAAAAAATTATAAATTTAGTTTTCATGTTTTTTTTTGTATTGTACAATTTGCTTAGTCCTTTCTTGTGAATCTTACAGTTTTTCAAAAACAAAATTTCCAAACTCCCAATCCGAATTCAAACGGAAATCTTAATATCTTCCAAAATCCCTGAAATTTATTTTCAAATTTTCAATTTGTTGACATTCTATTTTAAAACTATAAACCCCCCTAAAACATTAATTTTAGAAAGAATGGAGAGAGAGGGGATCAAGTGGGGGAAATTTGGTCTAGCAACGTAAACAAATCCAGAAATTTACATGTTTTGAAAATGCAATCAAAATTTTATAGTAAGGTTCCATAAATGTATTTAAGCATTACAAATGTTTAATTTTCCGATATCAATTAGTAAATAATAGAAATAAAAAGCCATCGAAATATAGAACCATAGTTTAGGAGCACGTATTCATGAAGATACCCACAAAAAATAGCTATTTTCAAAACATTTTAGGATTTAAAAATGATTATATTACGAAATAATTTATTCTTTTTTAATTTGAAATTTTATGACCACTTTAAAAAAATGGAAAAAAAAGCTTTGCAAAAGGCATCGTAATATCATGATAATAACCTTAAAAAAATTCGACATCAACAACTATTCTCAAAAAAAGAAATAAAAAATAGGAACAACAAACAAAAGATGTATTTTTTAAAAAAAATTGTTTTTTCATATATCTTTATTTACTCAGATATAAAAAAGCCTGCGGTGGCGCGCCATGGGCGTGGTAACCCTGCTAGTATATGAACAAGTCCCTAGCTACCCCACATAACACAGTACACGGCCGGCAACGAACAAGTATATATGGTTGTGTCATCGTCGCCTTCCGATTGCTTTACGGGTGACATTCTCTCTAGCTTAGCTAGCCGAAATCCCCGGAACACAATAATATGAGATGCATTCCGATGTATATACATGCATGCAATGCAAAGATTATTATAGTACTGTAGCTAACTTTTTTTAGATAATGGAATAAAATTCCGGCCTCTACATCGTGAGATGTGCTCTCTCGGCGTCCCTGGCTTGGGCCTCCTGCAGTGTGGCTTTGGGAGCGGATGCGACGGGCGAAAGCCTTGCCTATGCTTCGCGCTTGGCCGGCGATGGCGGCGCTTCGGCGTCGTTTCCCTCCCTGGAGGCATTGTCGTGGTCGTCACTGCGCTCTTGAAGCCCTTGGGCGAAAGCTCTGCGGCGGCGGCGCTTTTGTGTCGTTCCCTTGTTGAAGGCGACGCCTCTGCAGTTCGTAGGTCTTCGCCTCGGACTTCCTTTTGTTTGCCGTGTTGTCGTCGCGGGTGGCCTTAGGCCGTTGTTGTACTCCTCCCCCTCCCTCTGTCTCTCTTGTAAATTTATTTTCTCTCCTACTTAATGAAATGACAGAGCTCCTGCCCGTTAGCTCAAAAAAAAAAATTTACATAGAACTGTTCGACTTAAGACTAACAATCTTAAGACAAGCAAAATAACAATCACATTAAACAAAACATAATTTATGAATATTTCTTCAACCATAATTATTGAAAAACATCGTAGTCTTATTATCATTGGAGGGTCGGCAAAGGTAGAGCCTTAGCGGCGCACGCCAACGCATGCTATGCAAGTATGCAACAAACATACAAGATTACACCATGGATTTGGATAAATACAAGGAAAGCAAGATGAGCAGGTAGATGGATGATACATTTTGGCGGCACTATAGGATGTTAAATCTGTGGGGGCCAAATGCCAGATTGCCAGGCTAGCGTGCCGTACGCGCACGGCCAGATCGACGTCAAGGCTGTGCGTCTCCACGCGCATGGATCGACGACCAGGTGCCGTCGCGAATTCGGCGAGGAGTTCACAGGCGTCGTGTCAATTCGTTCGACAAGCTGGAGCCTAGCTAGTACGTAGTTCATAAATGTGTTATGTGTGTGTGCTTGCTTATCTTCTTGCTCGCTTCTGTCACGAGCCTGGCCGTAAATGGCGTGTTGTGATGCACATTTGCATGTGAGGATATCGATGATGATCAGCTCGTGTGTGGGGCTTTTTGGTGCGTTGCTTGGTTAATTCAAGCCGGCTGAATGATGGAACTGCACTTTCGGAGCTGAATAAGACGTCTGATCTGAAGTAATAATCTGAATGCTAAGATGGATTTCATTTTTGTTTTGAGTCTGCTTCACAAAACTGATCCACTTGGTTTGAATTATTAAGAGTCTTTTAAGGCAATTTTCATGATATGAAAAAAAACCTGAACTTAAAATCAAATTAGTTTTTTAGCCAAATAAATATAAGCCAGTTAAACTTGAAGTAACCTTCGTTTAACTCAGATTTGAGAGCTTTGACGGATGACTTCAACATTTTTAAGTCAAAACATTGACAAAGGATCTATTTATTTGACAGAAGAGGAGAAATTTGCAACTAAATTTGTTTACAATTACACATAGCAAGCCTCTTCATGCTGACATTCTCATAGATGAGACTGAAAACACATTGTCTGTTGTTGGAAATCTCAGCAACACATCAACATAATTTTTAGGGGCTCCTCTTCCGAACCGCACAATATGCGAAGCAGCATGCATCATCGGTAGAGGAGCAACCTTACGAGGAATTTCACAAACTTACCTCTATTTTTTTTTTACAATGATGTTGTGGAACAATGGTTTGTATAATCGTATTGTATTGCCTTTTCTTTTGGGGTTGTGAAACCCTTCAACAAACATGTTCCTCCAAATTTATAGAAGGGAAAACTATATGAGAATGGACTAAGATATGGAAATTAGGTTACAACGGTACATGTTTTACTTTAAATGTCCTAATTATCGTCGCCAAACCACTAAAGCGGAGGCTGCAGGGTCCATCTAGCTTTGACTTGGTGATGTTAGCTTGGATCGGAATACCATCCCACCTTCGTACCTTAGTGTTTTAGGGGGTGGGATAGGGGGCTATTGGGGATGCTCTTAGTATGGATATTCTTGTAAACCCTGTTCTTCGGATGGTTATAACCTATTATTTAGAATGATCTAGTGGTGCTTACCCTGACACATGTAGATCTCACCTCTGTATTATTTGTCTCCGAGGATACCTTGACCCCTCGACATGTTTAACTGTGTGTAACGTAACGTCACCTAAACCCGCTATGTGTAATGGTAAGTTCACAAAAACCAGGATATAAAAAACACTCTTTGACTGGTCAAAGACCTGCTTAGTCCGATTTTCGCATATTGAAGACTAATTTAACCTGGCTTAACAATTTAAGGAGCAAAATGAGGCGAGAACAAAAGGTTCATTTGATTTTTGTTTTTTTATTTCAAGGTTGCAACCCGTGCCGCCGTTGTTCTTGTTCGCGCGTGCGGGGGATCTGGTCCCGGACACGACGGGGGCACGCAAAACCCGCAGCGCCGCATCGCTCGGAGCCCAACGGACGGACTTCTCTTTGGGCCCAAAGCTCTCTCGGTCAAACGGGCCGATGACTTAATCTGGGCTTCACAGAGACACTGGGTCGGCCATGGGCTCATGGCCTACCTCGGTTGGTCCCTAGGCCATTTGATCCATGGGCTGTACGGTCTGAATCCTTTTCCTGGAGAGCGGCTGAATCCAATTTACGGCTCCGTATAAATTTGTTTCATTTTTCTTGCGAATATCGGGGATTTTTATATTCGTCGTTCCAGACCTGGTCCACGTTGCAATTTCCACAAATTTTCTCACATTTAAAACGGAGATAGGAGAAGATCACGCTGAATCGCTGATCGTGCGTTGCGTACTTGATAGAAATGGTTGGTTAGTACGTCTCCAAAAAAGGCAGGATACGTTGTTTTTCGTATTACAAGACGCACTCGCCTTTCAACTCGGACAATTAACTCCTACAGTGCGTGTGTCTGTGTGTGTACATATATATATATATATAATGTATGCTATACGAAGTTATTACGACTCAGATTTGAGAGCTTTGACGGATGACTTCAACATTTTTAAGTCAAAACATTGACAAAGGATCTATTTATTTGACAGAAGAGGAGAAATTTGCAACTAAATTTGTTTACAATTACACATAGCAAGCCTCTTCATGCTGACATTCTCATAGATGAGACTGAAAACACATTGTCTGTTGTTGGAAATCTCAGCAACACATCAACATAATTTTTAGGGGCTCCTCTTCCGAACCGCACAATATGCGAAGCAGCATGCATCATCGGTAGAGGAGCAACCTTACGAGGAATTTCACAAACTTACCTCTATTTTTTTTTTACAATGATGTTGTGGAACAATGGTTTGTATAATCGTATTGTATTGCCTTTTCTTTTGGGGTTGTGAAACCCTTCAACAAACATGTTCCTATTAAACTTCTGATTTTTGTACAAAATTCAAACAGTGTTTAAAATTAATAAATTTCATAATTCTTCTAAAATCGAGAGCAACCCATTTTAAATACTTTTTAAATTTTTTTAATTTTTTTAATTTTTTTATTTTTTTTTTGATGTGAAACTAGAAGAATGCACTTATGAAACTTACACCTATACTAGCGAAATTTGGCTGTGTGCTGATAAAACTTGGCCGTATGCTGATGAAATTTGATGAAACTTCGATGTAACCTGATGAAACTTGGATGAAACCTGTTGAAACTTGATGAAACTTGGATTGGCCTGATGAAACTTGAAGAAACTCGAATGAAACCTGTTAAAACTTGATGAAACTTGCATTAAACCTGATGAAACTTGACAGTTCGGCGAGTTTTACGAATATGAAAATCCAAGTTTCAGTAGGCAAAACCCAAGTTTCGTCAGATAAGTTTGAAGATTTATATGGCAACAAACATCTTGTTTTGTCCGTAAAAATACGAGGAACACGTTGGTGCAAACGGTTTTTGGATTATAGCACCCAGTCAAAAATTATGGTCGCCGAAAGAAGAATACAAAAAACGAAATCTGCTGACATTAGCTTGCGTCATCGTTTTTTATTGCCCTTGCGCATGCTGATTTTCCCGTGGGTTGCATGCATGGGCCGGCCTTGGGCTAAAGGCCCACTGCCTTGGGCACGCCCGGACGGCCGGACGGCCTAACACAAGTGTTTCCGTAAAACAATTCTAGAAAATTCTTACTATTTCCTAAAACAATTATGTTAATTCTAATCGGTAGGATAGCAAATTCATATGATTAACTATATTATTTGCAAATCTATTTAAGGTGTAGATAGTGATTGAGTGTCATATTAGAAACTTAACATTTTCTTAGGTCCAGCGATACTAAACATTTTCTATGAACCTCTCATACTTTTATTATATTTTTATCATGTTTATCTGACAGAAAATCATTAGGCCAGTTTTCCATACAGGATAATACTCTAGAATGTTCTTAACTAGTTAGTTTAAACAAAACCCATTGTCACTGTTTATGCTAATATTTTTATTAAGTCCATAATAGGATCTAGTATTTATCATGAATTTTCTAGGATTTTAGGAGGTGCCCACCTATTTTTAACAAATCATAAGGCTTTATTGTAAAATAGGAAAAAGTTGCCTAAAGGATTCTTATATTTTTAATATTTTATTTTTGTACTTTATTATTTTGTTTAGTAGTTTCATAATCTTGGGAGTCATTTACTTTTTTAAATAGATCCTTCAAACGTGTTGTTTCACATAAAATAACTAATTTCAAAACTAATTATTAATTTCTGTATTGGATGGTTTTGGGCCTGATATCAGGAACCCACCAAAATTGGTTCGGTAATCGGAGATACTAATCAAAAGATTTAGCGAAAAATGAATTAGTGCATCTGGGAGTTACCTTTGCGCTCACTGTATTGTACTGCCTTGCGTGTATGATGGATGGTTGTCTGTCGCCCTTTGGGCGGGCGACTTTGACCTCTCGTCCGCTCAATGGGCGTCGCATCCTAAGCCTGCTGTAGCGGCTTCGGAGTATCGGCCGGTCGCTCGTCCATCCAGAGGACGACCGGCGTCTATTTTTTTTAATCTCTAAACCGTCAGCCATTTTTGCGTAGATTTTTTCAAAAAATATGAAGAATATTTTTTTCCCAAGCTTGAGACGCAAAGGCTTAACTGAAGACGTATTTTAGGCTTTTTGTTTCCACTTATTGACAAGTGGAACCGAGGGCCTACATGTTAACCTTACAGGTCACACAACGGCTTGACCCCACATGTCAAAGGCTCATCAGTCCCATCTCCAAGCTCTGTTCTTCATGGTAGCTCCGGCGAGCTCGGCTAGATGTCGCTCGAGTGCTTAGCGGCTCGTGGCGATGGTAAAAATGGAACTGACATGTTGATCTGCACCAAACGGTCCCAACGGCATGGCGAATGGCGTGGTGAGTCAGCGGCGCAACGATCCATATGGACTCTGTTTGGGTTTCAAGTATCTAGGGGCTGCTCATAGTCTACCTGTGACGACGGCGAGGAAGGAGATCGATGAGCTGGAGCTGGCCGGCTACGTAGAGGCCGGTGGTCGATCAAAATAGAGGAATTGGCGGTGGACGTCTTCGGTGCTTGTCGTGCAAATTCACAACAAATCGATCCATGAACAAGAATTTTTTATTTTTAAAAAATACGAGGATCACCCTGCTCGTTACCTGCTAGTAAATCGGAGTAAACAAATCAGCAATCGATCGGCCTATCCAGCGTATGTAGTGTAATTAAACAACGGCCGTGCTATTTCGCAGGCGCCTGCCCTCCGGCCAAACGCGCAGGAGCCACGGTTGGCCGTTGGATCGTGGATGCGTCCGGATTAATCCAATAGTTAGCACTCAATTAGTAAAAATTTCATTAAATTTCTACTGTTTTTCCACATTTTTATTTATTGAAAAAATGTTTTGCGATAGTGGATTTTTTGCGCGAGGTCTGATCTATTATAGATTTATTTTGTTTTCTGTTTATTATAGATTTTTTTTGTTTTCTGTTTATTATAAATTTTATTTTATTTTCTATTTTTCACATCGAGAAATTTATTGCTCGTATAATTTGCGAAATCGTGCAGGCGCAAAAATTTCCACTGTTTTTCCACATTTCCATTTATTGGAAAAAAATGTTTTGCGATGCGAGGTCTGCACGCATGTACACAGTACACGGCATGTGTCTGCACAAATGCTGAAATTGCAGGCGCCTGCAAAATAGTGCCAATATCTTTTTTTTCTTAATTTATGTGAGAATTTTTTTGATCGATCTAGGCCGTTATAATTTGATCCCACCGTTGATCGAACGACTGAAATAATTTGGGTGATGTGGACGAACGTGGTGGCTTCTTTTTCCCCTCCTTTATATATATAATATATTTTATTTTGTTTTCTATTTTTATGTCGAGAGATTTTTTTCTCGTATAATTTGCAAAATCGTGCATGCGCAAAAAAATTCACTAAATTTCTACTGTTTTTCCACATTTACATTTATTGGAAAAAAATGTTTTGCGATGCGAGGTCTGCACGCATGTTCACGGTATGTGCCTGCACAAATGCTGAAATTGCAGGCCAATATGTCAATATGTCACTGTCACTTTATACCCATCTCCCCCATGAATTTTATCAAAGCCACAATCATTCATGCACGATCGAGCTTATTAATTGTAATTAATTAGTGACGGCACATGTATCGACCGGCGAGCTGAGGCCGCCTGCTAGCTAATTCGGGAACCGGCAGTCGCGGCGTATCTCGCCGTTGGCCGCCGTCTTGACGCCGATCCTCCCAAGCCGCGTCATGGCGGCGGTGAAGTTGCTGAAGAAGGCGGCCTGGTTGCCGGCGTAGTAGTCGACGGTGGCGCGCGACCTCTGGTCGGCGTACATCGCCTGGTCGGAGCCGAGGAGCCCCCTGCCGCCTTGCACGTTCCTGTAGTAGGCGTTGTCGAATCCCACCGGCGTCGCTCCGTCGAGGAACGCGAAGCTCTGGCCGGCGCAGGTGCTTCGCAGCTGCGCCGCGAAGCCGCCGTCCATGGTCGGGTCGCCGCCGATCCTGTACTGGAAGAAGCTGCAGTCGGCGGCGCCCATGGTGTGCCCCCCTGGACCAATCACTCGATGATCAGTTCAAGGACCCAAGAAAATCCAGCAATTAACGAACCATCAAAGTGAGAGCGAAGTGAGGTTCTTAATTTTAATGTCTTCACCTGATAGAGCGATCATGTCGGTCTGTGAGAGGCCGAGCCCCGAGAAGAAGGCGTTGAGCTGGTCCAGGTTGAAGTTGGCATGCGGCAGCACGACGCTGTCCCTCGTCGAGACCCTCCCGTCGAACCTGCCCAGCTCCACCTGGTAGAGCGGCCCTCCGCTCTGCACCCATGCATGCACGCAACGCAACATATAGTGGATTGTCAATGGTGATCCGTGAAATGGATTTGGATAGTTTCATGTGTTTTCATATAGTTTTATATATAGTTTCATAATGTGATTTGGCTCGTTGCATCTCTATATAAATTAGCTCGTTCATTAAAAAGTCAAGAACGGTCATCGTTTTCTAGCATTTCGGTGATCTAATTCAAGCTCGGATCTTTGCAGCCATGTCGACGACAGTTCCATGGGCGACTTGCTTTAGGAAGGTAGCTACCTGGTAGACGGACTCTCTGGCGGCGAGGGCCAGTATGTCGGCGCAGGACACCTTGTTCCGGCACTGAGGGTCGCCGTCGACGGCGGTCTTGGCGTTCAGCACCGTCAGGAACCCCTCCCGTTTCAGCGACTGGTTGTCGGCGTTGCGCCACTCGTCGTCGCCGTTCGAGTTCACGATCATGACCGACGCGTCACATCCCTGCAAGCACATGACATCGATCACAGTGCCATCGTACGTCTTGCTCAATTCTTGACTTGCCAGCCACTGATCATCGAGCTGATTCTCCCTTACCCTGACGGCGCAGTCATGGAAGAAGAGCCTGAGCGCGGCGGGCGCGGAGATCGGCGACTGCGCCATGGACTGCCTGACGGAGCTCCGGACGAGGGCCTCCAGATTGGGGCAGACGCCGGCGTAGTAGTCCGGCCTCAGCTGCGCCGCCGCCGGCGGCGAGGCCGAGAGGAGCGCGACGGCGGACGCGGCGACCAAAGCTAGCCGGAGCCTCGCCATTGCTACTAGTCTACTAGCTAGCTAGCTAGCTCCGTGCTGCTGCTTGCTTTGTGAAGACTGTTGCGTGCGCTTCCAAAAGTATGGTCACTGCCAGCTATCCACTGGTTTAATCTGCTCGATCGAGGTGAGCTGAGAGTGATATGCAGAGACTGGACGTTGCACTCGCACTCGCGAGTGGTTAGTGCAGGCTTGATCCAGGTGCCTTCTGCATTAACCTCCAGGTGTATTTGCTAACTAATCAATTGCAGTTTGGTTAAGAGTGATTATCTATGTTGCAGATGATCTCGGTGGCTAATTAATCACAGCTCATTTTACTCTGGTATAGCCGCCGGATGGCGGATGTACTGAATCAAGGAACCGGTTCTACAGCTACTGTTTAACGTACTCTGGTCGCTAACGACTAACGAGACGATCGAGCTAGCCGTCCTTCCAAGATCAGACGCAGAAGAAATTTTGGATGCGCTTACGTGCTGATTAAAGATATCCATGATTGAACTTTGACTAGAACAATTTTGCTTAGTACAACTGTACTGCTACTAGTGGTATCATCAAATTTTGTTTAGAATAAATTAGTATCTAGATATGACTTTATGCGCTAATCAATTAGCAGTTAGCCATTCTCGCCTTTCCAGGAGGTTATTTTCCATATAAGAACAGATCTGCGCAACATGATGTTAGTCTTCGGGACCGAGTATCATGGCTAAGAGTTCGTAGTTCTGTGTTGCTGCACTCGTGTTTAGGGTGCTTTTGCTTTCTTTTTTTTTACAGAATGTTGTTGTTTCATTGGTTAACTTTCTCTCTTCTATAAAGTTATAGGCAGTGCTCCTGCCAATTCATTCAAAAAAAAAATTAGCAGTAGCACAATGCATCACCTAGTGTTGGGCTTTTGACATGAACCAAATAACCAATAAACTTTCCAAGTGGACAAGTGGTACCATCCGCGTCTGCAAGCATATATAGGTGCTGTTCTATTTGGTTTAAATTAAAATAGAAGCTAGTAAACTGGCCACCATAAATTTGTTATTTGTATACAAGCCAAACAACGTCACCCTTTGTCACCATTGTAAGGCTTTTGGTGATTCTTCTCAAAATTTTCAAGACTTCTAAATATTTTGTAGGCTTTGCAAGTCTTCTATCAAGAGTTCGCAATTTTTCCAAATTATAATATCTCTATTTCAGTTGACAAGAACAATGTACGATAAAAATACAGGAACATATGGACAGCATTCATGGTGTAAAATCATCATATCCTAATACGTACAGGATGATGCATATATATAATTTAGTGAAATATATATTATCTATTTTTTCCCAGTATATAAAGACTTGATCATTTTGTAGATTTGCCACAGCTAAAGCAAGCGTGTGTTTTTTTTTTAAAAAAAAATGTGTTGAATTCCTTCCCTGATCAACATGCTTGCGTAGGTTGGAACCTCCGTTTATCTCTAACTCATAATCACTCTCTAACATATCAGATCGGATTTAGAGTTTATCTCTAATATATTATATCAACTTTAGTATTTAATATGAATTTCTAATATTTTCTTTTAATCTAAGCCGCATAGATCTTTTTTTTTATTAATCTATCCCGTTATAATTTGGTCCCACGGTTGATTAAACGGATAAAATAACCATATTATATCATCTTTAGTATTTAATCCTAATTTCTAATATTCTTCTTCTAATCTAAGCCGTTATAATCCGGCCCCACAAAATCAACGGCATAGATCTTTTATTTTTTTTATTTATACGAGAATTTCTTTGATTGATCATGGCCGTTATAATTTGGTCCCACCGTTGATCGAACGGCTAAAATAATTTGGATGATGTGGACGAACGTGGTGGCTTCTTTTTCCCCTCATTTATATATACTAGCAAAAAAACCCGTGCGTTGCAACGGGAGAAAAAACAATCCTCGCACGCTCCTAACCTGATAAGAATGGCCCATGAGATAGTGGACAATATGGAACTTTGAATTCCCATGTTAAAACTTTTTTTAGACAGAAGTGATTGTGAGGACCAAATATCATTCAATATGATGCCATCGTGGCCGTTTTAAATTGTATTGCACAAAAGAAAAAAAAAACAAAAACAAAGTCAATGATCAACTTTAAGAAAACAAGGTCCCAGTGATACAAATAGTTAGTTACAACCGAAAGTTTCGACAGCTTGTTGCAGCCGAAGATCTTCCTCTTTTGTCCAGACTCTCTTTAATATATGGGGGTTTAGACTTCGCTGATAACAAGACATACATTGGAAAGGTGTTCTGTGAGTAGTGAGTACCCAATGCAACAGCAATGTTAACCCAATTACACATTCCGCTTTATTAGACAGTTAATACAAGTTTTTTCTCCTCCCATGTAGTCTAGGTGTTGTGATAAATTAATGGATCATCACAATTCAGCCACCTAGAAAAATAAATAAGAGGATTAACGGAGAAGCACATGTGGTTATTGTCGTGATATGTATGATACCTTACTAACCTTAGTGGCATTCAGCGAATGAATAGGAGTAGGAACAATAATAGAAGGTCTCTAATTGGTAATATTAGCATCTAGGACAGCCAATAGCTGGCACCTGCAATAGGACAGATACTTTCATCAACACCTATGGATATATTTTTAATTTTGACGTATATTGTCAAAGTTAAATAGTCTCAAGTACTTGCAAAAGCTAGCTAGTTTACCATTTCTTCATGTCCTTGCCAGCACAGGGCAATTGCTCAACAATTACATAAACACTCTACTATTACACCTACTATTACACTTCTATCATAAAGCTAAGAAATAAATAAAATAATCTAGAAGAATTGCACCCGAAAAAATGAACGGGTCTAATAGAGTAGCACTTCCTGACTTTAAAAAGAACTAGCAGAAATGCTCGTGCGTTGCAACGGGACGAAATTAACATGAAGTTGGTAGCTCGCCTCATTCCCATCACTTCATTCAAAGGGAGGCATATTTAGCACAACAGGTTTTCTCCATTCAAACATATATATCTCAAATATAATAGCCTAATATTCCTGCAATGAAACCTGGCAACAAAAACACAACCTATAATAGGAAATGCAGCTCAGTGGGAGTATCCACACAACTGAAACAACCGAATTCTGCTTGTTGGCAACCTTTGTCAACAAAAAAACGACATGTTTCTCATAAAATACAATGCTTGGTTTCCGAAAATTTCATAACACTGTAATTCTATTTTTTTTAGAAAAAGAAGTCTTGTATAGCTAAAAAGAGATCCATCCTTAATGCACAGTGAGAGACGAGTCTCCCCCCACAGATCCAGACTATCTACCATTCCAACTGGAATGCTACAGTGTTGGTTACGCTATGGTAAACATGAAGTTCCAAGGATGTCAGCCATTGAATCTACGGTGGATGCCTCAGGTGAGAGTACTATAATGACCATGCTCCAACACTGTTACAACGTGGCCTCCATTTTTGCCAATGCCATTGGCATTGCACAACAATATTGGAGGATTTGCATCCCCGCTTCCCTTCTCCACACCCCGCAATTCAGCAAGCCACTAAAATCTAGGAAGAAATATTCAGGGTTCAGGTGTTGTGTGTTGAACAGAGGAACACTGTCCGGAGCAATAAAGGACGGACACTGCTGAAGTACCAGCATTCCCCACATAGAGCATCCGTAACAGGCACTCTATAATACTGTAGCTCTGGATAGAGTGTCTGATGTCAGAAAGAAATCTTTTAGAGTGCAGTGTAAAGTCTGAAGAAAATTTAAAGAGAAGGATAGAGGGACCCTCTAATAGTGAAATAGAGGGTGGGGATAGAGTAGCAGATGTGGATGCTCTTACAAGCCAAAAAATGGGGAGGAAATATAAGTGTAAATCGCCCCCATGCAGTTTCTTCTGTCATCAAGCCCAGGTATCCCTCAAATGTAGCTCAGGAAGTGCGCCACGCTGTGGTCGCATCATCGCCTCGGCTCGAAGTGCTACTGCCTTTCATCGCGAGGTCGTGGAACAAATCGCCACAGGTCAACAGCAATATCGATATCCTTCTTGGTGTGATGCTGGTAGGTTTTTGGTAGAGCATAGCGCAGCTGTAACAAAGAGAGACAGCGGTTTGTATCGATTATCACACCAAGTAATCTAAATATCCAACTGTCTGACTATCTATATATCAAACAAAAGATAATTATCAAAGAAACACCTTTCTGTCCCTCTTTTTTCTGTTGGGACTGAAAAGGCAATGCAAGTGATTAATGCAGGATTCAAAATTGTATTTCCTGGTGTTAAGGACACTCCTATGTTCCTAGCATGCATTTAATTACCTCACACAAAGTCTCTGCGCTGATGGCATTGCAATAACACAAGGCTGTCTTCTTGATGTGGTAAGGCAACCCGAAAAAGTGAAAATCAATACATATTTTTCCACATTTCATAAAAGATGGAAAATTAATCAATACTTAGGGGATAAGGAGAGGGAGAGGCAAAGGGGGAGAGGGAGTCTATAATAAGCTGCCTTTGTAAAATAAAATAAAACTATAAATATTAAAATTCTAAAACATTAACTTCGAAAAGAAAGTTGGTATAACAAACTACTGCTCTGACCTTCAAACCCATAGAAAGGAATTCCATGTCAGCTCCTCCATTCCTTTTTGTCCCAAAGGGAGGATTCACGACAACAGTGTCAACAAGAAGGCCTGCACCATATCTCTTATTAGGTAGCCAAAAAAATCTTTTCCATGTTAAGAGCATCTATATAATTATTTATGTATCAAAATATATCAGTGAATGATTCATTTTTAAGAACCACATTTGGCAAGTGTTTCACTTGTAGGCAACATACTATTTCACCTACTTTCGTGAGCTGCGTTGATCTGTCAAATAATGCTGCACAAGCTATGGTTCAAATAATGCTGCACAAGCTATGGAGTATTTGAGAGCAGCAATCAGCCAATCAGCCAGATTATCACAGTGATCGTAAAATTATTTTCTAGATAATATCTCTTTGTACTTAAACTATAAAAAATAACATGCATTAGTGAAGACCAATGTTGATAAAAGCTTCCAGCAAGATCAGAGACAATATAGTACTATATGATAACCAAATGAAAGTTAAACGTTCATTTCAGCCTACATAGAATATGTTACCACTTAAGAATAGTACCTTTCAAATTTAAGTTCTTTATGTCACACTGAATAAAGTCGATATCCAGCTGCACAATCAAACATTTAATGAAAGAAACACGTCATTTACATGTTTGACAAAATATAATCTATCCTAGGGATAGCTACTTAGTACATATGCCAACTTGCCAAGCCTCTCTCATGTTATTTTCATATCTAGCTCACCAAAACCATACCAAATTTGATCACACGTAGAAAGAACAACACAGAAAGCCAATAACATCAAGATTGTTATTGCGGACAAAGGCAGTGAAAATAGAGGGGGATAAAAAGGATAGCTCAGAGACATACATAGAACACTTCGTATAATGTATGCTATACGAAGTTATTACGGGGGTTAAATAGGAGGAAGGCGGGGCAAAACTGGTATAAAGCTGAGGTTGCACGGGTATTGACCTGTTCATGGGCAGCCCGGCCCGGCGAGCCTGGCCCGAAAAAGCCTAACCTGGCCCAGCCCGACCGGTGCACCGGGCCGGGCTCGGGCCTCGATCTGAAGCCCGACCGCCGGGCCGGGCCGAGCTCGGGTCTAGAAAAAATGCGGGCGAAGCCATGACCAGGCCGAGCTTTAGGGATTCGGGCCAGGCTTTCGGGCTTCGGATCGTATAACTTCGTATAATGTATGCTATACGAAGTTATTACGATCTGAAATTATTCCCCTTCTAGATTAGGCCTATCACATACCGAAGCACGGAAAGTTCTTGGTTAAATCAACCACAAGCAATCGGTACTTATTCTCGAAGCGGTGACAAACACAAACCCAAGTCTCATGCTTGAAGGCACCCACCATACAAAGCAATCGCTTCCGATCACAGCTATTGGATGGTTAAATTTTAATTAAGAAGTGATCAAGCCCACCATGACCCAAGTTCTCAATTACCAGATGCGAATTTGTCAATATGATTACCTCCATGATCACAGCAGTAGAATTTCTCCCTAATGTCTAAGCATTTCTGAGCCATATAGCATTTTTCAACATTCACATAACATGTAATTATATCCTTATGATAGTTTATGAGAGTGGGTGCACATTTCGGTAGTCCAGACATGCACTAGGAACACATCTACGCACCATATGTCAGTTTAATCAATTAACAATTTTGAAAAAATCTAGAAAATATATATGATTACGATGGAAAGCCTTACCTTCGAAGAAACCTGCTCCTATTGGCAATTGGAGGTTGACGGAGTCGGGCTACGCTCCCTTATGGCCCACCAAATCTAATGCAAGTCACGATCACACATTTTTTTAACAAAGGGTAGGAGAACTGTATTCTATTGATAAAAAAAGAGTACAAAATTTGGGGAACAAGCCCTCCCCCTGAGCGTGTTTAATTAATTTACAAAAATTTTAGAAGCAAAAGGAACATTCTTTAGCAAGTTAGAAAATCGATCAGCCTTTTGAAACTATAAACCTAAATCTAATTCAAACATCCATAAGATCCCATCTACTCGCAATGTTGTCAAATAGTTAACAGCCAGTGACATAAGTACAGTAGCGCAGATGCTGCACAATTGTGGACTAACATGATGAAAAGAATATGATTTTTGTACACATACATAGGTATTGCGATGATATTTACATCAACATCGATGTATGATATTTACAAGCATGGGTTTCCTTTAAGGATGCTATACAGGAGCATAGATGTTAGTTACCTTCAAAAAGTCAGAATGCTTCATCAGTTTCTGTTGTTCTTGTAATGGGTATTGACCATCTTCCTAGGTGCATGGCCGGATGGCCTACGGCTACAAGAACTCCATCAGATGTAGCATCATCTGGCAATTCATTTACCAAGGCTTGCCATGCATCCTTCGATTGATCCCATAAGCCCTCTAGTGTTTTATACTCCATACTGCCTAACCAACCAGACTGGACTATTTCCCCAAAACTCTACAAAAAAAAAAGAGGAAGAAACGAATTGTTATTTTCACCCACAAAGAACGAATTGTTATTTTCACCCACAAAATTAAGCGTACCAGCCAGTGAGCACATAAGCCAGACTCAGCAACAAAGATCTGGTTGGCATTCATAGTACACCTGAACATTGACATACAAAAGGACCTTATAATCATCTATTTGCTACTATAGCTAGTATGATGCTTACGATAAACTATAGAAATCAGAGGGGCCAAACCTTTTGCTTCGTTTGAAAGGAATCATCAATTTCAAGTTCTAACAATTTCTTCATTTCCACATATCAAGGCACGCAGTCAGCACCTAAGCAATCTGCAGCCTCTTGGACCTGCAAATAATTACATGAGATCAGATAAGTAGAAATAAAAGATGCCACAATTAACTGAACAAAACGATCAATTCAGATTTAGTCACCTCACATATAGTAGTTGCAGTATCAGCAGCTGCAACCTGAGGGCTACAGAGAATACTGTTCACCTTCAGATCTAGAAGCACTTCTGCAATCTTCTGGGACTGAGAGTATTTATCCAAACTCCAAATGTTAACTTTTCTGTTTTATTGGAAATAAATTGGTTTCGTAAGAAAAAAAAAGTTAAATTACCTGTATAATCCCAAGCATGTTAAGTGGTGCATACCCCATTCCGGTTAAACTAATCTGGAATTCAAAGCAACAGAAATTATCTACGTAGCTGAAAAACCAAAATGTTGTACTAAGTAGTTCTCTATATATTCCTAAATTGCTAGCAAAATCAAGTTCTGTAATTTCATGGCATAGGTTACATTCGATTGAATTGAATTGGTCCACTCAATTTTACAAAGATGATTTCAGGAATTATAAAGCCATATCCCAATAAAACAGTCTTTATTCTGATCGAAAGAACAAGCGCAAAATTTTTCATACACACATTCACAGGAAAGGAAAATCTATACCTCAGAACTGTTCTGTGTTGCTCCTTGACAGGCCAGAATGATCCTCTTGCTCGTCTTCCTTCCACCAGAACTTCCGGCAGCAACAGGTGAATTCGGGGTCTGTACCAAATACAAACATACGGAAAAGATTAAATACAATGTTTTATTTATTTCATCACTTTGTTTTAGTACTGTCAAGAAAATTCTTTGATCTAGAAGTTCATGTGAAGTACTTATTTATAATATTGATCAAGTGTCATTCTGGAAGTGGCATCCAGAAGGTTCGTTAACACACACTCTCTCCAATCACACACGTCGCTTTGGACATTGGCACGATTTCCAGAGTCCACATTTTACCACTAATTACTAACACAGTTCAGTTATAAAACCCATTAAAATTACAATACTATAAAAGTACTCTTCAAGACAAATTAAACATATGATTTTCATGTAATCAATCTAAATGGACCAAAAGATATTTGTAGCTAGAGATTCAAAACTTTAACTTGCACATACTTCAAACAACATGTATTTGTGACCGTTCTGCTGTCAATTCAAATTCAAGTTCTCTAAACTGGCAACATAAGGGCATAAGAATTATCCACCATGTTCAAAGTTCACCAAAGGGTGATCAAAGTGCAGAAGGGCCCTGACCTTTAGCTTCCTTTTTTCTTTCATAGCCTGAACTTCAGATTGAATTCCTCCTTCCCTATATATAAAAGTTATTTCAGTCAAGTAACCAACAGAAGAGCCTTAGAGACAGTTTGTCGTATATAAAAGTAAAGAGAGCTGTCATATGGCTATGAACTATACTCCTAAAACATTCTAAAGCAGACAAGTACTCCATTCATATAAGAAAATTTTATCTATCCAAAAGCCTTCTAGTGAATTTGATGGTTTATTTCTGCATCCGCAGGTAGGATTCTTGTCAGTAGTGCATCCATATTCAGATGCTTTTGTCCTGTTGGAACCGGTTTTATCCAAATGTTTTACACGGAACCAGTTTACGACACATCAAACAGTTAGCTAGAGGTAAGCAAATCTACGAAAACCATACATTGAGTGTCTAACCCTCTTGAGTTCTCCCTTGCCATACTGTCCCATAGACTGAAACCTCCTTCCAGCTGACATCAACCGCTTGCCAAATGCTACGCTATGTAAAGCAAACAGAAAGGAACACAACCTTCAACCAAAAAAATATTTGCATGAAAAAAACTGCTGGCAACCATAAAGATGCAACTCGTGCCTGATTTGGCGCTACCCGTCAGGTAGGGTTCCATTGACGGCAGCTGCTTGGCAAGGCTATTTGATGTCAATGTGTCAGCCATCTCCCATGCCTTTGCAAGATTCAGTAGAAGATCACCCACTTCCTGGCCACACTATCCCTCGGCAAAGAAAATACATGAATGATGCCAGTGCAATGGTGCATTAGAAACTGTTAGGATTTAGAGCCCGCTGCAAACGGCCCATTAGGATTTAGGCTAGTCTTTTGGGTTGAGTGGGCCCATGGCCTTAGTCGTTGCTCCAGTTGGGCCTTTAGGTCCGTTAAGACCTGGGGAGCCCTTTCTCTGCGTTTTGGCCCATATGTGGGCTGTTTGCAGTTGGGTTTAGTCCCACATCGGTTATTGATGATGGGGGAGCACGACTTATAAGGTGGAGCCGTCCCTCACCTAACAGGCTAGTCTTTTGGGTTGAGTGGGCCCATGGCCTTAGTCGTTGCTCCAGTTGGGCCTTTAGGTCTCCTGCATGGCTGCGGCGGCGAAGGAATCTCCGGCCTCAGGGGTGGAGCCGAGGCGGGTCTCCGGCTTCAGGGCCAGCACTGGGCAGCGAAGGTAACGCCGAGGCGGTGCTGGGCGGCCGGAGTGCCGAGGGTGACGAGGGCGGCGGGCCTAGGGCGACGATGGCGGCGCCGAGGGCCTGCTCGTCGCCGATGTGTGGCTCGGGTTGGTTTTGCATCTAGGAAGTTGCGCGACTTGGAGACAGGCGGCGCCGAAGCAGGAGACCGACCGCGGATACAGCCTCCACGGAGCCTCTCGTCGCCGGATCTAGGCAGCACGGAGGTGACACCGGGAGAGGACGGCGGCAGCGAGAGAGAGGAGAGAGGCGGCGTGGAGATGGGGAGGGAGACAGAGAGAGACGTGAGGGGTGAGGGAAAGGGGAAGGAAGAACATATCTTATGCACATGGAACACCCGTGCACATATGCACACATTAAATCTCAGCTCTCCAGCCTACATCCAACGGCTAATGATCTTTTGCAATTCACCCCTCCCACCTCCTCTAATCCGTGTAAAAAATAACCCCTCTCCTCCATGGATAGGAGTTGGACGGCTGAGATTTAATATGTGCACACGTGCACGGGTGTCCCATGTGCATAAGGTATGTTCCCGGGAAGGGAGGGAGAGGGTTTAGCGAGAGAGAGAGAGAGAGCCGAGAGACGGGGGCGGGGGCGGCCGAGCATGGCTAGGGTTTTCGGCAAGGAGGAGGCCTCGAGCCTGCGAGGGGCGCAGAGCGTTGATGGAGAGATGAACGACTCAGATTCGAGCGGTGACATTGGTCCGTAATTCTGGCAAAGTGACGGACGAAGAAAAAAGATGAAAATCCTATTCTATTTATTATTTGGTAAAGATAAAGAAAAGAGATGAGACATACCTTTGGAAAATTAACACCATAGGTGATGTGGATTTGCGAGGAAGGGAATGCAACTACAAAGTAAATCATCTTTCCGCAAGTAAAGAGGCTCATGAATTTCAGGGGGCAGTTTCTGTAATTCGTGTCCACTGGTATCCTTGGCCGCACACAAACCTACACCCCTGCCCGGTTGCTCATTTTGTGATTCACAGGAGATTACTGGTTCAACAACTGTTTCTATTACCTTCCGTTGATGAGGAATTATTTGACTGAACACTATTTACATGATCACTTGGAACATATTTTTTCACTAAATCATTATAATGTATTCCTTCCTTCTGGATTAGTTCCACACTGCAAAAGTAACAAATAGTCAAGGCATAAAAGGGTGGTATAAAAATTAATTTTGCAACTGAAGCATAATAATAGAAGAATGTGTTTTCATGTCCAGTGTTCTAAATTGTAAGCCACCCATTTGTGAGAATTGACTGATATCCATAAAAAATGGTGGAAATTTTCTTTAAAAATGGTGGGGAAGTTTTTCACAAAATGGTGGGAAGGTAATAAGAAACATATATTTGAAGGGGAATGTTCAGTGAAGATTTTCTGCAGAAATTAGTACTTGCTACAGAATCTATATCAGTTGAGAGAATATGTTTACGGTTTACCTTTTTGGTTTATGGAATATACCACATCCATCCTTTTTGTCCCCAGATCGCTGAATGTAAATGCTCAAGTATCCAGAATTTTCGATGTTTTTTCTATAGAAGGTATCATACTCATCTAACTCCTGTAGGAGAGACATATTGCTTACAAGCACAAACCAATAAAAGTGTTATAATAGTATGATCAAGGTTTATTATTAATAGAGATCATGCCAAAAGATTGCAGCAAAATCACATATGAACTGTAAAATCCCCAAATTTTATCTAAGACTAAGTAGAATAATTAATTCAATTGTAGTCCTATGGTATTCCTGAGATACCAAATTACCGATCATCAAAGGGGGAGAAGAGAGAGGTGTCGTCACCTTTGGGCTTGTCGACGAGCACGACGGTCCCGGTCGGGCCATCCCACCGCGGAGGCAGCTCCGTCCTCCTGCTCACGAGGCACGGCTGCGGCCACTACTCCTCCCCCTCTACGTCGCGCTTCACCTGTCGAGGCTCCCGTCCCGACGCCGCCTTCTTATTCGCCTTAGCGTCAGCCTCGCCGGGGTCGTCCACCTTCCTCTTCAGCACCTCCCCTCTGTCGTCGTCCTTCGTATTGACCTCCGCCTCGCCGCCATCCTTCTTCTCGTCGTCGAAGAAGACGAGGCCCTTGTCGGCGGCGGCGGCGGCGTCTGCGGCGGCGGAGACGAAGGCATTGTCGAGAGATTGGTGCGGGAAGTACTTCTTCTCGAGGCGGTAGAGCATGCGGTAGTGCTTGTCCTTCTCCCAGGGAAGCGTGAAGGCGTCGTGCCAGTAGAGAGCCTCCTCGCGCGCGTGCAGGCCGGGAAGTCCACCACCTCCGGCCTCAGCTCCACCATGTCTGAGGAGGACGACGGCTTGGCACTGGAGGCATCGGGGTCAGGGAGGAGGCAGCTGCGGCGTTTGCGGAGGTAGCGTCGCTTGGCGCGGTCGAGAGGCGGCGGCGCTTGTGCTTGCTTCTCGCCCTCGAGGGGGGCGCTGGTGGCCGGCAAGAGGCGCGGGGGCAGGGGAGGGAGGAGGCGGCGTGAGGGGGAGGTGAGGCAAAGAGGGTGGAGACGTGGGGCAGGGTGGACGGCTAGGGTTTTGGGAGGCACGGCGCGACCAGCTGAGGCCGTTGGATCCAGCGGCGGCGCGATCGGACGGCTGGAAAGCATGACAGACGAAGAAAACCGGTGGAAACTCTATTCTCTTTATTATATATATATAGGTAAAGATAATAGATAGATAGATAGATAGATAAATAGATAGATCGATCGATCGATCTTGCAAGCCTAGACACAAATTTGGGAAACACTTTGAGCCGGACGTCCGGGCCGTCCGAGCGTCCGGACTCCTCTCTCACTCACTCCGCATGCGCCTCCTCGCTCGCTCGCGGCCTCCCCCCGCGCGCTCCCCCGCCTGCGCCTCCTCCTCGCGCGCCCCTCCTCTCCGCACGCCTCCCCCGCATCCGCCTCCTCCTCGCCGCCGGGGAGCACCGCCTGTGCACCTCCTCCTGCTCGCCGCCGGGGAGCACTGCCTGTGCAGCCACCTGCGCGCCTCCTCCTGGCCGCCGGGGGGGACGCTGCTTGCGCTCCTCCTCCTCCTCGCCATCGGGAGGACGCCGGAGCCATCCCCGCTGCTCCCTTTCTCGCGCGTCGGCTGGAGCTGCCCTTTACTCCCCCCATCCTCACGTGCGGGGCATCGCCGGGGACCTCCTCCTTCGCCATGCTCGCCGGATCTGGGGGGCCAATGACCACATCGACGAGGGGGGCACAGAGGGTGTGAAGCTTGCCGTCACATCGCCGGATCCGGCGAGCAAAGGTCATGGGCTCGCCGGATTTGGGAAAGAAGGAGGTCATAGGATTTCAGGCTTGAAACCTGAGGTTTGTCTCTGGAAACATAGAATTTCTGTGCTCGAAACTGAGTTGTACATATAAAACTTCGGCTTATGAAAATGTCCTTTTTGTCTACTGAAACTTAAGTTCTGACTAATGAAACTTGGATCTTTGCCTATCGAAACTTATACTTTGCACTATTGAAACTTGGGTCTTACTCTCGAGACGCTTTCTGAAACCTCAGGTTTCATCGTCAGGTTGCACGAAACCTGGGTTTTCACGATTTTTTGAAAACTTTGTTTTTTTGTGCTGAAACTTAAGTTTTGCCCACTGAAACTTTGGATATTGCCTACCGAAACTTGAATTTGTACTATCAAAACTTGGTTCTTACTCTCGAAAACATTTTGACATCTCAAGTTTCGTCCTAAGGTTGCAACGGTTCATCAGGTTTCTATCGTTATTTTCTAGGTTTCCGTACGTATTCGCGTAGGTTACGCGATGACGTCATGCTGACGTCAGCAGGTCCGGACGTCCGGACCCTAGTGCTCGCCCACAAATTTATATATGAAGAAGTTGACTCGACATGGATGCATTTTTTTAGCTTTTAACTGACTAGCTTCCAGATGACACACTTAATTAAAATAAAAGCTATAAGCATGCTATTTACAGGCTGACAGTGGATACTACCAAGTACATGTAAACTGTTTGGATGAAAGCGTACGTTTGATCTGAAGATGTGGAAAGGAATTGCTCTTCAGTAATGAAGGGCCAATCAAACGGTAATGTTTTCAGGTTAAACTCGAAGATGGACTGCCCAGAAAATTTAAGTGCCAAACCCTGTTACAAAAACCGTGTCTGCATAAATGCTTAAATAGATTGACAACATCACCATGCAATGATGTACGTACTTGCATAAAAACTGGTCTCTTCTCCTATGCAAGTAATTATTTTTAGAACAAGGAATTGCATTTCATTCAAGAACCATATTCACCATGAAAAACCCTAATATAAAAGTAAATTACATCAACATCCTTGTTAGGGTTAAATTTAGATCCCTAGAAGTAGCTTCTTCCTCCCACACCTCACCGTCAAAGACGAGGTCACTAGAACTAGCATAACACAGCGATAAACTCTTTCGACCTAAACCACCTAACGGATAAAAAAAAAATCAAAGCAAGTACATTTAATAAGGCCCAAAAACCCCCCTATTGACCAAATAGGAGAAAGATGAGATGAAGCCATGGCCACCACTGATGTTCACCGTCATTGCCGCTGCCATCGCCTTTGTTGGAGTCACTTCACACTAAAAAATCTACCTTGTTCTCAACATCCTACCAACAACGCCTTCCTTCAGCTCGAATCAAAAAGACCTCGGTGGAAAGATCAACCACGCGGAGGTATTGAACCAAAATTTTCACAGGTAGAAGCAACAAGGATGTTGCAGCCACCCTCACCAAACTGACAGATACACATATCCCATCAAAGGCATGCACATATTTCTATCGAAGTCAAGCCAACTCATTCCGCAGAACACCCGCACCTCCTTAGATCCCTTATTTCAACACTCTAACCTGCTACCTAATATATTTCTATACAATCCCATATAGAAATTCTTGTCTCTCAACCCACTCTGGCGTCGCCCTGAAGGCCAATGGCGGTGAGGGAGATGATGGGATCTAACCAGGATCCCTATTCTCTCTTGTCATTCTTCTTTCCTAGCGAGGATAAGCTGCTGCAAAATTCTCCCTAAATGAAGTGTTGGACGCAAAAAAAAACTTTATTAATCAAGCATGTTAATTAATCTTGTAATTAATTGATTAAATAATTTTGCGGATAATTAATCAAAGGGATAAGTGTTCGTAACAAACTCGGTTTTATCCTTTTATACGTGTCCATCTTTATCTCTTTATCCTACATCCTATATAAAGAAACTCCCACCATTAATAAAATTCGGCGATCATATAGCTGATGCCCCGGGAGAGAGGA
>SPJY01021014.1:0-21213 GCA_005191435.1 Raddia distichophylla
GAAGTGCCTAAGTCCCAGAAACCATCCGCGCTAATAAAGCATAGTATCGACGGCCCAAAGCCGTCGAGAAAGACCTTTCTTTCGTACGCGCATACCACGTGGCACGAGCTGAGTGGACCACATTAATATCGACGGCTTGAGGCCGTCGAGATATGCCCACATGTCCGTTCGCCGCATTAAATTGATTGTATCAGCCGTCGAGACAAAGATGCCTCCCACTAAAGGCACGCCACGTGGCGCGCTCGTGTTCGATGTCCATGAGATGACTCTATCTCGACGGCCTAATGTCGTCGATACAGGGGCCTGTAACCTTTGGGTGCGTTGTCGTCAGCGCTGTCCATATTCTCGACGGCGAACGGCCGTTGAGAATGATGAGAATTGTACTGAGCCGTTGGATCATCGCATGTCTCGACGGCCACGTCATTCCAGCCGTTGAGAGTAATCTATGTCTACGGCCTGCGTTGACTACCGTCGAGACAGATTGTTTTTATCGACCGTTTTGCCTAGGGCCGTCGAGAAAGGTTTATTATCGACGGCTAGCATTACTTTCCCTCTTCAATGGTCAACTGTGCTTATTTTATTTTTTAAAACAACATAGAAATTTTTTAAATATTCCTAGCTGCATAGTCTTGCTAAACACATGAATATACACCACCAAAAAATTTTATACGATGAAATTATATCCGGAATAACAGGTTCATGTGTTGGGGGCCATATCGTCTAACGATTTATCGAAGGTTGTATAGAGTTGTACGAAATACATCTAACATGGGCACAATTTTTTTAAATAAATCACCATTGGTTCCAAAAACCTTTAAATAAATATCACTGCACTATAATGTTAGTAATTATAATATTTTTTAAATTTTCTACTAAATTTAATAATATTAAAAATACACACATATACATATATGTTGTACAACACATAACATGCAAACATGAAATATGTGAATAGTTTGCAAAAAACATTATTTAATTTTTAATATTTTTTCTGGACAATTAAAATTTTGTCACCTATTTTGAAAAATTTCAAATCATTTTGGAAAATTTAAAAAGAAAGTTAACTTGTCTGCAAATAATCAAACAAATGTTCAAATCACCAAATGGGCCAGCCCAGTAAACCTAGGGTCGTCTTTAGGAGTTTCTCTGTCTCGACGGCAAATATTTGGCCGTCGATACAATACAATGTATCGAGGTTTTCATGGGCTGGCCCATAATCTTTCTCGACGGCTTATTCTTAGCCGTCGAGATTAAGGTTTTCCCACCAACGCGAAAGACAGGAAATGGCGTGGGCGGGAGGCCGGGGGACCTTGTATCGACGGCTGTATTGTGGCCGTCGAGAAAACATGTTTCTTACGACGGCTCTTAGGAGGCCGTCGAGATTAGTTGGTGAATAACGACGGCATATATGTGGCCGTCGAGAAATGTCACGATTCCTGTAGTGATCGGATAGTCGTCTGCACATAAAATAATTATCAGTCGATTTTGATAGACTCACTGTGTCAAAACCACACATTAATGACGTGTTACAACAGCCAATAGTGACGGACAAACCAACCGTTACCCCGGACGAGTTACTGATGAGTCAATATTAGTGACGGGTGTTGATCACTCATCACTAATTAAACAAATACATGACGGGTCTGTATACAATCCGTCACTTATCTTCGCCACTCAAAGGCCCTCGTAGGTTCCTCATGTCACACATAAATGACGGGTAACAAGTGACGTCACACATGGTAACAAGATAAGTGACGGCAGTATATTCTACCCGTCACCCGTGATTGTTTATACAAGTGACGGCCAACGTTACGACCCGTCACCCGTGGTAATAAGATAAGTGACGGTTTTTAATAGGGTACGTCACTTATCTTTGCCTCCCGGAGGACCTCGTAGGTTCCTCATGGCGCATATAAGTGACGGATAAAATGTTTACCCGTGACTGTTTTTTTCGTGATAGTGACGGACTTTAGTTTGACTCGTCACTAGTGTTTTGTGTCCCAGGGCATGCAGTACATGCTGCGTCCTGATGTAGATCCAGTATTCGGCGACTTATTTATGTATCACAAACATGTACGCCAGAGAATACATTTATAAAATAAAAAATCTTTATTTGCATCAACAAAACACATAATACACAATCACAAGTTATAAACTCATGTTGCAATCAATAATGAATGTACAAATTAAATCCACAACACAATATTGCCAAGTTAGTTCTTACATCGTCTTAGGTTTAGTCAATATAGTGGAACTCGCCTTTTGGGTTAATGACTTCGGGGAACAAAAAATTGGCGATCCGCCGTCGAATCACCGAGAGGACATCGTCGTTGACCAGTAGATTCGCACAATCCTTCATGAATTATATCCAACCATTTTCATGTTAACTTTGAAGAAATATGTCATTAACTTGTGCTAAAAATATAACTATATATGTGTTCTATTTACTTCGGGAACGATGATCTTTTTTGATGTGTGAACTATTTGGACCATTTTGTGCGCAAAAAAATCCGCAAACGTTGCTCGGTGGTTGTTGGGTGCACTGTGGAATAACAAATATTGTTACATCATCTGGGAAAAAATTCAAGCCATAAATGTAATCTTTTTGGTAGCGTTAATTGATCTTGAATGATGTTTTGTGTGTCAGTTTGCGGGATGACGGTTGGGACAATTTGTCTACTTCTTCAACGTAATGAGCATGTGATCTGCAAGAAGAGGGATCGATTAGATAGGCAATATTTAATTGTTTGAAAAGGTGAATATGCAAACAAAGCCAGGCAACACACGTGTCGACGATTGAGATATCGATCTCAAGTCAACTAAGGTTCTTGAGAAAGGGAGATAGAAGACTTGCCGAGCAAGGCAAACAGCAATCAACGAGCAACAGGGAGACACAGGGTTTTTATCCTGGTTCGGGCCTCTCCGGGGAGATAACAACCCTACGTCCAGCCTTTCTTTATATCAAAGAGGATTACAAGGTGGAAGCTCGACGAGACGAACAGGTCTCGGCGAGATTATGTGTGTACAAGAAGTATTGTGCGATGATTTGATATCTCGTGGTGAGATTAGATGCGTAAACTCATGCCCTCTACACGCCGCAGGGGCCCTGTTTATATAGTGTTGAATAACCGACCTACCGAGGGATAATCAGGCCGGGCTAACCACGAGTCCTTAACGAACTCGATACATGCCAAATACATCCCGAGGTAGATAAGGTATACTCCAATTCTTGGGAATCACGACGTCTGCTCCAATCCGGGAAACCACGTCCGGGTCTTCACGTAGTAGTGCAGAACTCTTGTTCGAGTCGTACTCAAACACGAAGTCTTGGGCCCCACGGATCACACCGATCAGGAAGCTGTCCGGTACGACGCACATGGGCCTGATAGAACCTTTTAGGGAGCCAGGCCCTAGGTGGTTGTTCGAATGGGCTGTTAGGGAGTGGGCCATGGCAATGGGCCATGATTTTATCCCCGACAACACGCATCAAGGAGTTTTTTAGATAGCCGTAATCACGTTCTCTACGTTTGCCTCCTGGTCTGACTGGTATTAATGAGTGTAGGTACCACACCATGTTTCACTTGGTAGAAATGACCAGAAGGATCCAGTGGTCACCGAGATTATGGGCGTGAAAAAAGAAGTCAATTTTAAAATTTTCAATTAGAACTTTTGTGACATACTCCTTAGTGTATTGTGGATCCGTCTTCAATTGCGTGCATGAAATGCGTTCGGGATCAAGAATTCCGATGGGCCAGTTCCTAACTTGTGCTTCTTTTATCAATTGTCTACAAATAAGGAGGTAGTTAGACTTAGGATATAGTGGTCTTACTGTTAACGAGTATCTAGTTTGAAGTGACTTACAATGTGAGGTACCGTAACAACGAGATGTCCAGCTCGTCAAGGTTGAAGAGGCCATATAGATTGTCAAAGCCCACAAATATAAAGCCTTGACCTCTAGAAAAGTGACAGTCTCTGTACTGAGCGCAAAAGCCGGTCTCGGTACTATGAGTCTTCATGTAGTAGTTATGCAGGTCGACACATGCCTGTCCTGCTCTTACTAGCTCATCGACATGCATCATGGGCTGGCCACGCTTGTATTTTGTATTGTATCTTGTCCAATATGCACCAACGGACGGGGACTCATTGTTCTTGGACTGCTTTGCCGGCTGCATAGAAGAGCCATTCTTCTTCCCCGCTCCTTTGATATTGTTCTTTTTGCTCGGTCGAGCAGGCGGAATGGGATCTACGAGAGAGGCAATATTTGATATTAGATATTACGTTCTGCAAAAGCAACATACATTTGATGGTACTGTAAGAAGGAGTCATATGAGTCATATTACCCTGAGGAAGAGATGGTAGTGCTTTAATATTGTTCTTTTTGCTCGGTGAATTGGATCTGCAAGAGAGGCAGTAATTGATATTGGATATTATCTTCTGTAAAAGTAACATACATTTGATTGTACTATAAGAAGAAGTCATAGGAGTCATATTACCTTGAGGAAGAGATGATGCTCCTTTGATATTGTTCTTTTTGCTCGGTGGAGCGGGCGGAATTGGATCTGCAAGAGAGGATATTATCTTCTGCAAAAGTAACATACATTTGATGGTACTGTAAGAAGGAATCATAAGAGTCATATTACCTTGAGGAAGAGATGGCGCTCCCTTGATATTGTTCTTTTGTCTCGGCGGAGTGGGTGGAATTAGATCTGGAAGAGAGGAGGCAATTAATATTAGATATTATCTTCTGCAAATGTAACATAAATTTGATGGTACTATAAGAAGGAGTCACAGGAGTCATATTACCATAAGGAAGAGATGATGCTCTCTTTATATTGTTCTTTTGGCTTGGTGGAGCGGTGAAATTGGATCTGCAAGAGAGGCAGTAATTGATATTAGATATTACCTTCTGCAATAGTAATATGTGTCTTCTGGAGTCATATTAATTACCTCGAGGAAGAGATGTCCATCTTTTTCCCCTCTCCCTTTTCATTGTTCTTTGGGCTCTATGAAGTGGAAGGCAGTGACACTGTCTTCTATGCAGTTGGAGAAGGCAGTGTGGGCTGAGCCCGTGGTGCACTTGAAGTTGTAGCAGGCTGAGATGCATCGGGCACCACGATGTGGGCCCTCTTCCACTGGATCCTTTGGTTGACTGCATCCCCCAAAGTTGTGATCTCATCGTTTGGAGCGGGGTCCAACAAGTGTTCCACGGCATTGGAATGTACCAGGTCCACCTTAACCACGACTTAGCCGTAACGAATTGGCACAGTGCAGGACATCCTGATTTGGAAGCACCAGGCCCTTTCCAACCTCTATTGGTACCCACCAGGCTTGATTAGCAGCCTGCAGGGCGTAGGTCCTACTAGTTGGCCGATTTTATCCGGCTAATCAGTAATCTGGGGGACCAATGGCTGCTCAACTTCCTTGGAGGCACAACTACTCTTTCGTGCAGGTGACACATGGTCAGTCTCTAGTGGGTTGGAAATTTGTATTTCCTGCACAAGAAGCTTTTCCATAATGTTCGCATAAACTTTCTTGGTGATGTCTATTGTCAATGCATTGATGTTAACTGCGCCCGACCTCTTCCTCTTCCTGTACATTCCAATCTCTTCGGGAAAGACATATTTCTAGCCCTGGGAACTGGATACACCTCGCACTCGGCCTGGGTGCTCCGGGTTTCCTAGCGCCGCTGAGAGAAGGTCGTTTTCCCTGACCTCGGAGAAAGAACCTTGACTAGCTTCTAAGACTTTCTCAGCAACGGACTGTATCTCTTTGCCGCTCTCAGACACGACGCCTCATGCATGCAAATATGACTGGGCTCGTCCGGGGTATTGCAACCAAGGATTCTGGCGGCCTTCTTCAGCAAATTTTTTATCATCTTTCTCCCATTTCAGCCTTTTACCGACGTAGCCCACTGGTCCAAGCCTATGCTCGTGCTTGTTCCTGGCACAAAGCTCCTTTTTGTTCTCACTCTCCATTTTTGAACTGTTTGTAGCTCTTCATTTGCACGAATGCTTGTCAATCTTTCTTTTTGAAGTGCTTGTACATGTCGAAGGGCTCCAGGTCTTTAACTAGGAACCCATTGACAAGCTTTCTCTTGAAGTGACGGTGCAACTTTGCTATCGGTTT
Source organism: Raddia distichophylla (assembly GCA_005191435.1). NCBI lineage: Eukaryota > Viridiplantae > Streptophyta > Magnoliopsida > Poales > Poaceae > Raddia > Raddia distichophylla. The sequence continues at coordinate 6,127 of SPJY01021014.1, forward strand.
CATTGCCGCCTTGAATGTGACAACCTTCTCATGGTCGCTTATATTTTTAGGGTACTCCAGGTACTCCTTGAGAGCATCAAACAACTCCCTTTTCATTTCGTCGTTCAGAGCATCGAAGTTTGTCATTATTGGCACCCTCTCCCGAGCGATAAGCCCTGTGACCCTCCGAAATGTCTTCAAAGCCTTGTCACCAGTAGGCACCCCTTCTCCATCTATTCCCGTGACTGTGATCTTCTCTGTTGGCCACTTTGTTTGCGATCTTGGCTTTCTGGCTCGAGTAGTACTAGCAGCCGTTGTTGTTGGAGAGTGCACATCTTCACCGCCTTCGATATCTTGATGATGAGACGGGTTTGAGGATCCCGTTGAAGATCCCGCCTGGGAATCCATCTAAACCCCAAGTCAGATATATCAAGTCAGGTATGTATTGATATATACCTGGAGGAACGTCGGCGAGGGGAATCCCGGCAGCTAGGTGGTTTTGGTGTGCCTCGGAAGGAGTGGAGGCGAGGGAAGCTCGGTGGAAAGGGGAAGCCCGGCGGAAAGGGGAAGCCTGGCTGCGAGGGGGTTCTGGCGTTCCTCGGAACTGTCGCCGAGGGGAAGCACGGCAGAGAGGGAAGCCCGGCAGCGAGGGATTCTAACGCGCCTCGGAAGGAGAGGCGGCGAGGGGAATCCCTGCAGAGTGGGAAAGCCCAGCGGAGAGGGGAAGCCCGACGGTGAGGGCAAGGAGGCTCTAAGAGTCTAAGGACTTAGGTGTTTTCGCAATGAGAAGCACGCATTTCGCAATGAGCAGTGCACGTTTTTTTCATAAATAGCGTTACGTTATAGGTGACGGGAATAGACTACAATCGTCACCTAAAGTTCAAAAAAACAAACCCGTCACCTAGGGTCACGTTATAAGTGACGGGGAATAAAACATACTTGCCACCTAAGGATAAAAAAATAGTGAGGGTATTCGGGTTTATCAGTACTTCGATTTTTCCCCGGCGAAGCTAAACGCTAAACAGCTTTACAATTTCTTAAAACATTTTTCATTGATATAGAAACATGCAATAATTTTCTATATTGAGTACTACACATATAATTTACAATAATAAATATTTGCACATAAAAGTTACACATATCAAGTTGTAGTACTACTACTACAGCACTACTAAGGAGGAAACGTGTGCAATGCTGCCAGCACACCATCTTGTGGAGGATCGTGCTCGAAGGCCCCATCTTCCACCGACCATCCCAGAGCTCCATCTACCACCGGCCACGCTGGCAACTCGTCTCCATCTGGCAGCGGCCACGCCAGCCACGTGGCTCCAACTGGCAACGGAGGAGGAAACATCTCCGCTGCCAGTGCGTTCCATACCGGGTCGCTTCGCGCCATAACTACAAGAAATATGGCCTTCTATGACGTTTTTTTTATGACAACTAAATAATATGTCATTGGTTTATGACGTTTTCGAAAGAAAACGTCAAAAGAAATGACAGGAGGGCTGTAACTCAACTTTTTTGTGACGAATAGAAGAAACGTCACAAATAACGTCACTAATGGCAAGCAAAAACCGTCACAGACCAATACGCGGAAGTGTTGTGACGAAATAATTTTTTTATAAGAATTTTAAAGTTTAAAATATCATTGAATTCAAATATTGAAAATATGAGTTAACCAAAAAGTCAAATCTTGCTAATTTTAAAATTGTCATATACGATTGAATTCAAAATATTTAAAAACTCAAATAACAAAAAATTGAAATTTAATCAAATTTATTATTTTTTAATCCTAGTTGAATATAAAAGTTGATGTTGACCAAATGTAAAATATTTATACGCAATTTGAATTTAACTTTTAAATTTAACTCTATTTGCATATTTTTAAACTTAACATAATTTTAAAATTTGGGAAATTTTTTAAATCAAGCCAAAATTTTGATGTGAAGCCAAATTTATTTTTTCTTGAATTGTTTGGCTTTCAAACAACAGTTTTTGAATCCTTTGACCTTCAAACAAAAAAATTGAAATCTAGCCAAATCTTTTTTTTGAAATATATCCAACATTAGGAAAAATTGGCCGAAAAAAATTGATGGTCTTTGGAGCCTGGGCCGAAAAAGGGCAAATGCCCATTTTCCCCTCCCACTTCCTCGGCCAAGTCCAAACCGCCCCCAACCCCACTCTTCTTCTCCTCAGCCCTAGCACGCAGAGAGAGGGAGAGAGAGCGCCGCTCCAGGCTCCAGCAGCCCGAAGCGCTGCGCCGTCGCCCTTTGCCGCTGCCGCCGGCGCCTCCGGCCTCCCCGTCCCATCGCGACGTCGCCGGCTCGCCTCCTCCGTCCTCTCCATCTCCCGCCGACCGCTGTGGCGGTGGCGCCGTCGCATCTGCCTGTCCCGTCCCGATGTGGCGGCGACCTGGCGACCCTAGGCGCGGCGGCGGCCTGGCGCCGGCGGGGCCTCCTGCAGGTAGCTATCGCCCGGCCGGCCGGTCCCGTCTCCCCTTCCTAGTTCCCACCGCTGGCAGCGCCCCAGCCCCCAGGCAACGAGGCATGGCATCCCCCACCCGGCCACCCCCATTCTCCCATGTAAATCCCTAAACGGCGCTATGGTTTGCTTTGTACGCTTATTATGTCACTATAAAATATATATGGGCTTCAATAAAATATTCAGTTCTGTGAACTCAAACCGCAGTTAGGTTGATTTTCTTTTATCTCCTATGAACTTGCTGTATTAATCGTTTTTCTATGATGCAACAAATAGACTTATAAAGGAGCTAAAAACCAGAAAGGGTCAACCTGAGATAAGGTTAGACATTGTTGTGTTCATTGTTTAGCATATGTGTATTTAGCCCTGAATCATATATGTTTAGCAAGCCCTCTCGACTTCTTTGTTTTTAGATATTTAGCAAGCAATTTTCGTGAGCAGACCCTTTCGACCAATTTGTTGCACTGTCAGATTATTTCTTTCTACTGTAAGATGACTTTGTTATTGCTACCTGTCCGGTTACATGATGTAGAGTATCAAAGGATCATGAAAGAAAGAGATAGGCTTCACATTGGTCGAAGAATTGAAATAAGAGTTGAGCCAAGTGAGTGCTCAATATCTTCTTTAATTTTAAATCATTTCAGTACAAGCTCTAAGATGTATTTATTTCACTTCAGCATGTGTGTTTACCTATTTTAGGACTTTCATATCTAAGGGATGAGATATGTTCCTCGAAATATTTTTGACTGACGATGCTGGTTGTGTACTGTTTGAACATACTAATGGTTTGTCTCTCACAATTTTAGTTCTGTCTTGTTAGATTCCAATGAAATAGGCTACATTACTGCACCTTTAATCATTGATGGATAATATGGGATTTGCTAAGAGCATTGCAGATGCACTTTTATAACTGAATTTGGCCTTATAGGTATAGAATTGATAGCAGAATTTATCCTTGAGCAATAGCATGTGTTCTGCATGTTTGTAATTGATGCAGCTATCTATTATTTCAATGAGTTACAACTGAACTTATTTACGTCAAAAATACATGTCCATGGTTGCATGGCCCTCAAATCTGAGGGACCGACAAGCGCCTACATTGTAAAATTATGCACCTGATTAATGGTATTCAAGGGAAGAATCGACCCTATTATCTTTTTTCTATCTAAATGGTATTAATTTTCATGCTGGTCTTTTTGTCCCTTGAATGTTTTAGTGTTCAAATGATGTAGTGCATTTAAAATTTTACAGATTTAGCTATTCCTTTCTTGTCAGGCTAGCAACACATACTCTGTACTCCTTGTATTTTGCAGAGTTATACAATGATGATATAGTGGAATGTTTCTATAGCGGAATAACTCGGCATTTTCTACTCCAGAGACTGCCACTTAATGATTTGCCCTTCCGGTGTCACTTGGCCATCTGTATCTTTGTTTCTTCTTCAGACAAAGATTAGCACTTTCGTCTTTCGGAGCTTTCATATGTTCATTGGATTTTCATATGTTCTTACAATTGGATTGAACTTGATACCAAGCAATCATAATTGTTTTACTATCAGACTAGGTAAGGGAACACATGGTGCCTTCACTGTATCTTAGTTGTCATTCTACTGACATTTAGCAATTTTCTCTTTGTGTTAGACTGAATTTCTTTTTAATAAAAGTAGATTGAATTTCTTTTTAATAAAAGAACTGATACTACCTACCATGGGTCTTAAACCCTCCCTTCACAAGTTGGTAAATAAGGAATCCAATATAAGAGCAATATTTATCAAGTATGTTAAGATCTGTTGCAAGCAAATAAATTTGCAGGTGAATTGTGTGGCATAACTCATTTGCATGGCTGCTTTGATGCCATATATAAGGATTTTTTAGTATTCATTTTTCTTACAAGTTGATAGCTTATTAGTTGATATTTAATGTCTTCTTTTTTAAAGGAAAATTGAAGGTTGGGGAGCATCTAATCGTGAAGCTGTAGAACTTGAAGACTTATGCTTTATTGCAATGAAGCTATAGAAGTTGAGAGCTTATTAGTTTATTGCGTTGAAACTTATACTTAAACTGTGTTTTGGTGACACTGAAATCCAACTGTATTTATGTTGCTATGTAGAATGTACTTGTGAATATTTGTATAACTTGGTCACTTGTGAATTTATAATGAATTTATTTACGTAAAAAATTGTGTGGTTTATTTATATGATGATGAATTGTGTTATAAATTATGACGATAAAATTCGTCACAACATTCCACTATGTCACCTGCCACGTCATCTACCATGGCACATGCCATGTCATCTACCATGTGGCAGCATCCTAGTCACTTATTTGTGACGTTTTCTGTTTCAAACAATGACGATTGATGTCGTCATAATTCTTTGTGACGTTGAAACATTCGTCATTAATTTTGTGACGTTTTTCCTTATTTTGTCACAAAAGGTCTTTGGAGACGCACCTTCTGTGACAGACGGGTTTTCATCACAGGACCGTCACAGATAGCATACGGTGACAATAAAAACCCTGTTTTCGTCACCAAAATTTTGTCACAGAAGACCATATTTCTTGTAAGGTGCCGGCAGACCGTTGTCATCGTCGTCGTCGCTGGCCGCCCACCCCAGCTCGTCGACGGCGGCCCACCACTCAATGTCGTTAGAAACGATAGTGATCGTCGACTCGGGATCGGAATCGGAATCATAGATGGCCAACAAATCCATGGCCGGAGTTGCACACTAACGAAGGGAATGTGGGGCAGTAGAAGTGCGAGTGGTGGGTTTAGGGCTGCAGAAGCGCGTGTAGTGGGTTTACAATTCCCAGCTGGCGTTTTCTTATAGGCCCCGATGGCGTTGTCTCTGATTTCGTGTGGGAGATGAAGGGTTTCCGGTGTCTCGGTTCTGGAGACAAAGGGTCTCCATAAGTGACGGGTGTAGACTACAGACTGTCACTTATGACTAGTTTTGACTGGTCACTTCTGGCAACTGTAGCACTTCCCCATTTCGCTGTAAAAATGACACTTCCATCATGACACTAGTACCATAGGCCACGTCGCACGTAAGTGACGGGTTTTACTGCGAACCGTCACCTGTAACACAATAAGTGACGGTTCGGGATTACGAACCGTCATGGCGTCACCTATGACTTCACATCGATTTGACTAGTTTTGACTGGTCACTTCTGGTGAACTGTCACTTGCGTGAAAGCCGGTGCCTCGATTCTCACAAACCATCGCGCTTTCCCACTCTGGCATGAACCGTCAATCCCCCGCTATATAATATCCCCATTTCGGAGTGAACCGTCAATCTGCTGCACTCAAATCGCAGCGCGAACATCCTCCTACTCTCGCTCCTCAATCCTCATCAATCCCCGATAATGTATTCATCGTCGTCGCCGACGGGGTCTCCTACCAAGCGTTCTTGTGTTGGGCCCTATTCGCCGCCTCCATTGTCGCCCGCATAGGTCAATGGGCCGTACGGCGGTGGCGATTCTGATGACGAGCGAGCCTACACCCACACTGAGTAGTATAGGGAGGCAGCGGCCGCGGCCGAGAAGAGGAAGCAGGAGGCAAAGGCTGTGGAGAAGAAGAAGGAGGCGGCGCAGCATGCTGAGGTCACGGCGCCGCAGGAGGAGGTGGAGAAGGACGAGGAGGAGGAGGAGGACGAGGAGGAGGAGAAGGTCAACGAAGAGGTCGCCCGTGCCGCTAGACGGATTCTCAGCGACCATGATGACACCGACTCGGACGAGCGCGAGAAGGAGGAGGATCTGCAGGAGCGCATGCCCTTCGAGCAGTCATGCGGAGGTGGCTCCAGTGGCTCTGGCGACGACGACAAAGACTTCTGGATGTAATCGTGAGTCCAGAATTATAGTCTGCTTTCATGCCTTTTTGTTTTTTCAATCGTTTGATAGCCGTTGGCACGACATTGTATGCATATTTAGTTACTAATTATGTAATAGTAATGTCCTATATTTGTATTACTGATGTTCAAATTAAGTTCCTATTTAGTTACTGATGTTCTATAGCGTGTTTTAGCTTATTTAGTTACTGATGTCCTATTTAGTTACTGATGTTGATCGTCCTCTATCGCTTGGTTAAGTATCCATCGAACAGGCAGAATGAATAAGTGACGGTTTTTACAGAACACTTCACGTATGTTCACTAATAGGTGACGGCTTTGGTTTAGTACCCGTCACATATTGGTAATAAGTGACGGGTTTAATGTGTCACCTATTTATATACATGACATTATAGTTCAAGGATAAATGCTGAATGAATAAGCTGAAGATACTTTGAACATGCTGTATAATTCAAGGATAATGCTGTTCATGCATGACACTATAGCTCAGGGATAATGCTGTTGTCAAATGAATGTAATAACATGGATATTACAAATGATATTATAATTAAAGGATAAGGTATTATATGAATGTAATAACATGGATATTACAAATTTTGACACACTATGCAAATTCAGTTTCGCCATTGTCGTGCTTTTTTTACATGGATCCCTTCGTTGTGGCCGGATCGCAAGTATGGAGTTTTATCGGTGAGCGAAAGGCGTGGCATAATTGCAGTAGCGAAATGAGGGATTTCGTCGAATTGATTGAACTCGTCCTCATCAAAAACATTTTCAACTCCAACGATCCGTCTTTTCCCGGGGAGAACCACATTGCATTTCTTCTTTGTTGTGTCAGTCACATAAAAGACTTGGCGATCATCTTTAGCAAGTACGATGGGTTCAAACTTTTATCCGACTTGTCTGAGATCAACACAAGTGAACCCATACTTGTCCGTAGTTGTGTCGTTTTTCCCTTGTACCCAACGACACCGAAACAGGGCCACCTTAAATCCCAAGTAGTTCAGCTCCCAGATCTCCTCTATTTGACCGTAGTACGCAGCCCACTGACAGTTGTTGTCATAGGCATCTACACGGACACCACTGTTCTGGTATAGGGCCGGATGCAAGTTTTTTAGTACAACACTTGTATGAGTACTCGATTGTTTGATTCGCTCTCGGAACCAACCAGTAAACCTTTGCATATGTTGCTTCGCAACCCAAGATTCGGGTCCTATCTGGATTCTCTTCAAGTAGCATATGTTTGTGCTCATCGATAAATGGGGAAACTTCTCCTATCTGTTGTAGCACGAGGAAGTGAGCTTGGTCATATGCCTTCGGATCAGGAGTTATTGCCTTGTTCCCTATAACCCCAACACCTGCGTGTCTCCCTTGATGGCGAGACTTAGGCACGCCAATTGGGTTTTTTGGGTCAATATAATTGACAGCCCACTCCAATGCCTCTTCCGTTCCATAACCCTGCACGATGCATCCCACAGGAAAGGCTCGATTCCCTACGTATGATTTGAGAACGACCATATATCTCTCACAAGAAAACATATGATGCAGGAACACAGGCTCAAAGAACTGTATCTTCTTCACTAGGTGAGCGGTGAGATGGACCATCATATCAAAAAATGATGGTGGGAAATACACCTCAAGAAGACATAGAGTCTCAAAGTGTCTTTTTTGACCTCCTCCAGTGAGTCTGGATCGAGAACTTTTTGTTTAATTGCATTGAAGAAAAAGCACATGCTCATGATAGTCTCGCGAACATTAATTCGGGATGATATTTCTAATAGCTACCGCGAGTAGGACTGTCATCATCACATGGCAATCATGGGACTTCATCAGGGCGAAATTTATTTTTAGCTCTTTCACCGAAATGACTCTTGCAATGTTTGATGAGAAACCGCTGGGAACCTTCACGCTGTGCAAAAACTCAATGAATTCTTTTTCTCCTTCATGGAGAGGGTGATAGCTAATGCGGCTAGGTTTTTTGATTTTTTTTTTCATGTGCATGAAGTCCTGGCCTTATGCCCATTTCTTCAAGGTCAGCTCATGTGTTCTCGTGATCCTGTCCTTTTCCCTTCATTTGAAGAAATGTACAGAGCAGTCTCTCACAGATATTCTTCTTTGTGTGCATAGGGTCGGTAGACTGACGAACATATAATATTTTTCAATACTCTAGCTCCTAGAGTATTGATTTCTTGTTCCACATTCCTCCCTGATGGTCATCATCCTTGAAAGACCATTTTCGTTTTCCTAGGATAACACTGGTATCCTTAACCTGATTGTAGACAAGTTCCCCTACATGCCTTGGAGGTACCGATTTCTCCCTTGTGCCATCGAACTGACTGTCCATGTTTCGGTGCGGGTGCTTCTTGGAAAGGAAACGCCGATGACGCATGTACACTGTCTTCTTTGATTTGTTCAATCTCAAACTGCATGTGTCATCTAAGCAATGGGGGCAACCTTTACCTTTTCTTTTGTTCTGGCCAGACAAGTTACGATGTGCCGATAGATCATTGACGGTGACGAACAACATGACGTGCAAGGTAAAGTACTCTTGCTTGTACTGATCCCAAACTTTGACGTCTTCAGATCAAAGTTTCTTAAGATCATCAACCAAAGGTCTGAGGTACACGTCGATATCGTTGGCAGGCTGATACGACCCTGATATCAAGATCGACAACATCATGTATTTTCGCTTATTACACAACCACGGCGGAATGTTGAGTATCGACAGTACAACAGGCCAAGTGCTATGTGAAGTACTCACGTTACCAAATGGATTCATGCTATCTGTGCTCAAAGCGAACCTAATTTTTCTCAATTCTTCAGCAAACCAACCAAATGCGGAATCAATGGTTCGCCACTGAGCTCAATCCGTCGGGTGTCGTATCATTGTATCGTTCTGACGTCCCTCATTTTTCCAACACATCAGTAGGACCTCCTCTTTGTTGGCAAACAATCGCTTCAGACGGGGAATTACAGGAAAATACCACACGACCTTCCCTGGACCACCATCATTTCGACGCTTGAATCGATGGGTCTCATAAACCGGACATTGATCTCGCTCTGCGTGCTATCCCTGAAACAGGATACAATCATTCTTGCAAGCATGTATTTGTTCTATTTCCAAACTCAAAGGGCAAAATATCTTTTTTGCGTCATAGACGCTCTTAGGCAGCAAGTTCCCATCTGGTATAATATCCCTTAGTAGATCCAACAATACTAAAATTTTGTCAGTCCAATCACCGATTGCCTTCAACTGTAGAAGCTTTAAGACACCAAATAGTAGAGTGTACTTCTTTTTACAATTAGGATAAAAGGGACGCCATTGAATCTCGCACGAATTCTTGGAATTTAGCAAACTGACCATCATTATAATCGGCATATGCAAGATCGATTGAACGAGACAGTCGCACATATCGGATTCAAGAAAAAGTACATAAGATACTTGACATTCAGCATTGCAGGATAAACACATATTAGAGATCGATTAGATCGAGACAGTGCAATATGCGAGAACACATTAAAGATCGGAAAACCCGAGACAGTTTGACATGTTTTGCATACATGAGATCAAGATGATACAGCCATGCATACGGGGTACGAGAAGAGAATCGATTATCCCATCGAGATAGCTCTACTTGCGAGATGAAGCCTTTCGACGATGTCGATCGGATTCGAAAAGGGTTTTTGTGTATTGAGTATGATGATGATCTTTTCCTGAGACCTAAGGTCCTATTTATACAATTACAAATTCGATACCGATACGACCTATTTTACCGTGTCGCTACTAATCAGATCGTATCTCTTCCGGAGTCTCCTAACTATCGGTATTCTTCAATAAGCTTTTCTTCTTTACCGATAAAGCCCATTTCTGATTTGGCCCAATAATTCCGATATACTCAGCCTTCTCATTATATCCGATTTTCCCTGCCAAATTTGGGTGTCAACATATGGCCCTAAGTTTGGCAATGAGTTTTCTCATTAGCCGAACTTCCATAAAAAATTTTACTAAATTACCTTGGAACATTTCATAGTTTTACCCTTGCAATCTTCGCTTTCGGCCCATTCTGAGAACACGTGTCAGCCCACTACGCAATATGGGCCGAAACAGTAACGCCGAAAACCCCGATAAAAACCATATTTTTACCGTGACTATAAATAGGCATTCACTTGCCGTCATTTTCACCCATTCTCTTGCGCTCAAGCCTCCTGCATCGGATTTCTAGAGCCCTCAGGACTTCCATCGCACAACCCTTTCTCCTTCAACTTCCGATCGGCAACATGTCTCAGGTACTATTCCGATGCTCAGACACTGAAGCAGTATACTCTTTGGGACCGATAGGGGGGAGAGACCCAACAACGTTCATAGACCATTCAGTAGCAAGGCTCCGGTTATTTGCCGATAAGCTTAGCATAAACAGCTGGAAATCGGCATTTAGATCTTGGCCCAGCCCGATCAAGGGATATATGGACTGGCTCATTCGGGTTTATAACCAGAAACAAGAGCAATGGGATAATCTAGGAATTACCGATGCTATCCTTCTTTCCTTATCTCCTCCGCCGGCAGATGAACCCTTCATGGCAGCATCGGCTTATTTTTGGTGTGACACAGCCAACGCTTTTCTCTTCCCAACTGGACCAATAAGCCCTACACTCATGGACGTAGCAATGCTAACTGGTCTTAGTCCCGATGGCGAAATGCTATCAGCTTTCGATCTGCCCGCCACACTCAAGCTAGTTCCCTAGAAGAACTTCGGATGACAGCGTTATATCAGTACTCATCAGCAGACAGGTGATGTCGAAGATGAAGAGCACATCGCTTTTTTGAACATGTGGTTGGATAGGTTCTTCTTCTGTGGACAATCCCTCAGCGCCAGCAAGGTCTACCAAGGAGTAGCCGAAGCACTAGCAGCAGGTCAGAAACTAGCAATTGGAAAATACCTGCTAGGAGCCACCTATCGGATGATGCATGAGATCAGGGAAGGTCTCTGTTCAAAGAAAGCCGATTACTTAGTTGGTAATCTAGGTGGCCCTTTTTGGTTCATCTGTATGTTCTTGAAGCTTCAGATATTCAACTCTATAGGAGAACTGGATTTCAGTTTAGAATTCCCGAGTGAGCAAGAATCCGATAGCAACAAGCACCCATGCAGATCATACGGAGAGATGATATCAGTCAACTGCAACAGAAGACGCCTAAACCAAGAGGATCTGTCTCATTCCTTGGTTGCATTTTTTACCATGTCTGAATCGGAATATGGCCCGGAACAATTCAACCCGTAAACCGACTTGGACAGATACCCAATTCCCACATTTTTTCGATTGGACAACACCTTGAAGGGCGAAGCCTTATCGGCTTATAAAGAATTTATCTCGCCGGCCATCTTCTTCGCCATTCTAAGTACAAGGACTCACCTCAAAAATCCTTCATATGAGTTTTACCATCCTGCCGTGGTAGCCCGGCAATTCAATCTTGGGCAGGATATTCCCGATCTTTTCATATACCGCCATCTGAATGCCAGAGAGGATCTTAACTCTCGATCGGCTTATGGTATTTTATCTGCTGCTCATCTGGATTTTGAAATGCCGATAGAACTCACAATGTGGTCAGACACTTCCCCAAAGTTTGACGACTGGTGGGAAGCTATCGCCAAAAACATCTATGCCACAGAAGGCAGAGCCCCAACCTTAATCGAATAGCTCACTAGCAAGAAGGAAACTTGCAAACCCAACTGGCCAAAAATTGTTGGCATGACAGAGCTCCCATCGGAATCGAAACAAAGCAGCTCTGATAGTTCCGATTCTGTTGATTTTGACAATGAGGACATCGACGATAAAGAGGAAAACTCTTCTGAATCAGGACCTTCCTCATCGGATTCAGACGATGAAAGAACAGAATCCCCGAACCATGCATCGTCTTCTAGCAGCGAGGTTACTAACTTGTGTGCGTTTACTAACTTATATTATTCTTTTCTGATTACTAACCTCATGTTATTTCCCCTTCCAGAGCAGAGAGAAGGGCCCCAGGGCCAAGCTTGTCGGCGAAGAGGCCGGCCGCCTCCACGCAACGGTGAAGTCCGCATCGGCCTTCACTCAAGGGTCCTCTCAGCAGCCCAAGAAGAGAGGTACAATCGGCTTATAATATATAATCCTTAAAAATCCGATTTCTTAACTACTTTTAATAAACAGGGAAACCCGAGGGTGAAACTGGCCCGAGGAAGAAAGTGGCTGCCAAGAAGCCAAGACCCCAAAAGATGCGTACACCCGACAGAACCGAGTCTATATGTGATACAGTAAGCACTTGATTCCTCTCCAAATTTTCACAACATCCCTTCGGTGTTTCTCTTATCGGAATGTTGATTTCGGGATACTTCCCCTGTCCAAAAGAAAAAAGACGCCACGCCTGCTCCTCCACCAGCTTCACAGACACCACTGGCCTTCAATCCCCAAGATGTAATCGGAATTCTTTACTTTATCTAAAAAAATTCTTCAAATTCCGATCCCTTGTAACATTATAATTTCTGTTTCCAGTACATGTATCTACCTCGCAGCCCAGTCCGAGTAACTGTGGCATCCACGCAGGTTATCACATATGACGGGGCGAAAACTGATAAGCTCAATTTCGATCCATCCAGTATGGATTGGCTTGATGACGAGCTGAATTTCTTATCCTCTCCGATCAAGACTCAATCGCCTCCAGCCATTGCCATCGAGCCATCTGCCGCGGGACAATCCAAGTGGAATCGGTTTTCTCCGGACACCCCGGCCAAGCTGAAGCAAATGTGGGAGCTGGTCAGCGACGAATCAGGTCTTCTGGCCAACCCTTCCGCTATACGGGAAATAGCTGACTCCATCAATGAGGTTCTCCTACAGCAGGTGGTTTCAGCCATCAAGAAATTGCTCCCCCTTGGTGATGGGGACGGGGTCCCGATCTTCCGACAGGTAGGATAAACACGATTGGTGGAGAACTCGACGTTTACGATCCGACTTCCAATCAGAACTGATCTAAGCCTGCAATCGCTACACCACTGTCTCCGTTCGTTATCAACCACGCCAAGACACGGTTGACCTCACCACGAAGGCTAATTCCTGCAAGCGAATCGAGAACACGAGCAAGAACACGGTAGATGCAATCTCAATATTACAGATTACCGATTAAGCACACAAGTTGGGGTTCCGCAAACCGGTAAACGGCGAAGCTGCAACGGCAGAACAATCTAAGCAAAACCCAAGTCTAAACTAGCGACGGCTACTGAATTTATAATGACGGCTAGGGTTTGGGGCGCAGCCCTATGAGGTACATGGGCCATGGGCCCAAAGTGGAGCGTCACAGCGCCCGGCAGATTCTGGTCGCAATCTTGTTTTGATGATTCCTGTTGATCCGTAAGGAATTTGGAAGTGGTACTGGATCCGTTGGAAAGATCTCGTCGAGGGCTTATCCGTGCATACCAAGAACGTCCAAAACGGAGTCCGTATGAGGCCAGGGCATCCGTTTTATGTTGACTGTACGAAAATGGCCGAACCGGACTCGTGGACAACTTGGGCTCTTTCTGGAGCTGGCCTGGCAGGGACGTGACTTGTGGGACCAGAAGGTACCGAAGAGGTGGAGACGCGTCTTTCTTCAGTATGTCTTCACGTAGTGGAGGCGGCCAGGGTGGTGGCCGAACTTCTGGATAATATCGCGCCTTGTCCAGAGGTCGATGATGCTCACGGAGTGATCGACTTGTTGTAGACGAAGTAGTCGACGAAAATCTTGATGACCAACATATTGACGTAGTGTTGGTCATACCTATGATGGGCATGGTCACATCACTTGGAGAAAAGAAAGCCGATTTCAATGCTGCATTAGATCGACTCCATAAGAGGGAAGCACTCAAGGATGCTGAAGCAGAATTGAAGGAGCTGATCCAGGACGCCAACACCCAAAATGATAAACTCCTCCAGCTAAAGCATGAAGCCGAATCGGCAAAACTTGCAGCCTCCAAAGCTGATGTGACCATGTCCATCACAGGTATGACCAACACTACGTCAGTGTGGTGGTCATCAATATTTTTGTCGACTACTTCGCCAGTATGGACGTCGACGAGTTTTCGATCGACTACTTCATCTTCGGCCTATTCATCTACGACAAGTTTGCAATACTTTACGGCATCTTCTACATCATCTACATCAACTATGGTGCCATCAACAACTATATGGCATCATCGACCTGCACCATGGCCAGGTCGCGTGCACAGCCGGCAATCTCATCATGCTGATATTGGGTTGTCGCCGTCAGCAGTTCGGCCTCCACTGTGGCCACCTCCCCAAGCTCAAGACATATTCAAGGAAGACGCATCTCCATTACTTCGACGTCCTCTGGTCCGACAAGCCACGTCGTTGCAAGGCCGGCCCAAGAAAGAGCCCAGTTTGTCCACGAGTCCAGTTCGGGTATCTCTGCATAGTAAACTTAAAACGGATGCCCGAGCCTCATATGAACTCCGTTTTGGATGTTCTAGGTATGCACAGACAAGCCCTCGACGAGATCTTTCCAACGGATCTAGTCCCACCTCTAAATTCGTTATGGATCAACGGGAATCATCGAAATAAAATTACGGCTAGAATCTGTGGGGCGCTGTGACGCTCCACTTTGGGCCCATGGCCCATGTACCTCTTAGGGCTGCGCCCCAAACCCTAGCCGTCGCTATAAATTCAGTAGCCGTCGCTAGTTTAGACTTGGGTTTTGCTTAGATTATTCTGCTGTTGCTGTTTCGCCGTGTATCGGTTTGAGAAACCCCAACTTGTGTGCT
>SPJY01021084.1:0-11385 GCA_005191435.1 Raddia distichophylla
CAGTGCTTGCAGCAACCTGAGACAGTAAATAGCCAGGAGCGATCACGGCCTTCGCAGGTGTAGAGGGAGGGACCACCTGTGAGACGTTCAGCAAAAAAGGCAGTTTTTATAAAGACCACGACGGGCAATGAAAATAAACCATGATCACTAACATAACCTTGGTAGGAGTTAGCAAGACCTTAGATGGAATAGCAGGATCTGGCAACAACGGCTCGTCGACGTTATCATCACCAATTATATCAGCACGAAACTTGGAACGCCATGAGAGGCCGATTGAAAGCATAAGGAGTCACTGTAACCCTGAGTTTCACTCTTTTTCCATAAATAGCGAGGATCTGAGGCGGTGCTTGGTTCTGAGGATGATTTCCTGACGCCAGCACTGCATCTACAGAACAGCCTAGGAGTCTTTCTGCTACGTGAGCAAAGAACGTAAACTCTGCCACCAGTGGCTTAGCATCTGAGGGTAAGTCTAAACCTAAAGACAAGTAGATTAGCTAAAACAGAAAACCTACAAATATGCACCGAAGACAGAACGAGATAAGGCAACACATAACCTAGGCACAGGAAGAATGTCTGCACACTCAAAACAACGGTAGGATGAGCCTTCCTTCTTGAGCGATTTACCGCACTTGCTACAGGACATGTACCACCATGCCTGATTAGGGTTGATCTCTCGCACAGTGGCAAACACCTCGTAGTGGTTACCCTACATGCACAAACGCAAAGTGAATCAATATCATGCTATCTGGTGCTGCAGACACAGCCGCATACGTAGGACCGAGAACGCTTGCCATGCTGTCGTGTGGATTGAGACCAGCCAGTGTAGCCATTGTTTCGGGGACAAATTCGTGATTAGGTTGTTGCTGGTTTTGAACAGCCAATTGTTGCGGAACAAAAGAGCACCTGGTATATAATACGAACTGAATATAGCGCAAGGAAAGATTTACCATCCGATAGAGGACCTAAAAAAAAGGGAACGACAACGCTTACCTCTCCAGAAGCGCAGCCTTCCCGTCAACAGGAGGATCCGCGAACAGTCTTGTGAAACTACTGCTCTGCAGGTAAATGTCGGGTCGGACCTGCGGCGAGGAAGCTGACCAAATATCGGCCAGAAACAAAATTAAGATGGGCTCCTCTTTTTTAAGCGGCCAAATTAACCGCCCAACAGTGAATCACGCATAGAAGGTTCCATAAGGCACTAAAAAGGAAAGGAAAAAGGAAATTACGGCGGTAGCTGGTAGAAGTATGCGTTTTGACGACCAGACCGACAGCAATAATAGGAAGGCGTGCATTGTGCTGCAGCCTAGGGAAAACATCATTGTTGAATTCCACAGCGGCATCACCCCATAAAGTGAGCTGAATAGTTTCCCTACAACAAAGATTTGAAGAACCAAGTATGCTATATAGCGAAATGTTCTTTGAACACGAAGCTTTTTTTTTTTGGCGGAAGCAACATTGCAGACCTGCCATTAGTGATCTCCAAATCTGTCAGCCCTCATTTTTATACTTACCAGAGAGCCGCTGTACACATGCACTAGACCCTGGATCAGTACTCTAGTGCGTGCAATACATAGCCGAGTATCATGCAGACATACATTTCATTATTCGAAGAATTACATACCTGATTGTATGATTTAGGCTTAAAAATAATTAAGCCGACGGGCCTGACGATGGTTAAAGGTAAACCATCAGAGTCAGCAGAGCATATAGGTTTAACCGTAATATCTTTCAATGGCTATGCAATCTTGCAGGCGACTGGAGCAAACCCTAAACCGCATCATGGCCATCTTAGCCAAGTCATCTCCCTTGCAGCGCTCGAGCAAATCCTTCTCCTTAAGGTTAATCTAAAAGAGTGGAAACATGCGAGGTCAGCGTCATCCAAACGCTGGCTAGTTAACACTTCCCTTAATGCATATAGTGTAGAAGGCTTTTATTTGGAGGAGAGGGTTATTTTATTTGCGTAAAGCCAAGTTTATAAGACTTTTGGAAACAACCGAACTAGCATTAACTAACACTTGTATTGTTATAAATAAATCAGAGGTTTCCATCTTAGTCATGCATTCCGAACCCAAATAACCAACCGAACACACCAACTAACCCATAATCGACCAATTCTCATTCGAATACACGACCCAGCTTACACAATCACCTCAATCCATACCAGGTTATACACAATTAACACACAGTTTGACCAATCCCTCGATCATAACTCAACCAGCTTACACAATCACCATACCAACTTATTTGTTCGTCATGATCTTTCCTCCTGGTTGCCCCCCACCAATCCTAATTATGCCATCATTCCAGGATTTGGCGAACCCTGTTGCGAACCACACATGCCATGGCATGATCACCCCGGCCTAGTAGGGTTGCCGGCCCTCACTAGCCGACCGTCACCCTGGGGATGTGTGGCCATTATCACCCTCAGTGATGGCCCATTCCGGCCCCTATCGAGACTGGTCCCAGAGGGCCTCCGTAGAGCGCTCCAAACTGGCGATCCACATCCCGTGCTCCGCGCGATGGCCACGCGTTGTGTTGGAACCATCCCGCGGATGGCAGCGCCCTCCCGCTACGCATGTCTTTCCGCGCTCCTCTTGGGTAAGCCCCCGGCTAAACCCAGCACTAGGCATCTGATGCCTTAATCATCCTTCCTGGGATGACCAAATCCAACTAGGGGCAACCCAACATTCTTTCTCTACTTCCACGGTCATCGACCACACCACACCACACACTTGGACTTTCCCAACCAACCGATCCAAACTGACCAGTTAACATCATCCAAACCCACAAACACAATCAGCCCAACATGCATCTACCAGCCCCCCTAACTGTCATGTGTCATGTCATATTAAATGAGAATAATGAATGTCCGGTGAATATCGGTTCACCGTTCCGTGGCGATTAGCCACAAGGTTTGTTAAGCCTAAGCCGGTCTAAGCAAATTTTACCCATTAGATAGGGTTAAAGTGGTTACCAGACTAATCGTAGGCTAACAAGAACAATGACAATCAAGCCAGTCATTAAGGCTACACAGTTCAAGGCAGGCATGTATAAGTATAACATGATTAACAAATAGGCAATCTACTAAGCATGCAATTTGATAATTAAACAATATAGTTTTAAGAAAAACTGGGTATGAATCATGATATTAGCGATGTTAATCCGCACTAGGGAAAGTCGCTGTCTCTCCCTAATATGGATCACATCTAAAGAGTAAGTGTTAACTCGCCTTGTTCCGGTGGAAACTCCTCTTCAGCGGCACCGAATCTCCCCTCGGGATCGCCTACGTCTGACATACCAATAACCAATAATTACTACTAGTAATGCAATGGAAAACATGATGCATGCACGATCTAGGTCGAACTATCGGCATGAATACCTAAGGTCGATTTGCGAACCTACTTTGCGTATGATATGCATGCCATAGTGCATTAATAAAATAATATTAGTACTACATAATAGTCACTAAACCCAAAAATACGATTTGGTACGGTGAGTTCGCAAGAGGGTAATTAGGGTTTCTCGCCAACGCAAAATGGCGTATGTGTATAAGTATATATATTGGAAAATTTACCTACGCTAGGGTTAAAGTTTAATGGGTTAACAAAGCAGTAAAGTTTCTAGATAAAGAGTTGATTCTAGATTTTGAAACATAATGTCCCTTGAACATAAATATAATTACACATATGTATTTAAGTGGAAATGTTAATTTGGAATATTCTCAGATTTATAGAGACACTCTCTAATAACATATTTTCTAATGATTATTTGGGATCTGAGCCATTAATTAATAAACAGCAATTACCCTAAATTCACTTAATCATTTCTATATAAGCAACTTCTAATTTTCAACGTACAGTGCGCAATTTTCCTATACAGTGAAGGCTTTTCATATTTTTATAAAATCAAATATTATCTCTAGTATTTATCTAAATTTTTCTAGAATTTTTGGGAGTGATTAGCTATTTTTAGAAATTCAGAAACTATATTCGGCATTTAGCTAATTAGCAAATCGCTGGAAATTCATTTAACTCGAGTCGGGCCGAGCCAACAGACGGATGGCCCAGCGCGACGATACGGCCCACGGCCCTAACTTCTTTTCTAAGTTCAGCTCCTTAAATAATTTAATAGGACATGGGTTAATTTTTCATTGGGTTTAGCAATTAAATAATCCTATGCATACGCTCAAGCAATAAAGGCGAATTTAAAATGTTCTAAACACATTAAGGCATTTGCCTAGCCATTATATTTCCTAACCAATATTTGGGTTCAATTTCTTAAGTTAATATAACCAACAAATATCGTAACCTTTCTTTAATCATTTTTTTATAATGGAAAACCTACATTTTAAATAACCGCGCCAATTTCCCTTTACCAAGGTTGATCTTATATTTTAGTAAAATCAGAATTCTCATCTAGTATTTATCTAAATTTTTCCAAAATTGTTGGGAGCCTCTAGCTATTTTAATTAAATCTCTAGTTGTGCCTGCAATTATTTAAATGGTTAAATCAGTACTTAAACGATTAATCCCTTTTAGTGTTTCCAACATTCCCCTTGGTTTTATAAGAGTATTTTATACTTTATATGATTCTCCCTTTTTACCAATTTAGTCCTAAATCTCATTAACAAGCAAGTCGATTCGATCCCCTTTTTATGTAGGAAGGTACAATGGGGTTAATTACTTACTTTGTACAGGAAAAACCTATGGACGGTGCTTAAGCTAATATCATTATAAATCTTGTGATGGGCTCTAGTAATTATCAAGAATTTTCCTTTAGGAGGTGTCTACGGGTTTTAAATAAATTACGAAATATTATTGCAAAAATAAGAAAAGGGTTGCTTTATACGATTTTAATAATCCAATTTTTGCACTACACTATTTATTATGATATTTTTTCCTAAGTGGTAAACCTACTGTAGTATTTTTATACAAAATTTCATAATTTTTGGATGTCGTTCGCTATTTTAAATAAATTCTACCAACGTGCTGTGTCACAAGAATTGACGAAAATTCAGAATTAAATACCAAGTTTTGCCTTGGCCTGGACTTGGGCCAAGCTGGGCTGAACGTGGCTGGAGATGAGGGCGCAAAGGCTTAACAGAAGACGTATTCTCGTGTTTACGTATCCACTTATTGACAAGTAGGACCCAGGCCCACCTGTCGGTCTCCTGGGACACACCAAGCTCGGTCCCACTTGTCATTGCCCCACATGCTTAACACTAAACCAATCGCTACAGTGTCGTCTTCTTTCACCAGACACGAACGGTGTCCGCCATGGAAGCTCCGGCGAGCTCGGCTAGCCAGCGGCTGGGGGCATGGCGGCGTGGGCAAAGGGCAAAAATGGAATCCCTACTCCGAACCGCATCTATTGGCGCCAACGGCGAGGCGAACCGGGCAGCGACGAGGCGGCGCCCGTACTGGCAACGGAACTAGACTCGACGAAGCATGGCATCTACTGCTCAAGCATGTACATGCAAGTATGGAGGGGCAGGAGCATCCATAGGGGCAGTGGAGGTTCGCGGAGGAGCTCTAGTAGAAGGGAATCGATGGATGGCTCACCGAACCAACGAGATTCCGCGCGGCTGTCGATTTGGGGAAATGGGGAAATTTTTTGGGAGAACCTCAATTGGAGGCCGGCTTTGGATTTAGGGAAACGGAGAGAGGTGAAGTGGGTCAAGGGCAAGCCCAGAGCGGCACGGCTCGGGGTAATGGCGACACACGCCGGGAGGCCATTGTTGCGAGGCACCGGGGATGGCAGGGCGACGCGACGGTCTAGGGGGTAGCCTTTTGGACTTTCGGAGCCACGGACATGTTTCTGGCGTGGCTGAACGGCGCGTGCTCGTACGGCATTGACGACTCGCCGGTCCATGGCTGCGGACCGGAGGTCCTTCGCGGCGGACCGGGCGGCGCGCAAGCACGTAGCCCGGACAGCACATGGCTCGGGTGGCGCGGCTCAGAGCAAGTTGGGGCGAGCGTGGCGGAGTCGGCGGTGAGCAGAACCCTGGCAGGACAAAGCATCCGAGGGGAGAGGGGAGAGAGAGAGAGAAGGAGAACTGAGAGAGAGAAGAACAGAGAACGAGACAGAGAGAGGACAGAGAAAAGGAGAGGAGTGCGCGTGTGTCAAGGTGGGGCCCACTACTTAGGTTTGGTTCAAATTCGCACGAAAACTCAAATTCGGCTCAAATTTGAATGTTCCCCGAATTGGGGTGTTACAGTAGATTTCTTGATTCAATCTCGGCACGATATGGCCACAGCTCATAAAGATGAAGTAGCACAGAGCAGAGAGGGTTTGAGTGAGAGTGACTACCTCGTGCGCACGGCAAGCTGGAGGGAGGAGGTCTCGTCGATGACCATGGTGTCGATGAGGCTTAAGAGCGGAAGGGCGGGGGGAGAGGGTCACTTACAGCGGCGGCGGCGGCGGTATTGGCGGCGGCAAGGGAAGCGGGGGAGCAGGGCGGCAGTGGCTAGGTCAAAAGTAAGCCCGAGGGACGGGCTAGGTGGGGATAAACATGCCCTGTTTTCGTCGGCCGAAACCGACGAAAATACCACGAGCCGACAAAATTATGACATGTCATCGCCCAAAATTTCGCAAGGCGGCGGCTACCGAAGAAATTAAGACTTATTTTCATCGGGTTTAGAAAATAGCTGAAATTACGTCATTATTTTCGTCGGTTTCGTAAAACTGATGAAATTACGACCTTATTTTCATCGGTTTTTTTGGACCGACGAAATTACTATCGGCCGACGAAAACATTTCCTTTTCCTATAGTGCACACATACCCTCACAGGATTGATAGGACAACGCATGGGGCGTGCATTACATTAACCAAAATGTATGGACTGCTGTCCATACAATATATATGTCGTAATGAAAGTATTGTTGGAGCAGAAATGACATGTTTGTTCAAAAAAAATGCAGCAGAAGATCATCATAAATGTACCAACATCCTGTTTCTTTTGGGATGAAACTGTTAACTCACTTGTTATAGGAGTGTTTTCGGGAACTTTGCATTAGCATATAAACTTCTTCTTTTTTTGAGCTTTGTCTATTATGCTTTTGAATATAGGCTTGGTAAAATGGCTTTGCTATTCTCATCATATCTTGTGCTAACTGGTTCCATGGATAGTGAGGTCCAAAAATGCAAATGTTTTGATTTTTTCTAAAATAGATGTGGCTTGAGATCTTCACTTTCCATGTGTTGTTGCTTAGTGAGCTTCTTGCGGTTTCGTTTCAGTCGATTTTGGAACTTGGTGGAATCTTTTGTGAGCCAAAATCTTTTGCTCATGTAAATGAAAAAAAATAAAAATATGCAATTTCTTGTTTTGGAGAGTTTCACCAATTATCCTTCGTGAGACGACTTGCCATGGCACAAAAGAAGCATGAAATTGGATAGTCAAGACGGTTGAATCATTTAGTGTAATGCTAGGCACCGTTGGCCATTGGTTTGAAAGGCTCAAATCTCTCTTTTAAAATCAAGCAAACAAAAATATTTGCAAAATTTCATAAAAACAGAAAAATGCTAATTATTTGAGTAATTGTTTTGTGCTACTTAGATTTTAAAAGGTTGTTTGTGGGGTTCTATTGGTATCGTATTGATGTCTCCTTAGTCCTTGACATTTATTTATTCTCTCACCACATCTTCCATAATGAAAATTGATTTATATGCATTTTGTACATCAATATACTCCTTTAGCTTCATGAATGGCTAGCACATTGTTTGACGAGGAATTTTTTTATGGCGTCGATCCGCCCGAAATCCTGGTATAATTTGGCCCGAACCAGTCTGGCCCAAATCCGGCCCATTATTAGAAAATCCTAACTACCGGTTATAAATATTGGTTAAGGGGTAAACCCAAGAAGGAGCAGAATCAATCGACAATCAGGAGAAGCATCAAGCGGCGGCTGGTAAAAAAAGGAAGAAAAACAAAAAAAAAGAAGGTAGGGGGGAGCCCCCCATCGGTCTCTCTCTCTCTAGCTCTCCCTCTCTCTCTCGGGCTCGCAGGCAGCGACGGCTGGGGCGGCCGACGCGCCGCCCCCTTCCTCCCTCGCTCCAGCGGCGCGCCGCCCCCTCCTTACTTTTGGCCCGGCGGCGGTCGGCGCAGGCGGCGCCCCTCCTTCCCCTCGGCCCGGGGCCGACGCGGCGGCCCGGCGGCCAATACGGCGGCGCTCAGCCCCTTCCCCCTCTGTGCGGTGGCCCACGCCCCGCTCCATCTCCCTTGGCCCGTGGCCGACATGACGGCCCGGCGGCGGCCGGCGTGGCGGCGCCCGGCCCCTTCGCCCCGTCCTGCTCCACGGCCGGCGCGCCGCCCCGATCCACACCACGTCGTCCCGTCTTGGCCCCGATCCACCCGGCGCCGCCCCGGCCTGGCCACCCACGGCCGGCGCGCCTCCTTCTCTGGTCAAGCACAGCAGCGGCAAGACGGGAGCTCTCTCCTCTTCACCATCTCCTCCGGCGACGCGCACGATGTCCAACGGCAACACCCACGCGTCGTGATGGCACGGTGGTCCCAGCGACGGTGTCACCCCCGGCTAGCCATCTACATGGCACCTACGGCGCGGCACTTCCACGGCCGGTGCGCAGCCCTAGCCATCTCCACGCCTGACGTCCAGACCATCTCCACGCTCTCGGTAGTTTGGCAGCAGCACGGCGCCCCCGGTCCAACCTTCCACCACGGCGGCGTCTCCGGCAGCACATCCTTGGCTTTGCGCCTCCCCCGACTCAGTACGGTGACGGTCTCCATGGCCGGCCCGGCGCGGCGGCTTTGACGACACAGCGGCCCGGCGTGGCCGCCCACTTACACGACGACGGCCGGTATGGCGCTTCCTTTTCCCCTGCACTGCGAGGCAACAGCGAGCTTCCCCATCAGATCCAGGCGTCTTCTCTTTTGACGGGACCCGGTGGTGACCTTCCCCTTGGCGTCCCTTCTCATTCATGACAAGCGATGGCGCGAGCATCACCCCTTCAGCCCTCCACCACACACGACGTTAGCATGCCTCTCCGCCTCTTCTACGGCCCGTCACGGCGGTGGTGGCTGCCCTTAGTTCCAAATCACGGCGAGGCCGGTGACGTCCTTCTTTGCATTAACGTGGTGGCACCCCCAGTCAAGTGGCTGGTGATGACAAATTAATGGTGAATAGGACGAACCCCCATCAAGACGCTACCAGCAGAATATTGCATACTGAGGCACGTGACGGCCGGTGCCCTAAGCGGCACTGCGCACCGTTATCATCTTCAAGCGAAGAAACATAAGCGACACTACCTAAATGATGTGTCGGCCTTAGGGGAAACAAATTCCGCTAAGGGAAATCTTCCTCGAGTCGTGCGCGACCGAAAAAGAAGAAGCCCAGAACGACAATACATAAAATAATGAGTTTTCCTTAGTGAAAACCCGTTCCGCGCGCTAGGGAGAATCGCCTTCCAGCTCCGTCCATCAAGTTTTCCTTAGTGGAATCATGTTCCGCTCGAGAAAAACGAAGACCGTTCGACAACGACTCCGTTATCGATAACGGGAGCCGTTCGACGACCTTCTCCAGCAACCCTGTCAATACCAGTGGGACCGACCATCACATCGACTATAACGGAATAACCATTCCGTTCAGATGAACCTAGCCCCGAAGGCGAACAAGACCCTGAAGGCCAACGGTATCGTGGAGACCCCAATTCCACGGTATCGACATACCTCCTATCGACGAACTTTCCGCTAGGAGGAAGAAGCTCCAATTAATATCAAGACGATGACGAACATTCCATCAATGGTATCATGGAGATCCCAATTCCATGGTGTCAGCCAACTCTCCTAACGACGAACACCCCGTTAAGGAGGAACCGAACAACAATAAGCTAAGTCCCGAAGATGAACAAAGCCTTGAGGATTCATAGTGACGTGGAGATCCTAATTCCATGGCACCATTTGACCCTCCTTCGACGAATATTTCGTTAAGGGGATCTTCAACAAAACCATCCTTCGATGACGAACATTCCATCAAGTGTATCGTGGATACCCCAATTCCACGATACCATCAACGTTCTTTTGATTACGAACATCCCATCAACTGCACCATGGAGACGGTGGCTCCAGCGACTCCAGAAGCCGTTCGGCGATCTTCTCCAACGGCTCCACCAGCATCGATGGAACCGTCACATCAACTTAAATGGAACACCGTTCTGGCAAACCTAGCCCTGAAGGCGAACAAGACCCTGAGGGCCAATAATACTGTGGAGATCCCAATTCCACAATACAAATCAACTCCTCCCGATGATGAACATTCCATCAACGGTATCGTGGAGATCCTAGTTCTACGGTGCCAACCAACTCTCCTGATGATGAAAATTCCATCAAGGGTATTATGGAGATCCCAGTTCCATAGTACCGACGAAGGCTCCTGACGAGAATATACCGTTAAAGATAAAGGGGGGAGAGAGAGAACGGGAGGGAGGGAGCGACTAGGGCGACGGTACGGGTGACCGGTGGCGGTGTCCGACAGCGGAGTGGGGGCACTAGGTACGTGGCAGCGGGCGACTGGAGGCACATGGCGGCAGCAACGGTAGTGCGGGGCAGCGCAACAGCTATGTTGTGGGCGATGAGACAAGGTGCGGAGGCGGCGCGAGCAGGTAGCCATGGGCGGCGGCTTGGGCAGCATGGCGGTGGCCTGTGGCGGCGTGTGCAGCAGCGGCAAGGGGCGATGGTTGTTTGGGCGGCCGAGGGTGGCACTGCTCGGTGACGGCTAGGGGAGAGGAGGAGAGTTGAGAGAGAAGGGTTGGAAGACGCCGGCGGCACTATCGATGACGATTCTTCTTGATGGATTCAGGGATTATGGTTTTGGTGATTTTGTGCTGAGATATTGATTTTGTCCAATGATGTTCGATTTTGGGGGATTTTTCGGCTACAGGTTGAAATTTACACAAGGGGAACAGATTAAATCGGCTTGGGGTTCGACTAAAGTTTGGCTTTGGTTTGTGGAGGATTTTGTTCAGCTTTGATTTGGCCAAGATTGAGTTGAGAGCTCCGCCTTTGGGTAACGCTCTAAGCATCCTCCCTCTATGATTGGTCCATTTATGCGTTGATTTGGCTAGGTTGGAAAGGATTTGGGAGTAATAGGTGTTGCCATTGCCTTTAGGTGATGAATTTTATATGCAGTATCTTGCAACCTTGTTTTAGGGAAATTTTTGTAGGTATTGGAGGGTTGCCACGTAGAATAAATCTTAGTCCATGTATTTAGCTTTCCAATGAGTCCTAGGTCATGAAAATCGGCCAAGCAGTTTGCGAGTAATGGCCTTCGCAAACTAGATGTCCCAAAATTCCAGATTTTTTGCTTGAGGTGACTAATCGAGCAACTAGTGATCTAATCGAAGGGTTTAAGGCAGTGGCGGATCCAGGACTA
>SPJY01021109.1:0-12765 GCA_005191435.1 Raddia distichophylla
ACTTGAGTAGGGTGACTCTACCCCCTTTTGACACCATTTGCCCTCGCCAGACGGCCAGTGATCTTGTCGATTAACGGTTGGAAGTGGACGTGCTTTAGCTTCTTGATGGCGAGTGGGAGGCGAGGTACGTGATGGGGAAGGACGTTCGTCGCGCGGGCAGAGTGGCGAGAATGTCGTTGAGGTCAAGCCCTTCGCACTCGATTAGCAAGACCTGACTTTTTTCGAGGTTGGTGCGAAGGCCAGAGCTGCGCCAAATCTCTGCAGGATCTGGGCCAGCGCCGAGATATCTTCCTTGATCGGCGCCACAAAGATTTCAGCATTGTCGGCATACAGCGAGATACGTAGGTTGGCTGGGATGCCTCGAAGCGGTGAGAGTACCCCCTCCTCGATGGCGATGTGTAGAAGGCGTTGCAAGGGTTCAATTGCGAGGTTGAATAGGAATGGGGACAACGAGTCCCCCTGACGGAGTCCTTTATGGTGGATGATGAAAGAGCCCGGGGAACCGTTAAGGAGGATTTGGGAGGAGGAGGACCACAGAGAGGAGGCTTTCCAATTCCTCCATTTATCGCCAAAGCCGCGGGCGCGAAGGTTGTCTAAAAAGTAGGGCCAAGAAACTGAGTCAAATGCTTTTTGGAGGTCTAACTTCAGCAGGAGGGCCGGCATGCTGGATCTGTGGAGAAGTTTGGATTTGTTCTGAACAAAAAGAAAGTTATCTTAAATGTGGCGTTTTTTATGAAGGCACTTTGACAGGGAGAGATGAGCTCATCTATGAAACTGGCTAGGCGAGTGGAAAGAATTTTAGTGAAAAGCTTCCCAAATCTGTGGATAAGGCTGATGGGCCGAAAGTCCGAGGCTTAGACAGAGTCTTTTTTCTTCGGGATAAGAACAATCGCGGCCGAGTTGAGACTTTGAGGTGTAGTACGACCATGAGTGAAAAGGCACTGCAGGACCGCAAGAAGATCAAAACGAATGAAATCCCAGCAGAACTTGAAGAACACCCAAGTGAAACCGTCTGGCCCTGGAGCTTTATCATTAGGTATTGCCATCAAAGTGTCATGGAGTTCTTGAAGGGAGAGGAGCGCCTCGAGGGACGAAAGGTCGATCGCTGGAAGGCCAAGATTGCTCCAGTTGAAGGTGAAGGAGTCGGGTGTGGTAGAATGCGGCGCCCTGAAGATGGCGCTGAAATGATGGTACAGGGAGTCCGCCATTTCGTCGTGGTTGGTCAGGGGCCCAGGATTGGTGAGTAGAGTGTGGATGTAGTTCCTGCAGCGCCGCGAGTTTGCCTGAATACGGAAGTATCTTGTGTTGGCATCCCTAAGTTTGAGCCAGTTGAGTCTTGACCGCTGTTTCCAACAAATTTTCTCGATGGCCGCCAAGCCCAAAACCCCAACCTTTAGCGCCCGCCGCAGTGAGATTTCCTGGGGGGAGAGCGGGCGACTCTCCACAGCCATGTCGAGGAGACGAATTACTTCGGAAGCAATGGCGAGTTGGAGCTTGGTATCGTCAATGTTGTTCCGGTTCCAAGTTTGCAAAGCCGCAGCGGTGCGGCGGAGTTTGATCCGGAGAATCTGGAGGGGGTCGGTGGATGTTGGGGGGGTGGGAGATTTCACACCAAGCTTGTTAGGCTACATCGAGAAAACCCGACATTTTGGTCTAGAAATTCTCGAAGCGGAAACGCCTGGGTGGCCGCTGAAAGGAGTTCGCGTAGAGCAGCAGTGGACAATGGTTGGAGGCTGACGAGGAGAGCGGGGTGAGAGAGGAGGCCGGGAAGGTCATCTCCCAAGTCGGGGTGCAGAACATTCGGTCAAGCCTGACCAGCGTTGGAATGGCTTGCTCGTTGCTCCAAGTGAACCGCTTGCCAGAAAGGTGAAGTTCACGAAGAAGACAGTTGTCTAAGGTGCTCCGGAAGAGGTTCATAAGTCGGCGGTTAAGGTTGAGATTGTTTTTGTCGGAAGCCTTGTAAATTTGATTGAAATCACCCATAATCAACCAAAGTTCGTGAACAGTGCCGGCGATGGTTTGGGGCTCATCGAGGAATGCTTCTTTCTCTGAGTCAGACTGAGAGGGGCCATAAACGTTGGTAATGACCCAAGATTGGCTAGAGTGGGTGCAGGTGACCTTGGCGGTGATGGAGTTGTGCAGGAGCAGAGCATCGGGCATTGAGATGGAGCTGTCATCCCAAAGTAGAAGAAGGCCTCCGCGGGTCCCGACGGCAGGGAGCTAGAGCGAGCCGCGGAGCTTATGAGCACCGATCTCCCTGAGGATCGGCGCCCCAGAGAGAGGGAGCTTGGTTGCTTGAAGGGCCAGAATAGACGGCCTGTGAGAGCATACAAGGTTGGCGACGACGTCACACTTGGCAGCGGAGTTGAGACTACGTACAAATGTTCCAGGAGATGATCTTCATTGAGAAACTAGTTGAAACAACGAACTTGGGCAGTTAGCGAGGCCTAAGTGGGTACCTCCTCCTCGACAGAGGACATACCCACAGCAGGCACGTGTAGGGCCGGCCTGTCAAGACCGCAAAGGTCAGACACAGCTCTCATGGCTGAGTCATCCAACGGCGAAGAGAAAATGGCGGTGAGCTGAGATTGGGGTTTTTGGCAGTAGAAAGAGACTCATGTTAAATTTTCAAGAAATAACACAAGTGTTTACATTCTTTTTTTTTTGCACTCATCGCGTTCTTATCTTATCTGTGAATGACATCAATCCATTGTGCATTCCGTGAGGACGGTTTTTTTTTTGTATGATATATCTGTGTGCGCAATTTTCTAGAACCTACAAAGGTCTTCATGCCCGTGCAAGCATTGTGGCCAATTCTTCTTGCTTTCCCGATTCTTTGATCAAACTGTCGGAAGAGACTCGAGATGACTCCCTTGGACTCCTTTTCGTTTCAAATTTATGGCTTCTGATGGAATTAAGCAAAACCTTCGGTTTCGTAGAGCAAACTAGAAAGGAAGTGATGAAATTGGAATCCAATATGTGTCACTTGTCCTGTTGTCCATGCATGGACCAGGATCACGAAGATGAGAAGCTACACTCTACCAACCGTTTGATTTCAACGTTTCAAATGCTAAATTGGGAATTTGTGTTTGTCACCTCATAATTTTAGATTTTTTTGGACGTGTGCTCATTTATCTTGAATTTTTTGAGACACCCAAGCATCATATAGATAATTACATATAAGAGATACAAATTATTAGGTTGTCTTGGCACAAACACGAAAACATATATCAAATGTTTTCTCACTATATATGTTATTCTCGACAGTTTCGTATTAACTGTGGAGACTACGTCGTCAAGCCTGAATTTGTGTCCGAGCTATTTCTATTAATGGCTTGAGTCTTAACCGTTTAGAAAGGTTGTCTCGACGGTAGGCTGTCGAGAAAGCTTTCCTCTTTCGATGGAGCTGACTCGACAGCCGTCCGTTGAGGCCAACTTCTTCCTACCGCTATACAGTTAATGTCGCCGTCGAAGCTAATATCAATTCCCGTGGTGAGTGTTTCGAGTGTGATAACAGGTTCTCTTGGTAATTTTTTTTTTAACAACAGCTTCCTTGTATTGATCAAAAGAGAGGAAGTACAGGGTGGGGGCAGAGAAAAGGCCCCTTCCCCCGTGGGCCAAGGGGACTAAGTTAACTAATTACAAAAGTGGCCCCAGCTGCAGCCCAAATTAAGCCGCAACTCATCAATCGAAAAATTCAAGAAAACTGCCCTCGGCCGGTCGACCTGACGGAAGAGCCGGTTGTTGCGTTCAAGCCAGAGGTGCCAGATTATGGCAACAATGACCGAAGATACTATGCGAGGGTCACCCGGTTCGTTGGCTATGTTGGTCCACCAACTCCAGAAGCAGTCGGTCTGTATCTAGCCGGTTGGGTTGATTTGCGGGAAGTCCAGCAGCACAGCTAGTCTTGACCAGACTGTAATGCTAAAAAAGCACTGTAGGAAGAGATGCTCTGAAGTTTCTAGGTTGCGCCTGCAGAGGACAGAAGTAGACATTTGGTATCTGACGACGAAGCAGGGCGTCAACCGTTATGATGCGCTTGTGTAGCACTTGCCAAAGGAAGAATTTGCACTTTGAAGGGGCCCAGATCTTCCACAGCCTCTTCCAAGCTGGGTTGGCAATACGGCCCTTGAACTGCAGAAGGTAGGCCGATTTGACGGAAAACTCCCCATTCGCCGTTAGACGCCAAGTTAACTGATCAGGCTCTCCTGCGGTAAGGTTTGCCTGAGCGGACCAGAAGGATGGCAATCAATTCTGGGATCATGAGCGGGGTGATGTTTTGGCGTAGGTCTGTGATCCAGTTGTTGTTGGTGAGGGTCTGGAGCACCGTTCTGTTTTTCCTTGTAGTCGCATGGTAGAGAGATGGGGCTATATGTCTTGGGGCATAGCCGGACATCCAATGATCCTCACAGAAGGAAAGGGTGGAACCGCTCCGTAAGGTGGCTGAGGATCCGGCGCGCATCAGGGCTAAGTCAGTTGCCGCAGTGTTGGCCAAGTCGCTCGGATTGATGTGGGGTCCGAAGTGCCGGCGTAGTTGGGGAGGTTGGGGAGCAAACCGTGCTCCAATTTACTCTGCCACCCCTGTGGTGACTGCGCCCTTCCAAAGCCAGCTCCTCCTGATGGAGCCAATCTTCTTAATGACGGAGGAGGGAGGGGCGATGACGGACAATAAGTAAGTTGGTAGTGCAGAGAGAACCGCCTTGAGCAAAGTTAGTCCGCTCCCTTTTGACATCAGCGGCCCTCGCCACCCTGCAAGCCTGGAGGAGATCTTGTCGATTAGGGGTTGAAAGTGCACGTGACGCAGGCGCTTTATGCATAGGGTGGTCCCGAGGTATTTGATTGGGAAATTTGTTCTTTCGGCTGGAAGTCCTTCGAGAATGTGGTCGAGATCGACGTTGCCATAATGAATCGGCACCACCTGGCTCTTGTTGAAATTAGTGCGCAAGCCGGTGACTTCTCCGAAAGTACGAAGGATGGAGGCCAGCACCGAGACATCCTCATTGGTAGGGTTTGTGAAGATTGATGCGTCGTCTGCGAAGAGGGAGATTCTGCTACTGTGGTTGAGCCAACTGAGTGGCGCAACTGCCTCTGTCTCGGTTGCTCGGTGAAGTAAGGTAACTAGCGGCTCGATGGCTAGATTAAAAAAGAGCAGCGAGAGCGAATCTCCCTAACGGAGGCCCCTGTAGTGGTGGATGGTGTCTATGGGGCGGCTGTTAAGGAGCACTTGGAAGGATGATGAGGCGAGCAAGAGGGAGATCCAGTCTTGCTATCGGACCCCAAACCACGGGCATGAAGGTTATCGAGGAGGTATGGCCAAGACATGGAGTCAAAAGTCTTTTCCAAGTCTAGTTTAAAAAAGAGCGCCGCGGTCCTTGATCGGTGAAGGGCCTTTGCGTTGTGCTGGACGAGGATATGACTTTTCTTGATGAAGGCGTTCTGGCACGAGGAGATGAGCTCGCTCATGTGACGGGCTCTCTTGGTAATTACAGGCTCGCAACTAGCTAGCAACGAATTATTAGAGAGCGTCTAGTGTATTTGTAGTGTCGTACGTGCGACCTATTTTTCGCTGTAGTATACAGGCCGGTGAGATGTGGACGTCGTTTGCATGCCACCGTCACTAATACACTACAAGAATGTGCATCAGTGTCGGCGGCTCAGGCCCCCGACATAGACCCAAATACCGCCGATATTGTACATTGTCGGCGGCTAGCCGCCGACAAAGCCTCGCCGACGCTGTCTGGCCGACATAGGTAAACTATGTCGGCGGCCCCGCCGATAACAACGAAACAAGGGAAGGGCTTTCCTGCTATCAGTCTATGTCGGCGGTATTACTAGCCGCCGATATAGCGTTTGGCAAAAGGTTCTGACATGCGGGGTCCACGAAACGACCGAGGCAGCGACACGTGTCACGGTCTATATCGGCGGTCTCATTAAATACCGCCGACACAGATCCTTAGTGCTCAGCTTCTGCGCCCTCTGGACCAACTTTATATCGGCGGTATACACATTAGTGTCGGCGGCAGTATCGGAACCGCCGACACAGATCTGGGTCTATGTCGGCGGCAGTATAGCTGACCGCCGACATTGATCTTGATCTGTCTCGGCGGTTCTGATACTGCCGCCGACACTGATGTACTGCACCAGCAAATATTGCTGCCAATTTTTTAAAATTCACTTCAACCTGCAAAATAACCCAAATCCCAACATATATTCAATCCCCAATCCACACATTCACAACCACACATATTTAGAAGCTCGCCACCGCAATTTCGTGCCCAAATATAATCACATCATTTGTAAACACTAAATAATCGATAAATGCAACCACATCATCGCAAAAACTAAATCATCAATCCACACATATTTACAATTCATAAATTGTTAGTAGAGCACAAACAAAGTTCAAATACAAGCCATATAGTGCGGATACCCTAACTACATCTCGTGCGGACCGCCGCCACTCAAGTCGTAGTCCGGATTGAGGATGTTGGAGACAAACTGCTCGAGAACTAATTTGAATTTTCGTCAGGCGGGTGGGAGGGCGCTAATCTTTATCGGCGGTCTTGATATGGCCGCCGATACTGACTCCATATATATCGGCGGTATTATTTTGGCCGCCGACATTGTCGTGTCGGCGGCACTTGGCCGCCGACACTGAGTTTTCTGGCCGTCCACATAGAGTGCGTTTCCTGTAGTGATAAAGCCGGTGATATATGCAAGTGAGATATCCTGTTTCATCATCGATCATTTCAATGTCACCCACTCACCCTCGAAAGGCATTCCGTCAGACGCTTGCATGCACAGTTGCACCGGCGAATCTTGGCTCTCCCGCGGGACCTCTCCGTCGGTGGCGGCGGCGGCGACTTCTTCATTGCGCACGGCGTCGCCACCTTCGTCGGCGGCGACGTCGAGGGCGGCGCCTACTTCCGGCTACCGATGGAGATCAAGCTCTATGAGTGCTATGTATGTCTGACTGCAAGATGAAGATGGTAATGCAATTCAAGAGAGCTCGTGTGCCCGCAAGGCGTATACTCACTCAGTTGTTACTGCATGCATGCGTGTGTGGTCATCAAGCTCTATGCATGAGTGCTATGTCCGATAAGTGTCGACATGTATTATGGAACAATCAGCTTTATCACGAGGTTTAAGATTGTTGTAGCCATATACTAGCAAAGTAAACGGGCCAGTGGCCCGTGCACACCAAGCCTGCAGCGGAAAAAAAAAATCGTCCGTACCAAGCAGGTAGCGTACAGGCGCGGCGAACTGCACGCAAGCGTGCAACGCAGGCGCGAGCGCGCGTACGCGTACGCGAAAAATATGCGCAAGAAACGGCTGGGATTCGAACGACGCTCGACGAACTGAAAGCCAGCGCCTCTAGCCAACCCATCGATGCGCCCACGTCGCCGCGAAACGAACGGACCTTTTTCTTTTAAAAGGTATGTTGGTATATATGGACGGCTGGATGCTGGCCGACGAGACGATCAGACGGCCGACGATCGGTCGGCGACGTGGCCTCGCGGGCGGGCGGACGCAGGGCGAGGGGCGACGTGGACGCACGAGGAGGCCGGCTGGTAGCGGATTGTTATATAAGATAGATATGTATTTCGAACAATCAATGGGCAAGCCCCCACAGTGGCACATAACGAGTCAACTTAGTCAAATCCCATCCGATGTTTATGACCCTGTTCTTTTCGGTGTTTTGTAAAGTTGAGCTTTATTTATCAAAAATCGAGGGTACATGAAAAGGGGTCTAAAGAGACGGAAAAAATAATTGAAAAATAGTTTTAAGATTTTTGATGTGAACATTAAAAGTTTTGAAAAAATCGTTACACATGCTGTAATTGATAGCTTTGATCTTAGAAAAATTGATTTAACGGGTCGACAATACATTTGGGCAAATTCTCTACCTACTTCGACCTATGAAAAACTAGATACAGTTCTAATGACAACGGAATGGGAATTTAAATTTACATTAGTGACTGTCCATGCTTTAGATAGGGGTGTCTCTGACCATACACCTTTGTTACTAGAAGCTGGCACACGGGCTTTCCAAGGGAACCGAAGGCAGTTCAAGCTGGAACTAGCTTGGTTTGCTCGGGAAGATTCCTATGATAAAGTCGTAGAAATTTGGAATAAGCCTGTAAAAAGCCAAAATTCTGTCCAACGATGGAATAAGAAAATAGGGGCCTTAAGAAGTTTTCTGCGTGGACTGGCCTCTCACAACAATTAATGGTTTTTACAAACATCATAAATTAAGCCAGTCTTCAATCCACTATTCATGATTTGGATGTCGCCGCTGAGGTGCGTGACCTGAACGCAACTGAGAGTAAACTACTTGCTCAGTCTCGAGATCACTTGACCAAACTACTTTGGGAAGAAGAACTAAAATATTACCAACGAGCAAAAATATCCGATATCCTGTTGGGGGATAATAATACAAGGTACTTCCAAATGGTTGCCAATGGCAAGCATAGGAAGAAGAGAATATTCTTCCTAGACCAGGAGGAAGGAAAAAATTGAGGATCAAAATAATCTTAAAACTTATATCACTCGGTTTTATAAAGGTCTCTTTGGTCCACATGAAGAAAATAATCTTAAAACTTATATCACTCGGTTTTATACTTAGTTATTTGGTTGTGCCAGTGGTGATTTCCCATTCCGATATTTAGGTATTCCTAGCATTATAGGAAGTTACGACATATTGATTGGAAAGGGGTCGAAGATAGGTTTGAGAAGAGGCTGAGTAGTTAGAAAGAGAAACATCTTTCAATTGGGGGCGCCTGACACTGATCAATTCGGTGCTTACTAGCCTGTCAATGTATATGATGTCCTTTTTTGTAGTTCCAAGGAAAGTCCTTAAAAAATTGGATTATTTTCGATCTCATTTTTACTGACAAAGTGATGACCAGAAGAGAAAGTATCGTCTTGCAAAATGAAACATCCTATGTCAACCGCGAGAACAAGGCGGTCTTGGCTTACATGACTTGGATATTAAGAATGTTGCCCTTCTTAGCAAATGGTTATTTAAATTACTCACCACAGATGGAGTTTGGCAGCAGATGCTACGAAACAAATATTTGGGATCTCGACCTTTATCGCAAGTACAGTGAAAATCTGGAGATTCACACTTTTGGGACAGTCTCATGAAGGTGAAATGAGATATCTTTCGTTTCGGAAGCTTTAGTATTAAGGACGGATCTCAAATTAGGCTCTAGAAGGACAAGTGGTTGGGAAGCGCTACCTTGCGAGAACAGTACCATTATTTGTACAATATAGCTCGGCACAAATAGATTACTGTAGCAGAGGTCCTTCAAACAACAAATCCTATTTTATCATAGCACAGAGATCTTGTTGGGCCAAAATTAGCCTTATGGAATACTTTACTTCCACGCATGGCTAATATTGTTTTGTCTGAGGAGCAAGACGTGTTTCGCTGGAATTTACATCCTCATGGTCAGTTCTCGGTGAAATCACATCATCTTGCGCTCATTCATAGTGATGTCCCAAATATTAATAAACGTTTGTGGAAACTAAAAACACCACTTGAGGTTAGGATATGGTACCTACGATGAGGGGTACTTCTGACAAAAGATAATCTAGCGAGACGAAACTGGAATGGTAATAAGAACTGTTGCTTTGACAATTAATCATCTGTTCTTTGAATGCCGTTTGGGGCGGCGAGTTTGGTCCATAATCTATGCAGCTTCATGACTCTGTCAGCCTTGTACTGTATCCCATTTGTTTGGTGCTTGGCTATGGGGTATAAACAAGGATTTGAAACCACTGGCCCTGCTGGGGGCGGCTGCAACTTGTTGGTCGCTCAGGTTATGCAGGAACGACATGGTTTTTAATAAGAAAACTATATCATCTCTTTTGCAGGTTATTTACTTAATTATCCATTGGCTACCAACTTGGACTATTCTTCAGCGGCCGGCTTCGCGGGATTTTATTATGGCGGCATTCTCGCATATGGAACGAATGGTAAAGGAGTGTTTTACACAAGCACATGGGTGGCGATCTAGTCTTCGGATTGATAGTCATTAAGTTGTCTGCCTTTTCTTGTATCTATTCATGTCTGTGTGCATTTTGCTATGCAGAGGCCGGGAGTGATCTCGGGATGGTTGTATCACCTTGATATAACTATCTTGTTTTCAATAAAGCTTCCTTTATAAAAAAAATTTATTACAACGTATAGGGTATATAAAAATAATGAATTTTGCTACAGTTAAACTCAATTCAACTTTTCATTGGAAATAACAAGGCCTACATCTGTACTGTAGATGCACAATACTTATTTATCGAGCTTCAAGAATACTAGAAAGGATACTACGTCAATGGCACACCGTACGTGTTTCTTCACAAAAAGCCTATAATTTATAAAAGGGAAATAACATATGAACATGCATGTTTTTTTTTTTTGAGAACAAGATCCCATATCATTCATGAAGCTTCCAAGTTACACACAAACCCTTATCAAATAACAAAATTACAAAGCAGTCCTCGAAGGGCTTGAACGCAACACTGGCTAAGAAGCTCCTCCCTCTCCCAGCGCCGGCAAGCATGACGACGACCATGGAAGACAGCAGCACCACCGCGACTAGTCCCTCCAGCTGACTATAACGACGGAAAACAAAGTCCACACCAAGCATAAACAACAAAGCCCAAACATCCGTCGCAGCCAAAGAGGAGAAAGACGAAGCCGAAGAACCACCGCCGTCCTCCACAGACGAGCATACCACCACCGCCGCCGGAGTATTCGACATCACCCCATACTTAACTTTTTCTCCAAAAACCTCTCCCCCAAAGAAAGGGGAGTCTTTCCTTCCAAATCGCCACTGCCCCCCGAGACGCCGCTGGGGACGCAAGAGGGAGAAGATGACGCTGGACCTGGTGAAGCCCTCCCGCCGACAGGGAGCCAAAGACGAGGAAGAAGCCACCTCCAGCGAGAACTCGCCGGAGACCGCCCTTGACGTCGCCGGTGAACTCCCCATCAACGAGACGCCTTTATTTGCAAACCTAAAACTACCGCTAGCCCTACTTCTGTACAAATCCCAGCCTAGATCCGTACCTCCCTCCTCCCGACGGCAGCCCGGAGGCCACCGGCGGCGAGGAAGAAGGCCAGATCCAGGCGGGATTTGGTTTCTCTCTCCTGTCGCCCTTTCCTCCGCCTCTCTACTTCTTTTGGAACGAGAGCTGCTCGCTGACTCCCTTGCTTTCTATGAAACCACCTTTGAACAATGTAAATACACATTAATAAAAAAGCTCTGCAATGCATTTTTTTTATTTGTCCATACATATTTGAAATTTTAAATTATTTACATGAATTATGGTTCACATTTCTGAATTTTTTGGATTTTTCTAATTTTTTTGAAATTTCACACGAAAAACGGGCCCGGGGCCAACCGAACCCGGGCCGGCCCGGTTCGTTCGGTTCTCCCAATGAACTGAACCTAGGCCGGACAACCGGCCCGTTGGTTCGTTTGGTCTAGTTCGCATAGTAACCGGACATGTTAAGCACCAAATTTTGTCCATGTCCTTGATGACTAGTCCCCCGAGCTTTTTTGCCAACACGTTTGGTTCCAATAATTGATCCCTAACATGCAATGGTCACCATTTATTATGTCCCTCTCTTTAGAAAAAAAAAAAAGTTCTCTTTTTTCTTGACCATTCGAGACTAGAAAAAAAAACATCTATTTGTCATCCTACGGATGAGTCATTTCCGATTTGCCACTCGATCCAAAGTATTGGCATTGGCAGTCCCTAATATGCTGACCCTTTTAACACTTTGCATTGATCAAAATGGCTCTCTTTCTTTCTCCTCCTCCGAGTTATTTTAACAATTCTATGTACTAAGCAATTTTTATAATCGTCAAAGGTTTCATATTCGTCAAAGGTTTCCACTAAAACTATGGTATAATTATAGACATAGAGGCTGGACCCGAAGAAGCGAGACCCATTGCCATCCCTAATAGTGAGGCTCATCAATCCTTATCTTTAAAAGCGGTTATGTACGGCCCCTACCTCACAGCCTGCCACGTCCCCTTTTACTGCTGCACTGTTCATGCTACAGTTTAGATGCATCTCGGCCGTCCGTCCTCCACCGACCTAAATCCCCGGCCGTCCATCCTCCACCGACCTAAACTCCCAAATCTTTAATCCCGCGCCGCCTCCCCTCCTCCACCGCACCGCCTCAAATCTTCCTCCCTCCTCCACCGCGCGGTGGCGCCGAGATCTCCGTACCGGCTACGAGCACTCTCTCGCTGGATCCAACCGCTGCTCACCAGAATTGACCGTCTATTCATCCCCCTGATTTGGGCATGCGTGCTTCTTTTTTCCTATCTTCTTCATGTCCATGTCCTTAATTTGGGCATGGATTTTGCAGAAAAAAGGTTCGCCCAAAATTAGTCAGAACACATATGTGTTTTTTGGGTTATAAACATGACGTATGATGTTCTGCTCCTTTGCTGGCCATGTCCCTCATATGGGCAAGAGCTACCTGATTTAGTAGCAAAAAGGTTCGCCCAAAATTAGTCAGAACACATATGTGTTTTTTGGGTTATAAACATGACGTATGATGTTCTGCTCCTTTGCTGGCCATGTCCCTCATATGGGCAAGAGCTACCTGATTTAGTAGCAAAAAGGTTCGCCCAAAATTAGTCAGAACACATATGTGTTTTTTGGGTTATAAACATGACGTATGATGTTCTGCTCCTTTGCTGGCCATGTCCCTCATATGGGCAAGAGCTACCTGATTTAGTAGCAAAA
>SPJY01021109.1:13049-40833 GCA_005191435.1 Raddia distichophylla
GCGCGGCAAATTCATGCTGCCGCGCCAAGCGGGATGGCGCGGCAAGACCGCCCCACCTGTCATTCTATCGGTAGCCCGCCGGGGCCGCCAGCGTGGCAACCTCTGCCGCGCCAGGCGGGGTGGCGCGCCAGGCAACCTCTGCCGCGCCAGGCGGGGTGGCGCGGCCAAAAGGGTTAGATTTGCAAATTCTTCAGCCCGGGGATTAAAATTAAAATAATTTTTTAAAAAAGGTTAAAAAATAAATTTTTTTCATTCATTCAGGTCATGCTACAGTTGGTTCACTTCTTTTCCTTTGTGATTTTCGCTTAGTTTGCTTAGTTTGAAGGCATGCTATTAAGTAGACCACATCTTTTCCTTGGTTTGCAGACATATCATTTCTAAGTGCAATTGGTACCTAGACATTTTTTATTTTTTGTATACTGTTCATTTCAATTTCTATCACATCATTTTTTCCCCAAGACTTTCATATGGTCAATTGGTGTTTAGTCAGACAGTCCTATCTTAAAAGATTGCACCGATTTAGCACCTTTTTTTAATGACACGGAGGTGGCACAAGTGGAAAGTGTTAGAAAGAATTTGGAGATGGCCATGCTCTGCTTACATATTATTTAATCATGTTTTCTCGATTAGCCAGATTGTCGATTAGCCAAGTATGTACTCACTTTTATCATGAGATTGAACATTTATTCATGCTGTGAATAGTTTAATGTATAATCAACAAAGAATTCAAACAGAGAATGTCATACTAATCATACTATGTCTTGCTTATGAGCCTGTTGCATACTAATTGTTTTTTGCGGACTCTGAGGTTCAAATCATCTCTATGATGTAACCTTTGAAAGAACCATTTCAGTCAGTGAAAAAGAAGAAAATGCCTTTGTTGGTTGATGTATTTTTTTTTTCTTCTTTTATAGCCACATTGGGCATGTCAGAAGTACACACGGGGCTATGAAACCATAGATATTTATCCTTCCACGTGTAGTTTCTTTACCTCTTTACTACTAATTGAAAAATTGAAAATTATATTTGCCTTATATGCTACACGTGGAAGGATATTTGCCTTAT
The DNA here is from genome assembly GCA_005191435.1 of Raddia distichophylla. Lineage (NCBI taxonomy): Eukaryota > Viridiplantae > Streptophyta > Magnoliopsida > Poales > Poaceae > Raddia > Raddia distichophylla. The sequence continues at coordinate 14,115 of SPJY01021109.1, forward strand.
ATGCTACATGTGAATGAAACCAAGGCATATATTTGCCTTATATGCTGCTGATTGAAAACTAATGGCCTCTTTACTAAGGCCATTCACATGTAGTTTCTTTACCTTTTGCATGCATTTTTCCCCCAACATTCGTTTCCAAACTGATGTGTCTCAATTTTTTCTTGCCCTTACATTACATTCTTTCGTGCACGAACTATTTTTTTGTTTCATATGCATTGTATATTGTACATGGCCACAACATGCTACTGTTACATTTGTCTTTACTGCCCTTTCTAAAAAGAGTTTATGCATAAGTTCATTGCTACAACAGGTTAATACCAGCAAATATAGGAATTAAAAAAAAGCTTTGAGACAAAGACATGTTCGGTATGTATTTCATATGTTTTTCATATCTTCTCTTTCAATCTCAAACTTTTCCTTCTAGATTTATTTTAAAATACACATTTACCCTTCATCATACATTAAAAAATGTCCTCTTAAAATAAAATATTACTGATACATACATTTGAAATATGGCTACTTCACCTATCTCTTCAACATTTGCTTACGTGTTTGCCGCAGCAACGCGCGGGGTTTAACCTAGTTTAAGGCAAATCTTGTACAGTACGTGTAGGGGAGAGAGCAAACAATCAACACTACAATACCTTACTCTCAATTTTTTGAGTTCTAGCATTTGCTCCTTCTTGAATTGATCACCTTCGTGCTCCAGTAGAGATCTCATACCTCCTAAATTTGCTACTAGGGGTGTCGAGTAGTCATGACTCATGAGTGGTAGTACGTCGAGGCTAGCAGCTTGGCCATGCACGCATGCACGTGCCTGTTGGTACTCATCTTTCCATGTAAGCTGGAACGTCAAGCGATGGGCGCATGCAGCGAAGACTACCAGCGGATAGGGATTTCTTATCGAATATCTAAGGCCCAGTTCTCCTCGATCGTCTTGATAATTATTCACGAGGCGGTTTTAAGAGACCACTCGTTTCTTATTTTATAAACATTTTAGACACTCCTTCTAGATAGGGAAAAAATCATATTCATGAAATCAAATTATTTTATATTTTGAACGAAGATAAACAACTGGGAAGATGATTCAGGTAAGTCACGTAAGTTGTAGAGGATAAGAGCCTAAGAATCTATCTGTCTACTATCGATATAAAACAGAGTTAAACGGAGTCACCATATTAATCCTAAAATCCTAGAAATTTCCACGTTAATAAAAAAAGTAGAAATTCTCACGTTAATTATAAAAAATAAAAACAAATCCATATTGTTGAATATGGATATTATTATGTAAATCTAGCGGTCAATATTAACCTCCATAACAAACTGCTGAAGCTGATCTATATATTAGAGAGAAACTCTAAATCTAATCTAATATATTATCTATATCTTAACACAAATCTAACTGCGCAAACGCGCGAGTCACCTTGCTCGTTGGATTTAAATTAGAGCGTGGCGTGCGGATACCGTCGGACAGGGATCTCTTATCAGATATTTGATATACGGATAAACCATCAATCTATTTTATCGGCGGCTATTTATGAAAGTATAAGCTTGAATTCATCAAAAGATGTTACTCTATAATGTTTCAATAAAAAAAAGGGGCATATTTAAATTTAGCCAATATTATTGTAAAAATATTTTTTATTGGTACGCACAATTACATAAGGGATCAATAAAATTAATAATCAGGTAAAAAAAAATCCATGTTGTCAGGCTTAAGCCTGCGACCCTCATGTGTGCATGATGTTCATATTTCACCTTTGGTCATCTCCAACCATTCCTAACTTATGCTAGATTAGACACTATTCCGTCACCATTCACATCTCATTTCACTATTCATCATCAATATTTTTTGTACTGTTTTATTTGCTACAGTATTAGAACATTCTAAGTTGTGACCCATTGGAAATGCTCTTGCCCATGCATGCATGATATCCATATATTAATTACTCGAAGAAAGTAGAAGAATTATATATGAGGGTACGTAAACTGAAAGTGGGATTTTGAACTACTGAAAAATATGAATTAATACATCAGATTTGTAATATATTCAAGCAAAGCAACGACTTGTTAAACGTCGGAGGATTTGGGTCGCACGGTTCGGCCCGTCAGATTGGCGCCGTACCATTTGCATGTCACCCTCACAAAAGCAGGTGAGGTCGTCACACTGCAATACTCCACACGTGAGCTTTGCCTATAACAAAAGGCACGTACGTTGTGGGCTTTGCCTTGTCTCGACTCTCGAGAAGGGGTATACGTGGACTTATTTGCAATAAGATGGCATGTTTCCATCACTACTAAGAAAACGATCTTTTATATTGGTCCGTCGGTCCCGGTAAGCCACAAATCCAAATTGATAGTAGCAACAGTCCTGACTCATAGTTACTAGGCTAAATATCATGATTTTTCGCCTACAATATTAGTTCCGATTCGTGTCATGAATCAGGACATAAGAATGCCAAAGCAGACGCAAAAGTATACCATCAAGCGGAGGTATACGAAAAATTAGTCGCATCTATATAATTTAGAAAAAAAGAAGTAGATCAAACATGTTTTTGTGGGGCTGAACTGATTTGCCAAAATTAGAAAATGATTAAACTTTGGGAGCTTCTATAGATGAGCTATAAGCCAATAAGCATAGGAACATAAAAGCATAACTTCCATGGGTTTCTAACGAGCCTGGAGTCAAATGTCTGAAAGAATTACCATAACCTCGCTATTCCATCGGATACGTGCGTCGTTCACCACTTGGACAACATTTTCCCTCACCAACCTTCTTCAAATATATCTGTGCAGTCAAACAATCTATACTTTTCCATCTTTATGTACAGCTAATTGATTAAGCAATATATGAGTAATCAAGAAGCATGCATGCACCCCATGAGATCTATATATCCAACTACAACGTTCATTATTTCCATATCTGTCATTAAATAGTGACTGATTGAATGCGCGCTACCAAATTAATTAATTAAAACATGCATGCATGGCACAAAATCGACCAGGACGCTATTTTCAAAATCGACAACGACCACGATGGCTACCACGGAGGATGCATTATTTGAATGAATTTGCAATGAGGGTACGTACGTAGCCATGCATGCATATTAGGCTCAAGAGCATCAGGGTTCCTCGCTTGTTTAGGAGATTTTTACTCGTAAATTAAGTTTGTCTTTGGGCAGATCTTGGGTTTGAATGGTGAAGCGGTAATGTTGGTTTTGCATGCGGACAGCCGACGAACCCATGTACATTTATGTTTGCAGGAATTCTTTTATACGGTATCCCGTCCGGGCGGGATCCGTCCCCGCGCCCAGCGCGCGCTCAAGGAGGAAGAAGGGAGCGCCCAGCGCGTGCTCGAGGAGGAAGAAGGAGGAGGAGGAAGGAGGAGCTTACCTCGCCGTCGAGCTCGCTGCCGCCGTTTCGAGTTAAGGTTCGGGTTAGGGAATATTTGGGGTGCTTGGGGTGTAGAGGGAGGTCGGGGAGGCGGCGGATCGGCGGTGGGTGGGGTTCGTCAGGGGCGGCGGCGGAGGCGACGGTGGCGCCGCCGGAGCCGGGGGAGGGGGCGAAGGCGGGTGGGCCAGCGTCGGCGGGGGGACCACGCCTTCCCCGTCCGTTAGGGTGGGCAGGGTGGCACGGCGGCGGGGGCAGGAGGACGGAGAGGCCGGCAGCGAGGGCGCCGCCGGCCGAGGTGGTGGTAGAGGCGGCGGGGGAGGTGGTGGAGGCGCGCGAAGCAGGTGAGGGGAGCAAGCGAGTGGGTTGGGGAGTGGGGGAGGCACGGGGAGGCCGATGCGGAGCGGATGAGGGGGAGGCGTGGGGGACACGTGGCGGATGGGGAGGCGATCCCATCGGGGCGGGGGCGGGATGGGATCCCGTCCCTTAGTCGCTCCCTTATGTTTGCTAGCAAACATGCACGTACGTAGGAGAAATAGGCAATGTTATTGCCTTTTTTTTCTCTCCTGCTAGAAAGCCGAGAGCGCGGCATGCGGCTTAGCATCTACTCCCTCTGTCCTTAAAATAAGTATTCCTAGCATTCAAATCTTGTCCCAAAATATAAGTCTTTCTAGCATTCAAATTTTCCCTCCAACCATCATTCATTCAAATTTCTTCCCACCTTACCCCCAACCACTTTCCCACTCACCACATATCATTAATTGAGAGGCATTATAGTATTTTCCCCTTACCCTTAATCTCTCCCAAACATCCTAGAAAGACTTATATATCTATACAGAGGGAGTAGGTTTTTTGAAAGAGAAAATTTTGTTAATACCATCAGAAAAATGTGTAATATCATATTTGTCACCGTATACGTGTACTTCTAGGAATATGCTACTATTTTTCAACGTTGTGTCTCATTTTTACCATTGCCGTCAGGTTTAATCCTTGACCGATAAATGTCCCATTCGCCCTAGTTCAACTAGTAAGAAATAAATTCAAAAAACTACAGCGAGCTTAGAAAAATATGAGAAAAACTATAAATATTCAGAAAAATAAGAAGAATTTGAGTATGAAATACAATCAAACTTTTGGATAATTTATTATTTCAAGATCCTATTAACAGATTTATTTTATGGTAAATAGATCAATTACTCAAAAATTAAATTTATCCCATACTCACTACAAGAAGGACCCCCCTTCACCCACGCATACCTACCAACGCAATAACCATGCATTGCTGGCTAATACAACAGCTACGCATATTATGTGTTAGACCTATATCCATAGTAAACCATGTGAACAGCTACGGATTCATGCATTGCAGACTTATGCGTTGCTAATCTTTATTCAACTTTTGTTTTAAGAACAAAAAAATAATAATATACTAATCTAGAAGATATCTGTTTCAATAATTATTTAAATATAAAGAGTTTTTTTACGATCCTTGAAAAGGTACCAAGAGGTACCATGATTTAAGTGTAAATTTTGGTTACAAGTTTTACGGTGGTTGGAAAAAATGTGGGCCGTCTATCGAGAAAAATCTGAAAAGTATTAGACATGTTGGGGCAGTATCTACATGTTACGGGACAGTACCAAATTTTTTGTTTTTTGTCTCTATCTCTACTCTCTACTACTTTAAAGCACTGATTGATCGTGGTCGTGGTGGTAGCAGTGCCAACTTGGAATCTGAGCCATTCGATCTCACTCCACTCACCAGATCTCACAACACCGAATATCCCACCTCCCCACGTCAGTTCCCCCTCCCCTCCTCGAATCTTCTCCACGCCCTCCCCACGACGCTGCCCCCTCCCTGCCGCCGCGGCCTCCTCCTCGCCGCCGCGGCCTCCTCCCCGCTTCGCGCCCTCCTTGCCGCCGCCTCCTCCTCCCCACGCTGCCCCCTCCCCGCCGCCGCCGTCTCCTCCCCACCGCCGCGGCCTCCTCCCACAGTCGCCACCTCCTCCCCAGCGTCCGCGCCAGCTCCATCTCCTACCTAGCATCGCCACTGCCTCCTTCCATAGCCTGATAGCCATAGCCGCCGCCGCCACCTCCTCTCCAGCACTGGCGCCGGCTCCACCTCCTCCCCAGCACCGCCGCCTCCGCCACCTCCTCCCCAGCGTCGGCGCCGGCTCCATCTCCTACCTAGCATCGCCGCTGCCTCCAGGGGCGGATCCAGGAAAATAGGTCACCGGGGTCATCACTAACTCTAAATATCACTGATAATAGTTTTTATAGAATATAATAAACACACAATATGCATAAAACACACGATAAATCATAGACATATTATGGAATGACAAAACTTATATGAAATTATAAAATAAATAAATTCTCATTACGGTAGTGGTTACCTCATAATTGTTCTTTACGCGACTTCATCTTCTGAAAACGATCTATTACATCGTCATTTGGAATTGTTGCTAGAAACCCTTGCTCCACAAAGCAAATTACGGCATCATTCATAAATTGGTCACCCATACGATTGCGTAGTACTGTCTTCACAATTTTCATCGCTGAAAAGCATCTTTCCACTGATGCAGTGGCGATAGGTAGAACTAGCACTAGCTTCAGAAGCTTATATACCAAGGGAAAAGAAAGATGTTTCTTTGTATCTACCATCAATTTAGCAAGCTCAGAAATTGACTTCAGCTTGTCAAATCTTTCATCCGCTCGAAATGAATGAAATTGATTCAATGCACCATTTGCTCCATGCCGGTCCAGCTTGATCCCATTTTTTTCACTCCTCGTGGAATTGCTTTGGTGGCAACTGAAAATAACTTGTAATCTGGAATTCATAGAGCAGTTGATCATAAATATACCTTCTGATTGGATAAGGAAGAAAAACACTCCCTTCACTCATAAAAGGAAGTCAATCTAAGTTTGTATAGTCAAATCATATAAATTTAGGCCAAATATATATATGTATATCTAGACATCTAATTTGGATGTATGAAAATGCTGAGTAATTTTCTTCTTTCTTTCTCGAGATCAAGACGATTCATTTTGTTTGCAGAGAGATAATTGTCCAATTTAATGCTGATGTTGATGGAATGCCATGGAAGTTTATCCCTACACAGAGAGAGGTGGGCTATCTTATAAAACGTAGGTACAAATTTTAGGTTTTATACCTACTCTCTCTCTCTATCTATTCTATTGTAGGTGAGGGTTAAACCAGGTGAAAGTGCACTTGCATTTTTTACTGCTGAAAATCGCAGTTCAGCTCCAATTACTGGTGTGTCCTCGTATAATGTTGCTTCAATGAAGGTGAGACATTGTAATCGCATCAACTTACATTCTTCATTCATCACTAATGCCACATTCTTTTTATGTTCTCTGTTTCTTGTTAGAGTTCACAATTATTCATTGAGTTTACATGTTTGTTTTTCTTCCTATCCCACAGGCTGCAATTTATTTTAATAAGATACAATGTTGGATGAACTGGATTGATCTTTACAGCTTTAGAAATTTCAGATCTTGTATCTCTGTTCAGAGCTTGTATTCCTCAGAGTATGTTCAGGGCTTGGAGTATGAACCTACAATGAGTTAAGTGCAAATAAATGTGCCTCTATGTTTGTATACCTCTCTTGATCATTCATTGCCAAAAGCTTTGAACAGATTTTTGTAACTAATGGTGGGGCCTAAACCTGAACCTGAATCTGGTTGTATTCCTCTCCATGTTTGAACATATGTTTGTACTCCATGTTTCAACAATCAACATCATACTGGCAGTTGTAGGTTTTCTAAAGTTGTTATTGCCATTTGATTCGCTTTAAGGTTCTCAAATGAATCAAAGGCCAGGTCATCTGTCAGACAAGAAAGAGTATCATATTAGAGGTCAATATATGTTTAAATAATGTATATAAATCACAACTGTTACTGACACTGCTCCTCCAGCTAGGGAGGTCAATATATGTTTAAATAATGTAATTTGTTTCTTATTGTTGATTTGATGGCAGAGTGTTGAGACTCATGACTTGGGAAACAAGCGTACTAATGCGACTAAGGTGATTAATTAAAGTTTTAGCATCTATCTAAAGTATGTGATTACTTAAAACTGCACACACAAACAGGTTGTTGAGAAGAAAGTATTTTCATATTGCTCAAGACAGGCATTTAGTGTTCGAGTAAGTTATTTGAGCAACTACATTTTTATTGGTTCCATATTTATATAATAATCATCTACCCATCTCTATGAAATGTTTTTTTATTATTTCAATGTCATGTGTTTGATTGTTTAAACACTTTTATCAGGATGATGTTCCGATCAAAAAGATGTCAAAAGGAGCTACTTCAGGAATGATCCCTAAAGTAATATGTCTTTTATGTTTTTATTTTTCAAATCACTTTAATGCTATACTAATTTTTTATCTCATATATGTTGTAGAACCTACAAAGCAATACAATGAAAATTTTTAGATAATAATTCTATGACGGTATGATTCTTTACAATCCCTACAGTGATGAATTGCTTACTTTGTTAAATATTTACTTATTCTCATACTTGTATATGCCAATTAGATTGGGACTACAATATTTTTTAAGAGCTGAAAAAAAGCAAACAAGAATGTGGCACTTGGTACGATCATGAGTTGTGATCCAAAAGAGGAACTTTATGGTGTTCAACTAGGAAATGAATTTTGGATGGTACATGTGGATGTTGCAATAGAAAAACATGAAGAATTAATACGTCCATTTAAAAGCTTCAAACTAATGTGCCATGCAGAGGGAGCTAAAATTGCGTGGCCTGCAACTTTTGTAGGTGATTCTTTCAATTATTTTTTATTAGCCTGATTTATTTTAGAATGGTGCATTAATATATTCAACATTTTCATGGTAGGTTGACAAGATAAATGGATGATTCTATGAAGAACATGTCCAATGCAAAGAAAGGACAGATGGGGCTGCATATGTTTTCTATTTATTTATTTTATTATTGATGTACTAGATAAAATGTTTATGTCTTGTATTACGGAACACGAGATGATGTTTAGTGTGGAATATGACAATTTCTATTTATAATATGATTTCAATAATATTCTTGTTATATTCCTATTGTTTGCATTCCTTTTGATAGTTAAGTTTTTCATATAATTTGCAAATATTTACCTTGGTTCATGGTTAACATATACGGATGTATCTTTGTGTAACTACATCTGCTGCTACAGTTACTAAATAACTAAAATCATACAATTGATTATAACTAGCAACGCATGCATAATCGTGGTTAGCTTATGCGTCATCCGTGTTTTTCAAATTACCAACGCATGGATAAGCGTAGTTAGCCAACAACGCTTTCTACTACTGTTACCAACGGATCTCTATACGTAGTAATAGACCTTTGCTACGGCCTCTACAGCAACGCAGAATAAATGCGTTGGTGTAGTCCATAGCAATGCATATTTGAGCTCTCGATAGCGTCCCCTCGTACAAATTCATTGCCGGTGGTGAATCCTCAATTAGTCACCAGTTGACACAGAAACTTATAGAGACCGTGCGCTACATTTACGACTGCGTTGTGTCATGTGACCAGGATCCTTCATCACGTCGCATCGCCACGTGCAGTGGAAAGGCACACAAGGACTTGCGCAGATACGAACAGAATTCTGATCGTACAGTGGCGTAGACAAGCGACGTGATACTCCATACGTATAGAAGAAGAGAATAAGACATCCCGTTGATGTTCTAAACAAAGTCATCCCGTTAATAAATTGATGCCATGCCTCCATTATTATTCGGGAATTACTGTCATGATTGTGCTAGTTAAATAATGCATCTGAAAAATCTTAAATTTAAATTAAAAACTATTACTTTCTAAGTGATTCATTTTATACAAGCCAAATGATGTAGCACGTTGTAGTCATTTTTGTGAAAGTTTTAAGTAGTTTTCTTCTTAGAGTTATCTCAAGGGGTCACAACTTTTTGGAGTATAATTTTTAGCTAGTTCGAGATAAAAAACAATATCACTATCGAAAAATCAGACATTTTTATGGCAAAAATCATCTATCGTAGCGACAAAACCATATACCCTAAATATGTTCAACGATTGGTCGTTGATAATAAACCACTCAATTTAAGTGGTCGATGGTAAAAATATGGTCAACAAAAAAAACCATTGACCAACTTTGGGTCGACCATAAATGACTATTAGCGACAAGGCTGCCATCAGCTTTTGGTTGACGACAAAAAACCCATCGACCATATTTTTTTATAAAAAATTCTACTTTACACCCTAAATTATATAAATGGTAGTATTAACTTGAAAGTTTAGTTACATTTTATTGTCTCCTTTACTTTCCTAATTTGAATAATGTTCTCTAAGCTAGTTGTAAGAAAAGAATAAATGATAACTATTTAAACATAATGCTTTGAAGAAACCATCACCTCGCTACTCCCTTGAGTTATACAATTAACGATCCTAATATTCCGTCTCGTAAGGTCGACGGCATGTTTTAAACCGTACAGCACATGTGTCAGCTCAGTGGAGTTCCGAGTTAATCGGTTATGGTAGACATCTTCCTTTCTGGCCGTCGACCATATGTTCTCATGGAGGACGATTGGGTTCTAGGTGTCGAGCTTTCTTTTTGCCATCGGAAATTTCCTGAATTTACATGTAACACATGGAGTGATGTTAATTTTTTTAAAAAGCATGAACTTCATGGATCACGGATGTACATCGTTGATACATATATATGTACATCGTTGAATCCAAACCTAGGAATTCTTATTTCTGGAAAGGACTTATGAAGGTGAAACATGAATTTCTCAGGTGGGCAACTTTTATAGTTAATGATGGTACTCATATTAGATTCTGGGAAGATATTTGGATATGCCACATCCCTCTAAAGCAGCAGTATCCATCTCTTTTCTCCATTGCTCATAAGAAAATGATACGGTTGCTAGTGTCCTTATAAATAGTTCACCATTTAATGTCTCTTTTCGAAGAGCATTAGTGGCTCAAAATCTAATTGATTGGCAAACTTTAGTCAATAGATTAGCTAATGTTGAGTTAAATACTCAAAAAGACTTTTTTAGTTGGAAGTTACATGAGAGTGGCCACTTTTCAGTTCAGTCTATGTGCCAAAGATTAGTGAACATGGAAATGTATGTATGAATAGATTTATTTGGAAGTTAAAGCTACCGTTAAAGATAAATTTTTTTTGTCGTACCTAGGTAGAGGGATTATTCTAACAAAAGATAACCTTGGAAAGCGTAATTTAAGGGGGAGTCAGCTTTGTTGCTTTTGTAGTGGCAATGAAACAATTCAACATCTTTTCTTTGATTGTCATATTTCAAAAACAGATTGGCGCATGGTCCAAATTGCCCTTGGTTTGAAAGCTCCTACTAGTTGTTCTCACTTACTAGGCCATTGGCTTCATGGAATTTCTTTAAATATAAAGAAAAGGATTTCTGTTGGTACTGCGGCCCTTCTTTGGGCGATTAGGCTTTGCCGCAATGATATTGTTTTTAACAAATGCAAAGATATCTCATGTATGCAGGTTATCTTCAGAGGATCCTATTGGTTACGCCAATGGGCCTTGTTACAAAAGGAAGATGAGCGGGGTGTTTCGTCCGAGCTTGGCGATCTTTGGAAGAGGTGGCCTTGTCTTGTTTTGCCAATCACGGATGGCAATTAAATAATAGACTTTGTAATGCTTAATCATTTTTATCTTTGCATTGTTTCAATCCTCTTTTGTTGAGGATCATTTTGGTGTTGGTATTGTAATGTCTTTTTGTTGAGGACTGTGAGGCTTCTATTTGCCGTATACATCTTCGGATGTATAGGCTGGATTAATTTCCATTATCGAAAAAAAGATATGTCAGATGTATCACACATGTTTTATTTATGAACTCAGCTAGATGCATAATATATAAAAATATTAACTTAAGGTAGATGTTTCATTTTGACACATCCAGGTTCGTTGTGTACATACATTTTGGTAATATCTCCTTCACACACTTAAATTCATGTAATTGTCCATGCATTTACAAATTTAAACTATGTAAACTTTGACAAACAAAATATGGACAAAACCTCATAGGCCATTGCACTTGAGCCTAACTGTCAGAAATTGAGTTATATCTTTTCAGACAATTTCTTTACCTCCAATGCAATCATCTCTACGTAGGCCTAGCCTATGACGACGGTGGAACGTGTTAGGGTTTTGTATCACAACAAGGCAACACAATATTTTAGGGAGAAGTTACGATGAATAGTTTTCTTTTTTGAATTTGTATCCATAAGCTTTAGTATAAATACCTCTCTTGTGTGAGGGCATAGAGGAATCTCTGATCTGATATTTTTCCTCCAAACACACGCATTATACTCTTCATTCATCATTATAATGCATTAAACATAGAATTGTTATTCCTTTGACAGGAGGCCTAAACCGGGTTATATAAAAATCGTGTTGTCTTCTTCCCCATCTCAAAAACGTCAAGATCTCTTTGATATATTGAAAGCCTTAGCCATGACAGAAAGAAGTCTCTGGTCCCTAAGTAGGCCCGACTAGGGAGCCCGGTCCCCAATCGTTGATACTAACCCTATACATGTCATCACTTGGTGTGGCTCTTTCCTTCTACGTACTCTATCACAATTGCTTGAATATTTTCTTGTATGCCACCGTGAAAACTTACCTTTCTGTTTAAGATGCATAAACAAATTCAAAAATCTTTTAAAAATCCAGAGGGCTATCAATGCAACAATTTGAACATACATATTGTTTTCTTTTTGAAATTATTCCTTTATTCTTAGAACTTTTTTGTTTTAAATTTAAATTAGAAACTTCTGTAAAATTACAAAAAAAATTAAAGCATTGCATTTTTATATATGATTGTGTTTTGGGTTTATTTGGTATATCTCTATGAGTTAAACAATAGTCAAACAATTGTGATGTCAAATATAGGAGAGAGCAACAAGCGAGGGCAAATTAGAGAGAATTGTGGTGAGATATAAAGATTTTCGTTCCAAAAATATTACAAAGACATATTATAAATTAAATTACCCTTGTAGTTTAATTTCATGCCGTAATAAACAAAGTGTTGGTCGGAGTACGTTTGTTTTTTGCGTGGTAAATTCATTTGGCAATTATTACACACAAGCAAATATCGCGTGTTGGGCATGGTTCGTGATTTACATCGAAGTTATCCCCTTGGTCCCAGCCTGTAGCGATCGTGTCTCAAATAATGCCAATAGCAAGACAATTATGTTAGGGCAATGTACTCTCACATACTAGAAAAATTCCACAAAATATCAGAAATCGATCCCAAGTCTTTGCGTCGATCTGTAGAAGTAAATACAGAAGACAAGACGGCAACATTGACTTCTTCTTCAAAAAAAAAAGACGGCAACATTGACTGATCAAACGACCAAACTGATTGGATAGATCACTGCGTACGTACTCCCTTCGTCTTAAAAAAAAAATATCATTCTACCATTCAAACCGAGAAAATATTACCCAAACCAAATAACGTTTGTATTCATAGGTGTTTGGATCAAAGCTGTCGATTTGGAACAAATAATTATAATAAATATGCATAAAAAGAGGAGCACATGTAGCAGTCTAATATATAAAATAGTTCATATTTAATCAATGAAATGGGACCCACAATATAAGATGAATTTTTTTGATACAAAATTTAAAGGCTAAAATAATATTCTTTTTGAGACAGAGGGAGTACTACACCATATCCATGGATCTAAAGTACAACTGCGACTCAAGCAATCGATGTCTACGACCGCTACTTCACGAGTACACGACACACAAGTACCTTCCATTAATCCATTCCTTCGTGAGTGGTGACTTGCCAAAAACAACACAGTTATACTACTATTTAACAGTAAATTTTATAACACGGTTACGTAAAATTAATAAAATTCACCCACAAGGTGATAATCACATATACATACACACAAAGGACAAGCAACTACAAACTTGTACAAGGAGAAGGATAAAAGAAGCAGCATACATAGATCGTCCATGGCAATCCGTTCACCGAGCGTGCACGTGGCCGACTCCACGAGGCTGGCGCGTCGCATTGACTTGTTCACGCAGATCACAGCGCAACAAAGTTTAGTTGCTAGCATCGCAGGGATTAAAATAGCGGGCTAGCGTCGCTACAACGTTTTCGTTAATCTATAGGCCTTTATACCGCCGCTGCAGCTATATGCGCTGTATCAAAAAATAGTGACGCTATTTAGCACAGCACATAGCGAAGAATAGGACTATCAGCAATTTTCAAAAGATTATCAGCAAAAATTGGATTATCAGCAATAGCACAATTTTCAAAAGATTATCAGCAAAAATTGGATTGCGAAGATTAAGAATTTATTTAACAATTATTTCCTTTATAAATTATATGGTCTCTAATTCCAGGGCTACGTCCTAAAGCCAATCGGCTCTGATACCACTTTTGTCAGGACCCGATCTAATTGACCGAATCCTAATTGTGCATACAGTACTAGTCCCAGAAGATCATGGCTAGCACACACAATTTAACAATAATGGTACATTGCCTTCGAGTTACATTATTACAACATAGGGGACTAAGCGTCCCACAGGAAGTCACAATTTAAAACATCAAGCACGGCACGCAGGCCAAGATACAGAGTTACACACACGGTAACGCAGGAGCCCAACATGGCACGATTTATTCTAGTAGCTAGACTATTCCACAGGCAAAGCGGCAGGCAGGACACAACCCTACTCTTCGTCCTCGAAGTCCTCCTCCTCCTCGTAGTCCTGATCCTCCTCGGATGGCGAGTCGAAGGGAGCTTCCTCGGCTGTTGAAATTTTTGGAAGAGGGGAAGGAGAAATAGGGGTGAGTACAAAGGTACTCAGCAAGTCGAGGATATATGCAGATGGGGTTTAGTACAAATGGATGGCTTGGGCAGTTTTGCGGAAATTGCAGTTATTAGCCTAGTTTTGACAAAGCGATTTAGAAACATTGAATCTCCATATTTTCTTTGGGCTTTTCGCAAACGGTTCTCGCCACTTGGCCTCAGTGCCATAGCAAGAACAAAATCCTTTCTTCTTTTCTTTTCTCAAAACCGGCTAGGTCCATTCCGCGCGACACTTTCCGATAGGCCGTTACCCATTTCGGAATATCACCGGTGGCACCTACCCGAATTTTGGATTTAGATCTAGGAGGCAATTTTTGATGAGAACATGGTAAATAATCACCATAGTTTTGCGCATAAGTGCATAAGTGGAAGAGGGGAGTTTCACCTGAATGCATCTGAACAGTTCACTTTTAGGAATTTATGCACTATACTTTCTCCTCATTTGTGGTAGTAGGACTTGGGGAAGCTAGATCGAATAGTTACAAGTCAGGCAAGGCTATAGTGAAGCATCACATTTGTAGGCTATTTCTTTCTTTCCTACCGATGAAAAGTTGTTTATTTTGTTTAAGCTGTATAAATATACCAAAAATCATGGAAAAATTGGCAATGTTGTCAAATATATAGTACTTCTAAATTGAATTTTATTGTATTATTATGAGTTTTTTTTTGTTAAAAACATTAATTAACTGTTTGTACATTGTTTTGTAACATATTTCTTCAGTCAAAAAAACTAGATTTAAAGTACTACATATCTTGGAGTACCATGATTTTTAAATTTTTGTTTGGAAAATTTTTATATAGCTTAAATAAAAAAATAGGTTTTTATCTATAGCAAAAAAAAACACACACAAAATGCAATGAAACCTAGAGATTGCAGTAGAAGGGAGATAACAGAAGAGGCTCTAGTGGGGGCCCTTACATGAACAAACAAGACTAGCTTGTTGTCTATGCCCTTTGTATAGTTCTCACAGGTACAAACACAAGACAAAATATATTGCTTGGTTTGACAAGTACAACCAGAAGGTGTAAATACATTACATAAACTAAGCAACATTTCTTGACATAATTTGAAACGAAACAATATAGGCAAAGAAATGAAAGTTGCAGAAGGATGGCGCTAGGAAATAAAAACACAACTACTAGCTGAATCATCCAATATACCTTAACGTGTTCCTTCATGCCAATCTTGCACAACTGACAGCGACAAATACATAAACTTTATCATACACCTTGTCAAAACATCGGAAATAAGCGATCCTCCATGTTTCGCTAAAGAGGATAGTGCAAAACACCACCCAGAGGCCAGCAATGAATCCTGATCCAACCCCAATATAAAAGTACAACATTTGGTCATTGACATGTGCAGGTGTTCTCTTGTGATCACCATCCCCCAGGTTTGAAGTAATACTCCCTGAGCAACTCCTTTGGAGAGGAAGCCCACACAGACAGTCGTTGCCACTAAACATATCTGGATGTTGTGCATAGAGGCTATCAAGTTGGGGTCTTGATGGTATTCTTCCTGAAAGGTTGTTGTATGACAAGTCCGGGCTACTCAAGTACGTTAAATTTGACATGCTGGGTGGGATCTCACCAGAAAGTTTATTCCTTGAAAGGTCTAGGGACTCCAATGATTTCAAGGACCAATCTTATCAGGAATTTTTTCAAACAGGAACTTTAATGACAAATTCAGATTTTGTATGAATGCAAGGGAGTTATTTCCTCTGGAATTCCACCAGTTAAGTAGTTCGTTGACAAGTCAATGCTCACCATATGTAGATGTTTAAAACCATACTGAAGCTCCTGCCTCTTTGTGACCATAGGTAAGTGAATGGGAGATGCAACAAGAGGGGACGTCCATCCTGTCAAGAGGAGAATTAAGTGCGGAACATACGGATTGTCTATTGCCATTGCTGTTAATTTGGACAAACGCCAAGGTATAACACCCGACAATCTATTGCCCGCTAAATTCAGATGAAAAAGTTGTCCAAGATTGGGGATGTTGAATGGAATGTTCCCATGGAACAAATTGTGATTGAGCTCTAGAATTTGTAGTCCCATGAAGTCTCCAATCCACGTAGGCAATATTCTGTGATAGATCAAGGAGCCCTAGATGTGTGCTGCCATGCAGGAAAGATGGGAACGTGCCGGAGGAACTATTGTTCCTTAAAACAAGACCGTATATTCTTATCATTCCAAAGCATTGAGGGAACTCACCCTCAAAATGATTGTTGGCTAAACTCTTGCATTTCACAAATAGAATCCGGAATATGACCCGACAAGTTATTCGACGACAAAACTATAGATGTGAGAAAAGGAGCCCCAAATTTTGATGGCAAGGGTCCGACAGAGAATTCCCTGAGACGTCCAATAGCATGAGGCTTCTCGGCAATGGAGGTATTTTGCCGGTTATTTGGTTCGAACATAGAATAAGCTCTTCCAATGACATGTTCTCCATATCAGTTGGAAGCCCACCACTAATTTGATTTTTGGAGATGTCCAAATATGTAGCATTTGAGAATGTTTTAGAAAACCAATCTGGAAAATGGTCAGTTATACCTGTGCTTGATATGTGAACCTCATCAACATCCGCCAACCCTTGAAGCCACGTAGGAAACTTCGGACCCAAATGGCAAGATGAAAAGTGGGCGGTTACTAATTTAAACGGCGGTAACCACTCAGGTCCTAAGACAATCTTCAAGTTGTTATTGGACAAGTCTATGTCTTTCAGGCTGTGTAGACCAGAAAGATGTTCTTTTGTGATGACACCATCCAAGACATTGTAGTGCAGGTACAGTTTAGACAAATTTGTGAGCATACCGATCTCCGAGGGTACATGCCCACTGATGTGGTTGTTGGACAGATCAAGACTGACAAAGCTTGTGAATCGCCCTATCTTAGCTGGTAGTGTTCCACTGATGTTATTTTGTCTCAAATACAACTCCTGCAGTTTGCTGGTCGATGAGCATTGCAGCAAACTGATTAACAACTCTGTTATATTCCCAGACGAGAGGCTTCTTTCTAGTCTTGCAGATTGCACAGGTTCCTCAGCAAGCTGGGCGCCAAGGTGCCCCTTTCATTAAATGAATAATCAAAGACTTGGAGAGACGTCAGAGCTGCTAGTGCATCAGGAATCTGACCAGATAAACCAGTGAATATAATAGTCGCTCTAAGCTATATTAGCCATGAATATAACAGCCATGGCTAATTCATGTAGCAGTCGGAGTCGTCGCTCGTCAATGCATGCAGCAGTCGGAGTCGTCGCTCGTCAATGCTCGCAATTGGCTGGCCGTGCCGTACCGTGCGTAGCCCATACACCGACATATGCAGGAACTGCCTCTTTGGCCTTGTTATCGTTCTATAGCAAATTTGAGAGCTCTCGAAAAGTAGTCTACTTGTTTGACTTATTTTCTAACTTCAAGAGTTTTTCGAGCTAGTCTCGAGAGTCAGGTTCTCTTTGTTTGACTTGTTTCAAATAGCTTTTAGACATGTCTTTGAGCTAGAACAAAAGATGAAATGAACACGCGCTCTAGTTGCGTTGGCTCTGAAATAGCAAAACTCCAGTTTTAGGCCATGGTTTGACAATAGCACCCCTTGCGGCCCAAGTAATATCCACCTTTCTAGATGGCAACTATACTTACTATCTGCCACAGCGTCTGAACTTTCTTTTGGTTGAACAATTGGCTTGCTAATTAGCCGCCAAAAGAACTCACACCCTAGTTGTTCGCTGCATCTAAGAGAAGTCGATCGGTGGCCAATGTTGTTCTCAACAACAACCATCTCGCAATCCTCTAGCTACCCACGCTTCAACTTGGCTCGCAGTTCGTCCAGCTCTAGAGCTTGATCTCCCTGGCGAACTTGAATCCGAACTCTCTGGACCAGATGTTAGCCCTCAATTTTATACTGACCAGAGAGCCGTTGTTCACATGCACTAGACCCTGGATCAGTACTGTAGTGCGTGCAATACATATCCGAGTATCATATAGACATGTGTTTCATTATTCAGAGTATTACATACTTGGTTGCATTACGCAGGCTTAATATTAAATAAGCCAAGATGTTATACAACTTGCCGATGTTCTAAACCAGACAGATTTGTCTCGTGGGAGATTCATAGTTCGGTCTGGGGGAATTTTCGCCACTAGATCGCTCAAGTCTCATGCTCACAGGAAGACAGCAGATTTACCCAGGTTCTGACCCCCGATGTGGGTAATAGTCCTACTCCTGCGAGTGTGGTATTCTCTCAGATTAGGAACGCTCTTGCTCGAGAGTTCTTACAGCGATGTGTGTGTGAACAGCTTAGGATCCAACCCCCTTTCTCTCTATCCCCGCTCCCTTTTATACTGGAAGGGGCGGACAGCTGGTCAGAGAGAGAGAGAGAGAAAGAGAGAGAGGTAGAAACGGCGGAGACATCTTATTGGTGGGACTCTGGTCGTTGTGCCGCCCACTTGCTCCTGCTGACGTCCGCACCTTAAATGGCTTCCTCCGATCGCTGCGCCTGACGGGACGCGAGAGGCGCCTGACACAGGCGCCACTTTGCTTTTGCTGCCGCATAGTGATGGAATGACCGCTACAGTGCGCCGGACAAGCTACAGTGCAGGCAATCATCTCTCTCAGTCTCGCACGCCTGAATCCTTGCATTTAAAGCCTTGGATATGTTGAACGTTGAGGAGGCCTTAGCCGAGAAGCTTCCTCTTGACGCACGGGCGCCTACCGAGTGGGGCCAGTGCCCACCTGCTCTGCTCGTCACCGCGCGTCCTGCTCTGGCTCGGTGTGGGGGTCTGATCGCCCGCTCTACGCCGAGCTGCCACGCATCCTGCTCGGGCTCGGCATGGGGGTCTGATCGCCCGCCCCCAGACCGAACTACGAATCTCCCACGAGACAAATCTGTCTGGTTTAGAACACCGACACAACTGTTATAAGGGAATCATCAGAGTCAGCAGAACATACATAAGATCATCCGAAAAATCTTCCAATGGCTATGCATTCCTGCAGGCGACTGGAGCAAACCTCCAACGGCTGTGCATTCCTGCAGGCGATTGGAGCAAACCCTAAACCATATCATGACCGCCGTAGCCGGATCATCTCCTTAAGTTTCATCTAAAAGAGTGGAGATATGCGAGGTCAGCATCATCCAAACACTGGCTAGTTAACACTCCCCTTAATGTACTTAATGATAGGAGGCTTTGCTTGGGGGAAGAGGTTATTTTATTTGCGTAAAGGCAGTTCTAAAGATGAATTTAAATTACCCTATCTAGCATCAAGTATTATTGTTTCTTTTAATCAACAGGAGGTTCAACACAAGAACAAACACAACCAGGGCACTAACCGACAAACCTTGACAACCAACTCTAAGATAACCCACTCAACTCGACAAGCATACTTTTGAACTCAACCAAACAAAACTTCATGATGCCCCAATCCATAACCGGCCATCCTTCCGGGATTGTCAATCCCGTTGTGGACCACACTTGCCATGGCATGCCCGCCTCGGCCAAGGAGGGTTGCCAGCCCACACTAGCCTAGCGTCACCCTGGTGAAGAGTGGCCTCCGTCACCAGCAGTGACGACCAATGCCGGTCCCTGTCGAGAGTGGTCCCAGAGGACCATTGCACAGTGCTCGCAATTAGTGATCCGAAACCCGTACTCTGCGCGATGGCCACGCGTTGTGTTGGAACTATCCTTCAAATGGCAGTGATAACCCCGCTATGCGTGTTCTTTCGTGTTCCTCCTAGGTAAGCCCTGGCTAAACCCAGCACAAGGTATCTCGTGCCTTAATCATCCATGGGGCAACCCTCCAACCATCTAATTTCTACTTCAGCAATCCATGACTTTACCTCACATGAGCTATCTCGACCAACCGACCAATCCGAACCGACACACCACATAACTATAACCACAAACAACATCCAGCCCAACATGCATCTACTAGCCCTAACTATCACATGTCATAACATATTTAATGAATGAATGAATGACTAGTGAATATCGGTTCACCGTTCCGTGGTTAGTTGCCTGAAGATTTGTTTGATGCTAAGCAAGTCTAAGTAGGTTTTACCCATTAGGTAAGGCTAAAGTTGTTACAGATCTATTTTCAGGCTAACAAGGATATGACAATCAAAGCAGTCATAAAGGTGAGATAATACAAGGATAGACATGTATATTTATAACATGATTAACAAATGGGCAGTTAAATAGCATGCATTTAAATAATAAACAATATAGTTTGGGAAAACTGGGTGATTAACATGATTATATCGATGTTAATTTGCACTAGGGAAAGTCACAATCTCTCCCTAATACGGTTAGACATCTATAAGAGTAAGTGTTAACACGCCTTGGTCCAGTGGAAGATCCTCCTCGGTATCGCCGAACCTTCCCTCGAAACCGATTACGTCTATTACTGATAAACTTCAGTAAATAACCAATAGTGCGGAAAAGACATGATGCATGAATGCAACAAGACCTTCGTTCGATGATTCTATTTTACCCTAAGGGGATCTCACTGAGAATTTGATGAAAGGACATGTCGTGCATAATATTCAATCGCTTCTATGCACTAGTAACGAGCCTACGTAGGCTACCTTAGCGTCTCTTAGGTATTTTTACCTAGTAAGAGAATCTTATGAGTATCTATAAAGAGATAGACTCTATAGAGGGCTCTGGCGTGCGATATGACGTTATCGAAGTCGTGCGATTAAAGATTATAATGCATGAAAATCTTTGAACTAAATGTATCATATTTCTGATTAAGTTCCCATCCTAATATTGAATTTTGCGTTTAAGAAACATGCGTTACACCTTATATTTTGAATTCTAGTGAGGACTATGACAGTGCAATGTACATAAGTTACTTTCTTTCCTTGGTTAGGATACCCAACTTAGATAACTAGGGTGGCTTTGTTGAACTAGGCTAGATATAACTTGATCGCATTACGATAGACTGGTTTGGCAAGCTAAGTGTGTACATTTATATATCTAAGTCGACTTGTAAACGACATAGTGTCAAATTTATACTTATTAGGTCAAAGGTAGTCTCTCTACTCTTCCTATCATAGACGACGATACATTTCTATTTTAAATACATAGAAAATCTTATTCGGATTATATTACGTGGACTCACAATCAGCCTCCATATTAATTTGTCATGAACTATTAAAGGACGTAGTATATTGTACATTAGCTACGCTCTTATCGATGGAGAATGGTTTCTAGCATAATCGACACTATTTCACATTTCTAGCGTTTCCAATATTCCTTAGAGTATATTATATTTTATATAATTCTCACATAATTTTCCCCACTTAGTTCTAGTTTGTATTAACAGGCAATTTATTTTGATTTATTTTCTTTATAGAAAAGTACTGCGTAAGTTCACTAATTAACCTATGATTGGTGCTTAGGTTAATAATAGTATGACGTCTCTAATATTCCTTAGTATTAATTACTAACTTTTCTAGGAATTTAGGAGGTGTCTAAAGATTCTTAATCAAATATGAAACTCTATTGTAAAATAGGAAAAAGTTGTCATTGAGCTTAATACAATTTTATTATTCCATATTTTTTTCGAATACACTATATATCGTGATATTTCTCCTAGATAGTAACGCCTTACTGTATTAGTGTATTTAGGGTTATACGGACGACATACTATGACGACACTTCGTTGGATTACTTTCCTACAAAATAAATTGGACTGGTGATGGCCTTTTCTAACTTCCTCTAATTACATAGTATTATCTAGTCCCTATGATAATTTGTTATAATTTTCTAGGGTCAGCACCTATTTTTATTAATAAAGAATCCATTAATCCTTTTATCGTGCTTTGCCTAATTATTCCTTTAATAAATTATTTGGGCAAGAATTGCGTTTTTATAGTTTTTCCTAATTATTAGGGCTACTATTTACTTTATTTTCTTTTCTCATGATTTTATGTGGTCAGACCCTATATTTATAATAATAAAAGTTCCCCAAATTATAATTTAAGCATTTTCTATATAGGAAACCACTTACTTCTATTAAACAGCATCTACAAATAATCACAGTGATTGATTGCATATTTTTATAAAATCCAGAACAGTCTCATCTAATTGTCTAAATTTTTCTAGAATTTTTTAGAGCCTCTAAGTATTTTTAATAAATCTAAAACACTTTCCACAATTACTTATTTAACTAAATCAGAGGAAAACCGTCAGCACAGTCTAGGGCCCAACCAGCGGACGTGGCCGGCCCAGAAACAGTTTTGGCCTAAGGCCTACCGCGCGCGAGTCGCACCTGCCAGGGACCGCTTACGCCAAAGGCATATTCTCCGGGGGCGTTACCACGTGGAGACGGCGCCGTGGCCAGTGGAGCATCTACTTATACGGCCCAGTGGGCCACGGGCCCACATGCAGTGTCACGTTGCCGTGGGGGTTTAACCCAAAGCGCGAAGGGCTTTCCTAGCAAGTGGGGCCCGCATGTCTGCGACGCAGACATCGTGAGCCCGAACAAATCTCGGCGCACATCGCACGGTCCCTGGTCGTCGTCTACCTTCAGGTGGGCGATGTGGCAGGCGTCTGCACACGACATGGTGGTGCTACAGCTAAGCTCCGGCCAATGTCGTTCACGATCCGACACCTACGGCACATAGCTGTGACATCCTAATAAATATTAGAATGTCCCAAGTTTTATCAAAAAGAGAAAATCAATTTAAAATTTACTTATTATGATTCTTATATGAAAAACCCTAAATTTTCAAACAATTATTTACATATAAGAATTTATCTTACTAATTATT
The DNA here is from genome assembly GCA_005191435.1 of Raddia distichophylla. NCBI lineage: Eukaryota > Viridiplantae > Streptophyta > Magnoliopsida > Poales > Poaceae > Raddia > Raddia distichophylla. The sequence goes on from SPJY01021109.1 coordinate 37,160, forward strand.
TTCTTTTCAATTTACAAAATTACAAATTTAAATGCAAAAGCTCACTCCTCGCTTTTATTCGTTCCTCGGTCGTAACCCTGACTTTGTCTTTCAATTGAAACCTAGCTCGACTGAAACCCTGATCTTCTGATCGAGCCAACCTTTGTCTCTCTCTCTCTCTCTCATTTGAGTCGACCAAGTCGCTAAACCCTGATCGACATTCCTTGTAAACTGGGCCGACCAAACATAAATCCTCTCGGTCGAGCCAAAACCCTAGTCGAGTCTCCTTTGAAAACTTCCTCTCTCAGTTGAAATCCTAGCTCGACTCTCGGCGGAAACCCTAAAATCCCCTGGTTGAGCCGATCGTCTATTCCCTTCCTTGACCAAAACCCTAATTCGTCTGGTGGAGCGGTCCATCGTCTCTTGACCAAACCCTAATCCACCGACATTCCCTAATTCGTCTAGTGGAGCGGTCCATCGTCTCTTGACCAAACCCTAATCCACCGACATTCCCTGAGACCCTAATTCCACCTGACTTCCCTTGAAAACTCCCTCGACTGGATCTTTAACTCCGGTTGACCTCCATCGCAACCTTCGTTGTCGAACGACCGTCCCCTCGGCCAACGAACCTCAGAACCCTATCTTTCTTTCTCGATCGAAACCCTAAAAGCCTTTGGCTATGTCGGTCGCTCGTGTCCTTGGTGAAAACCCTGAACTCTCTCAGTCAAGCCCAGGTTTGCGTTCCAATCAAAACCCTAGCATCGTCCAAGCCATATTCCTCTCCTCGACTTTAACCCGAAGCGATCCACCATGCCCTTCGTTTTTCGACCATTATCTATCGACCCGAAACCCTATTTTCGACTAACCTCCGTCGAAACCCTAGTGGGTCAATTGTCGTTTTACTCGGCTAAGACCAGTCCATGGTCGAACCTCTTTCCTTGCACCTAGGTCAGTCGCAAGCAAACCACTCCTTCATCTTTCCACTACCTTTTTCCCTTTTCTCCATCGATCGAACCTAAACCCGATCGATCTCCTTTGTATCATAGGCCAGTCAGATTCTCTTTCTCTCTCAGCCGACCTGTACCTCATCGACCCTTCTATTTAACCAACAATAATCTCATCACATCGACCTGGACCCCCACTTAGTTGACTCTCCTCTCTCCTGGTCACACCCTACGCCTAACCTTGACCCCTAACCAGGTTGATCCTCCTCTCCTTCGGCCGAAACTCTAACTACAAATCATCGTAACCCTAAACCAACCTTGTCAATTGCCGCCACCCTATCTCTAGGACCGGTGTCCTTTTCTCTCTCTTTTCTAATCCGTCCATACTTCGGACTCCTCCTAACCCTATCCGACTCCAATCATAAAATACGTGACCGGCGGTCATCTCAAGACCGAGTCATGCCCATGACAAACCACAATCCAGTTCGACCCTCTCATTGAACCAAATTTGGGCTCTAGGCCCAGTTCCAAAGTTACCTCCAAGCCCAAATCCTTGAGCCGTATTTTCTTGATCTCCCTGCCAAATTTTCCCCAACCATCTCCACCATATAAACCCAGCAAAACCCTAGCAATCTCTTCCAATCTCCACAAACCCATCCACAACCGCCGCCCTTGGCCTGCTCCCTCACCAAGCCATAGTCGCCGCCCTGCCCCGTGGAGGTGCAGCCGCCGCCATGCTCCCATGGAGTAGCCTCCGTTGCCCTGCGCCCAGGCGCCATCACCAGAGCCGCTCCTCGGCGCCGCCCTGCCCTGCCCCTGGGATCGCGCCCCTGCAGCCATGCCGCCGGCGCCGCCCCCATCCTCTACCGGCGCGCCGTCCTCGCCGGAGCACCCCACTGCCGCCCTGGCCGCGCCCCTGCGCCCCTAGGACAGCCTTGTGTCGACGCCGCCCCGGGTGCCGCGCTGGTCGGATGCCGCCATGCCGCCCCATCTCGTTGCCGCCGCCTTGCAGCCGCACCGGAGAGCCGCCCTGGAGCCGCCGCCGCTCTGCCCTGGCCCTCCTGGCCCAGCCGAGCCGCGCCGTCGCCTGTAGCCGCCGCGCCGCCGCCGCCTGGCCCTGGCCGAGCGCCGCCCTGCCCAGGCCGAGCCGCGCCGCCCCTGCCCTGCGTCCTAGCCAGGCCCGTGCCGCCCTCGGGACCGCGCCGCCGTCCTGGAGCCGACGCTTGCCGCCCCAAGCCGCCGCCGCCGGTGCCATGCCGCCACCGCCGGGGAGCCGCCGCCCAAGCCGCCCATCTGAGCCGCCGCCCTCACTTTCCCCTGCCATGGTCTTCTCTGTCTCTCTCTCTCTCAGCGTATGGCTGTGGGAAGAAGGGGATTTTACCCTTTTTAATCCCCCGGTTGGGCCGATTTCCCAGCCAGCACAATTCCATCATGAACAGTGCTTCTTCAATATTTTATTTCTCCTCGATCGTAAGTCGGATTCCCTCCAAACCAATTTGTTGATCCTCGTTTGATCCCTATTACCTTCTGTATTAATCTCATATTTTTCGGAACTCCCTTTGCAGCCGCCTATTCGCGAGCGCCTCGTTTTGCGTGACGTCGTCGTCGACTCCGCCGAGCGAGCGTTCAGCGACGCCAGCGAAGAGAAATATATTCCAGAGTGAGTTTGCTAAAATCCGATGTATGATTGAAAGACCGAGGCATCATCGGCCATAGCTTATTCAATATTTTTATTAAAATATATTGTCGATTGTTTATTTGTTGCATTCCATTTTACGCGTAGATCGTCCGTGTTCGCGCTGTTTGGAAGGTTTCCAGGAGTCGTTCAAAGAAGGATTCCAAGACCCGGAGTGCTACCAAGGCAAGATAGTTGCATCTTGCTCTCCCTAGTTTGCAAAACTCACCCTTTATTGTTTTTATTTATTTTTCTCATGCATAAAATGATGGGAAGGGTAGAAACCTATTATATTCACACTGCGTCATTTACCCTGTGAATTAGCCATTTATTGCTGCCTTATTTGTTATTCCTAGCCTATCCTTGTGCATAGATGCTAGTGCTTGTGGGTTGGTAGTTGTTTCGGTTATTCGTCATTTAATCATTCTTGTGACTTGGTATGATTGGAGATGCTGAGTTACTTTAACCTATAATCAACTAAAACCTACGTGGCGTGTGTTGACTAAAGGTGGCATAGTCGGGTGGTTTTGTGGAATGTGGATTGTTGGAGGTAGTCACCTTGGTCTAAGGACTTTGGGCGTGTGCTTATCCGGCCAAACCATACAAGCGCAACCATAAGTGCTAGCATTAGCATGTCGGCCAACATGTGCTAGTCCTGGCTTAGTAGTTAGGGAAGACTGTTAACACACTTTACTTTGAAAAGATCGGGCTGCGGTCCGTTGGCTCAAGAGGGGGCCCGAGTGCTAAACCTTAGAGGGGGTATCGGTGTTAACAGAGGGAACTAATGAATCGCCTTGTATTGTTACTTGGTCTGGGCTCCTAAGGAAGAGCTAAGACACAAAAGTTTCACTCGGCTTATGGGTAAAGTGTGCTACACTCTGCAGAGTTAAAACTATCATGATAGCCGTTCCCACGGTTATGGGAGGGGAGGTAGGCCGTACATGGTAGTCTCATGTGTTAATAATTAACCTGATGGATTGGTGTAGTTTGAGTGATCGAGGCAAGTCTTGTTCTTCAGAGGGGCTTTTGAAGCCGAGCTCTGCGTGTTTTGTTGGGAATCTCTATCAATATTAATT
>SPJY01021109.1:52324-63439 GCA_005191435.1 Raddia distichophylla
CGAAGTAGCGTGGGGCGACGTGGTGGTGGAGGGAGGGGCGACGTCGGTGGGGCGGAGTGGCGGCGGAGGGGTGCCATCCGCGAGGCAGCGGCGGGGTGGAGGGGCGCTGTCGTTGGGGCGGCGGGGCGGTGGATGAGAGAGAGGAGAGAGGGAAGGGGTAGGCATTGGAGGCGAGGCGAGGGGGCGTCGGCTGGAGGCGCAGGGAGGCGAGGAGATCGGGAGGCTAGGGTTTCAGCATGCCATTGGATTACAATCTGATGATGGTAGATATCGGTGGGCGATCCAATTGATCTGGTGGGTTGGTGAGGGACCAAATCGTGAAATTGGTCCGTTGGATGGCAAGGGATGGTCTAGATCGATTGTGTCAACCTGAAGTGCTCCTTTATAGAGTAGTAAAGATGCTCGATTGATCATGTTTAACCTGTCATCGTTGAACTTTAGAAAACTACTACTTCTGTTTCAAAATAAGTGTAATTTTAACTATGCATATGGATAAACTTTTATTCATGTGCATAGTCAGAACTGCACTTATTTTGAAACGGAAAGAGTAATTAAGAATCTTGATTACACTACTAGGGAAGTGGCCTTTTGAAGCAGTTCATAACCCCTTCAGGAGCAGTTCGTAGAACCGCTTATAGTGGTATCTTTTTTATTGAACGAACGGGTGGATCACTGCCTTTTCATTAAGGAAGATGAGTGTATGTACAAAGTGGAAAACCAATTACAGGGAACCCGACAAAAACCGGGCAAGGTTTGACTGGATTACTCGCGGCTGGGTGCACTCCTAGGCCAGTCATTATAGTCTGAAAGAACGGCGTTAACGACGATGGCCACGTCAGAGGAAAAGCCCTCAAAGATACGCCAATTCCACTCCTTCCAAATCTGCCAGAGGACAATACATACCAGTCCGTTGAAGTGACGTCTCTCGGTCTTGGTCCCCTACCTCGGTAGGAGCCACCAATCCACGAAAGGGGACGATGAAGTTGGCACCTGGATGCCTAGTGTGCTGAAAGTTCGGCTCCAGACCTGAGAAGAGTAATTGCAGACGGTGGAGAGATGTTCCACGGACTCCAGGCTCACGTGGCAGAGAGGGCACATCGGGGAGTGGGGCTAGCCCTTCTTGGCGAGGACGTTGGCAGTGTTGATTCTCTTGTTGCAAAGTGACCAGACAAAGAAGCGACTTTTATTCTCGGCGTGGGCGCTCCTGATCCTGGAGGCCGCCGGCCATGCAGAACTACCAAGGAACTGTGAGTTGTAGGCGGAGCTTGCAGTGTAGATGCTGGACGTCAAGAGTCACTACATAACGGAGTCTCGCTGGCCTAGCTGGAGCGTTATGCCATGAATGCGTCCCCAAATGCGAATGATGCCGTTGAGTACCCGGACATCTGCCAAGTCAGGTATCACCGAGATCCAATAGTATTGGTGAAGAGCGCTAGCAACCGAGACCCACTTATCGTTCGTTGAAGCGAAAGCCGTGGGGGCGAAGTACTGGACTGGTTCGCCAGGCAGCCACTTGTCTGACTAGAAGCTAGTGCTGGCTCCACTGCCTAGCACGATGGAAGTAGCCATCCGGAATAGCGCGACATCCGTCTGGTCACAAGGGTTGTGTCCTCTAGCCGACATCCCGGAGGGTAGATTGCACATGTTCCAAAGCCACCGCAGGCATAGAGCATGACCAAAGCAATGGAGATCCAAGATTTCGAGCCCCCAGCCTCTTAGGTCTGCAAACGGTGCCCAATTCACTTGGCAATGTCCCCCTTTGGCCGACTCCTCACCCGCCAGAGGAAAGCACACCTAATTCTATCGATCCGCTTGATGACCCACTTGGGGAACCGAAAGGTGGATAGGAAGTAGGTGGGAATGGCGGAGAGGACGGAGTTGACCAAAGTGAGACGGCCAGCCTTCGACAGTAGCTTGCCCTTCCACCATGCGATCCTCTTTTGCAACTTGTGGATCAGTGGCCAAAAACAGTTCTTGGGCGGTTGTCTCGTGTGGAGGGGGAGGCCGAGGTAAGAGCAGGGAAAGGAGCCCTGCACTCCTTGAAACTCGTACCTTCACGGTACCAATATCATAGGAAGATGGTTGCTTCGTCTGCATAAAGGGCCAACTTGACCTCAATTGACCCTTGCTGAGGGGAGCAAAAAATCTAAGACTCATGGGCAATTTGGAAGAGACGTTGCAGCGGATCCATTGCTAGGATGAACATCATCGGGGAGATTGGGTCCCCCTGTCTCACTCCCTTGCGGTGATGGAAATACGGGCCCGGCCTGCCATTTAGTAGGACCGAGGATGAGGCGGTACCTAGGAGAGTGGAAATCCAAAAGCACCAACGTCGCCCAAATACTCGTAGTCGAAGGAGCTCTAGGAGATGATCCCAGCGAACCGTATCGAAAGCCTTAGCGAAGTCCAGCTTGAGGAAGGAGGGAGTCTTGGTTTTATGGAGCTCCTGCACTACCTCCCGGACGAAGAGGAACGTGTCCTGAATGCTGCGCCATTTGATGAAGGCCGACTGGTTTTTGTATACGAGGGCCGCGAGGTTCGGTGCTAGGCGATTGGCTAGCACTTTGGCGATGAGTTTACCGACGCTATGAGTCATGCTAATAGGCCGGTAGTCGTTGACGTTCGAGCAGGCATCCTTCTTATGTAGGAGAACAATGTTATCTAAAAAAGCAGAGAATATTGGAGGAGGTAGGATTCGAACCCAGGACCTCACCTTTTCACCTCACTTATCTACACTACTGGAATCTCCCAATTTCGCGAGGGCCAAAAATTATACACGAGGGCTGAAACAAAGCCCTCGTAATAAAACGTAAAATCACGAGGGTATACTACTACCCTCATTAAACAAAATATAAATCACGAGGGTATACTACTACCCTCGTTAAACAGAATATATTTACAAGGGCCAAGAAGCAGCCCTCGCAAATGACAGTAGCAGCAAGATAGTCACGAGGGCCATATATTAGCCCTCGCAAATAACGGCGCAATAATTGCTCAGCTACGCGTCCCTGTTTGCATGTGCAGCTAATTCGCTAGGGCTAACATATGGCCCTCGCGAAACAAGGTGCCGCAGCACCTACTCGCTAGGGTCCTACTCCAGCCCTCGCGAATAAAAGGCCCATAAATTGAAAACCAAATACCTCTGTAAGCCTTAAATCTCCCACACATTGTGGTCTTACCTCGTTCTTCCGCAGAAACTTGGTTAAATCTGGTATACTGTGAAGGATTCACCTCCGAATTCGAATTCAACAAAGAAAAGACGGAGTCATCATCTGTCTCCAGAGGAGACAAGTGTTAATAGTGTGTAACGGGTAATGCGTAATGTCTATAATTCAAAAATAATGTATTCCATAATTTCGTGATATGAATTTCCAATTTGTATACTAGAATGCTTAGTATATCGATAAGCTGATAGTGTGGGATAAGAAAGGGCTAATATCATAAAAATTTGTTTTATGTTTTATTTTTTTCCTATGGCAACAAATTGTACATTAAAAAATATTATTAACTCAAACATATTTTAAACTATTATTTGGTATTTTTTAAAAATAATTTGAGTGGAAGAGGGAGAGCGAATATTTATTAATAGCGAGGGTTCGTTCGAAAACCCTCGCATAAAAGGATTATACGCGAGGGCTAATACGGTGCTCGTATTTAAAGACATATAGACACGAGGGCCACAGCAAATGCCCTCGAATAAATGAGTGGGGTGACTAACTCGCGAGAGCTGGCTGGCCCTCGTTATTAGTTGGCTACTGTGCTGGCTGGCGTCGGGCAGAGACGGGCCCACACGGCAGTGACTACAAGTTAATCGCGAGGCCCACGTAGCCCTCGCAAAAAAGGGCGGCAAGGTTATTCACGAGGGCCACACGGCCCTCTCGATTAGTTGCTCCTGTGCTGGCTAGGGTCATGCACACGGGGGCCCACGCCGGAGGGGGCTCCACCAAGCGCGGCGCCGAGGGCTCCACCAAGTGCAGCGCCAAGAGCTTTGGGCATGACGGGGAGGATGTAAGTCCTAGGAGTCCTAGGTCTAGGGTTTTGGCATTTGGTGCCACGTCAACCTAAGGACTTGTTTTGCTTAGCATATTCTTTTAATGACTTTGGTTGCTTGTGTGTCCGAGACTCAAGCACGACAGGTGCGAGTCTCATCTCTGGCAGGTCGGTCCCATTGAGCACTCAGTCGTCGTTTCTCCGGGCTAAGTCTAGGTCAGTCTAGATCCTTCAAGAACATCTGAGAGAGTACCGGGTATCCGTGGGGGTAGTTGGCTAGGAGTCGGCGCCACCGGCAGGCCCGCAAACATCCGAGGCGGTTTTACGTGCCTCGGGGTAGGTTTCATAGCCTCCAAGTTCATTCTAATCCTTAGGCGTGAAAACTCCCGCCCAAAGCTGTCCGAGTTTATCCAAAGAGCCACGTCGAGGTTATCCCTTCCGAAAGCCGACAAATGTGCCTAACAACCCATCCATAGCATTCAAGGTGAGAGTAAGAGAGAAGAGAGAGATGGGTGAAGTCGGGTGGCTAAAACTGGAGTCACCGGACGCGTCCGGCGCAGCATCGGACGCGTCAGACGAGCCGGTCATAGGGCAACGGGTAGAGAATTTGGCTAAGTCCCCGAGCGTTCGAGAACCAAAAGTTACTGTCGGACGCGTCCGACAAATGATCGGACGCGTCTGATGCGGGCGAGGGAAATGATCGAACGCCTCTCGCGCAGCACTCCAGCACGCGCCCACAATTCATCGGATGCGTCTGATGAACTCATCGAACGCGTCCGATGCGGTCCCCAAGTCTGAGTCGATTTCATCTCAGGCACTCATTTGAACTATGATTCGCCCACGAGCTGACACGTGTCCTGGGCGCTTGGGGTCTATATAAGGGGCTCGATTCCGGCGAGCACTGCGCCAGCGAGTACACCAGCGGGAAGGTCCTACCGCTGTCCATGACGCCGGTGGCGAACCGCCTCGCCACGCCGGCTGCCGCCTGCGCCGTCTCCGCCAGCAGCTGGTGGACGAGGCCGCCGATGAGGTAGACGTCGTCGTCGCTGCCAGTGATGTTCTTGATGTTCCAGTCACTACTGAATCTCCCAATTTCGCGAAGGCCAAAAAATATACACGAGGGCCGACACAATACCCTCGTAATAAAATATCAAATCACGAGGGCAATCTACAGCCCTCGTTAAAAAGAATATAGTTACAAGGGCCAAACATAAGCCCTCGTAAAAAACAGTAGACGCAGGTTACTCACGAGGGCCTACATCTAGCCCTCGCCAATAACGGCCCAATAATTGCTAATTCGAGAGGGCTCCCAGACGACCCTTGTGAATAAGGATGCCTCAGCAACTACTAGCGAGGGTCCTATTCCAGCCCTCGTGACTAAAAAGCCTATAAATTGAAAACCAAAAACCTCTGTTAGCCTTAAATCTCCTACACTTTTTGGTCTTACCTTGTCCTTCCGCAGAAACTTGGTTAACTTTGGTATACCGTGAAGGATTCTCCCCCGAATTCGACTCCGAGAGACAAACGACGGAGTCATCATCGGTCCCCGGAGGAGACAAGTGTCAAATAGTGTCTAACGGGTAATGCGTAATGTGTGTAATGAATTTTTGAAATGAATTTTTGAAATGTCTACTAGAATGTTTAGTATATCGGTAAGCTCGTAGTGTGCGATAAGAAAGAGTTAATATCAGAAAAATTCATTTTATGTTTTATTTTTCTATTGCAAAAAAGGTACAGTAAAGAATATTAGTAACTCAAACATATTTTAACCTATTATTTGGTATTTTTTTAAAATAATTTGAGTGTAGGAGGGTAGGAGAATATTTATTAGTAGCGAGGGTTCTCTGGAAAATTCTCGTGTATAAGTATTACACGTGAGGGCTAAAATATCCCTCGTATTTACATGCGTATAGACATGAGGGCCTTAGATTGAGCCCTCGAAAAAATGCGTGCCAGCCTATCTCGCGAGGGCTAGGCGGCCCTCGTGATTAGTGTTGTCTCCTGCGCTTTCCGGGCACGGACAGACAAGGGCCCACACAGCAGTGAGCATTTGTTATTCACGAGGGCCAGCTGGCCCTCGCGAAAAGGGGCGGTGACTAGTTATTCACGAGGGCCAGCTGGCCCTCGCGATTAGTGGGCGTATGGCCAGCAATCTGGGGCCCACCCAGCAGTGACTGATTGTTATTCGCTAGGGCCATCTAGCCCTCGCGAAAATGCCGGTGATTGATTTTTTAGAGGGCTGTTTGGCCCTCGCGATTTGTGCGCATATAGATCTGGCGAGCCACTCGGACTTGGGCAAAAATTTTCCCAAGCCCGAGCGCCGCGCCCGCCGCCACCGCGCTCGCCGCCGCCGCCGCCGCCGCCGTGTCCGCCGGCGTCTCCACCGCCGCCTTGTCGAGGAACCTGAACTGCGCCGCTCGCCGCCGCCGGCCACTGCCGCCCCCACCTCCCCGCCGCCGCCCCCGCACTGCCGCCCCACCTCCCCGTCGCTGTCTCGCGCCCGCCGTCGCTGTGCAGGAGGTGGGGAGGAGGCCCGCACCACGACGAGCAGTAGCACGAGCTGCGGAGGAGCCCCGCACCACGATGCTACACCTCCGTCCACCGGAAAGGTTTCTTCGCGCGTTTTTTGTGTTTAAATGTTAGTTACGAGGGCTACATGTGAATGCTTTTTTTGTTTGAATGGTTAGTTACGAGGGCAGTGCATGGACTTAAGCACGAGGGCTGTGGGTTTAGAGTTGACTATATGCGATTATATTATGTATATTAACTATGTGCGTTTAGGATTAACGGGTTTAGTGTGCATGTAACCTAGCCGTACGTCACCCGTTCGAGAACGCATAAATCGTAATGAAACCAGATGGCGATTCGTTAGGTTTCATTACGAGGTGTGATTCACGTTCCCGAACTGTCCAGTGGACGACCCTGTTTGGGCGTCCCAGTGGATAACCCACGAATGACCGTTTGAGTATGATGCGTCGTGTCGGCCGTGGATTTGTGACGAGATTTCGGTTGCATTACCCTATGGTTCTCCAGTGCATAATATAAGTGTCGGTGTATTAAAAATGATACCCCGATCGTACTTGCACATGGGGAACTAGTAGGGTTATGCTGCCGAAATTTCTTCTCGAATCCCCGGGCGATACGACGCATCGTACTCGAACGGCCATTCGTGTGTGGGTTTGGAAGCCTTCCTAATTAGCCAAGCGTAAAAACCCCTAACGCAAGTACGTATATGTATCTACTTGTTCGTGAAGGAATGGAAGAAGAAAGGAGATGGATGTACGATGGGTGGGTGGCGAACGGACGACCCACAAATGCCTAGTTTGAGGGGACTCGTCAATTCATGTCTCGAGCTTTCCAAGGGGCGCAAGGCCCTGTCCGTTGCCCCTGTGCTGAATGTGGTAACTGTCAGAAGAGAACTCATGACGAAATGGAGATGCATTTAGTGAAGAATGGGTTTAAGCTTGGTTACCATCGATGGGTGTACCATGGTGAGAGTAATCGTGCCCAGGTTAAGCCTGCTGGACCCCCCGAAGGTTTTGATGAAATAGACCGGATGGAGGACATGATTGTTGATATTGGCCACGATTATGGGGGTGATGAACAGGATTCGCCGCCAGGCATGGCTGATTTCTTTAAGCTTCTAGACTCGGCCAAACAGCCTTTGCACGATGCAACGTCAGTGACTGTTCTTTCTTATTTGACACGTATGATGGTTGTGAAGTCCAAATTCAACATGTCCATCGCATGTTTCGATGAGATGTTGGCTGGTTGGTGTGATGCCCTGCCTGAAGGACATAAGATGCCCAGGACCTGGTATGAGTGTAGAAGGCTACTGTCAGGTTTAGGAATGCCATATGAGAAGATAGATTACTATGAGAACCTTTGCATGTTGTATTACAAAGAGGACGAAGGGAAGGCCTGGTGTGATCATTGTGGAAAGTCGCGGTACTTCGAGACCACTGACTCTAATGGCAACAAGTCTCGTTCTAGTGTGGCGAACAAAGTGTTGCGTTACCTCCCGTTGAAAGACCGCCTCCAACGGTGTTTCATGACAGAGGACACATCCCATAGCATAAGGTGGCACAAGTTGCACAAACGGAAACCTGATATGTTAGTTCACCCGTCAGATAGAGAAGCTTGGAAGCATTTTGATCGAAAACATCCCGATTTTGCAGCTGAACCACGAAACGTGCGTCTCGCGATTGCTACGGACGGGTGCACTCCTTTCAATATGAATGCTCGATCATACTCTTGTTGGCCGGTCTTTAGTATCCCTCTCAATCTAAAACCATCTCAACTCATGAAGGATGAATTTATGTTTCTTTCACTTATAGTGCCTGGTCCGAAAAGTCCTGGGAGAAATTTGGATCTATTTTTGCGGCCACTAGTAGATGAGTTAAACGAGTTGTGGGAAATAGGAGCTATGACTTATGACAAAGTTACAAACTCCAATTTTGTCATGAGAGCTGCTTATCTATGGTCAATTCATGACTTTCCTGCATACGGCATGTTCTCTGGCTGGAGCACGCACGGCAAACTCGCTTGTCCGATATGCATGGGTGATACCGTGGCATTCACGCTCACACACGGCGAAAAGGCAATCTTCTTTGACTGTCACCGAGATTTTTTAAAGCCAGATCATCCATTCAGAAAGCAAAAGAATAAATTTCGCAAAAATACCATTGCGAAAGGTCGAAAGCGTGAGCCTCTCACAGTTGGTCAAGTCAAAGCCTGACATTCAAGCCTAAAGATAAATGAAAAAGATCAAACCTAATATGAGGGCTATGGAACCGTTCACCATTGAACACATAAGTGCAGTTTGTACTCCCTTCCATATGCAGAGGATTTGCTATTACCTCACAATCTCGACGCAATGCATCAAGAGTCGAATGTAGCACAAGCTATATGGGCCACGAACTTGGACATAGCAAGTAAAAGTAAAGATAATGTCAAAGCTCGACTGGACTTTGAGATTCTATGTGATCGGCCAACATTTAACATGATAGAAGGACAAAGGGTGAAATCTAAGGCACCATACTGCTTAACTAGGCACAAAGGAAAGAGGTTCTAGAATGGTTTCATGAAAAGGTTAGATTTTCTGATGGGTACGCGCTAAGCTTTATCCGTGGTGTGGATGTCGACGCCGGCAAGATACATGGCATGATAAGCCATGACTTCGACATCTTCATGCGAGATCTATCGCCGGTCATGTTTCGGGGATATGTACCTGACGATGTATGGACAGCTCTTGCTGAATTGAGTTTCTTCTACAGAAAGTTATGCGCTAAAAATCTAAACAAGACAGATTTGAAGAAGTTAGAGGAAGATGTTGTGGTGCTCGTTTGCAAGTTAAAGAAGATATATGTCCCTGGTTTCTGGAATCCAATGGAACATCTTCTTATCCATCTACCCACTGAAGCACTGCTTGGAGGGCCAGTCCATAGGAGGTGGATGTATCCCGTGGAACGCCGATTGAAAACTGTCCGGGCAAATGTGAAAAACAAGGCCCGTGTTGAAGGATCAATTGCCGAGGCTTACCAAATTCAGGAGATCACAAATTTCATGAACAAATATCTAGCAAAAGAACATAATGTGAATATCGTTGTACCGGGATACAACACACATGGCCGGAAGGTTGAATCCGATCTAAAACTATTTGATGTACAAGGAACTCCAGTCGGGAAGAGCAGAAGAACTGAGATTTCTCAGCGGGACAATGTTGTAGCAGTATTATACATTTTTGAGAACATGGAGGAAGTTCGAGACATTGAATTGTAAGTCATTGTGTCATTGTTAGAGACTTCGTATCAACTTTTTTAGACTCGCATTCTAGTTAACACATATCTTTTAGAGAATTCGTGTCAACTTACTAGAAAGGAAGAAGGAGTATTACACTGGACGAGCTAAAGACTTTGAAGGAAAGAGGTGATGACAACGGCGGACCTAATTTCCTGTCTTGGTTTTGGAGATATGTAAGTGTCTTAATTATTAAATAAGGTCTAATCTTCGACTCATAGTTCTAACTTCTTTTATTTCCAAACACAGTGCAAGCAAAATCCTAGTGTACATAATGATCTACGTACCATGTCGCGTGAATGTTCAACACGTGTTACGATGCATGGGACGTATGATATCAATGGGTTCCGCTTTTGTTCCGCGGAGCATGAGCAATCAAAGCCTAATCTGCGAACAGTAAATAGCTATGTTGTCTGCGAGGGCCAAGCAGAAGGGCAAGATAAGTTCTATTACTACGGTTTAATTCAACAAATAATCGAACTGACATTTGAAGGGAGCAAAAAGCTCTCAGTAGTTCTTTTCCGCTGCGAATGGTTCGATCTGTTAGAGGTCTACGAACACGACCTGAGCTTGGCTTAACAGAAGTGAAACATACTTCACGACTTAAAGGATACGATCCTTTCATATTAGCCAACCAAGCTGAGCAAGTATACTACCTGACATATCCATGCAACCATCCAATAAAGGGCAGTCTCAAAAAAGATGAGGCCGATCTAAAGAATTGGTGGGTTGTATACAAAGTTAGACCACATGGGAGATTGCCAGATGGTCCAATTCAAGATCAATTATTAGAAAACACATTTGTGATTGATGCTGGAGTGGGCCTCGACAATCTAGTTGCTAGCATCAACGAAGATGTTGTAACTGTTGACGAAGAAGTCCAAGAAGACCCCGAGGATCCTATCCAGTGCGATGAACATGCGAACAATAATCCTATCGAGGACATCGACTCACTCGATGTTGATCCGAACTGCTGCTAGATGTATGGTACATTATTTACATAACACCAATTAATTTTAAGTTTAACTTGTTTTTGTTTTAAGACATATTTTCGACCTCGTGAGCCCCTCACCCATTCGGACTTCGACAATGTTATTGACATCTAGGCCAAGAGTCTTTTCTGGGATCAGCTGCGGCGGACACGTGTCGACGCGACCAAGGATTGGTACAAGTAAGTTGAATCACAACTCTTCTTTACAATGCTACTAATGTTGTTTGACTCCTGTATCAAGATATAGGAGAGAGCATGGCGAGGAGCTCACTGACACAGAGGCTTCAGACAAGTACTTGACTCCTGAGCAGTACACTCAGGTGCGTCCTGAGTGG
>SPJY01021109.1:64101-100467 GCA_005191435.1 Raddia distichophylla
CCGCGCCTGCCCCCGCGCTCGCCGCCGCCTCCGCCGGGCTGCCGCTCCCTGCCGCGCCGCCGCTCGCCGCCGCCGGCGGCCACCTCCCCGTCGCTGTCTCCGCCGCTCCCACTTCCCCACCGCCGTCCCCGCCCTGCCGCCCCACCTCCCCGTCGCTGTCTCGCGGGATCGCCGTCGCTGTGCAGGAGGTGAGGAGGAGGTCCACACCACGACGAGCAGTAGCACAACCTGCGGAGGAGCCCTGCACCACGACGCCGCACCCCCGTCCATCGGAAAGGTTTTTTCGCTCGTTTTTTGTGTTTAAATGTTACTTACAAGGGCTGCATGTGAATACCTTTTCTGTTTGAATGGTTAGTTACGAGGGCTGTGTGAGGACTTAAGCACGAGGGCTGTGGGTTTAGAGTTGACTATAAGTGATTATATTATGTATATTAACTATGTACGTTAAGGATTAATCGGTTTAGTGTGCATGTAACCTAGCCGTACGTCACCCGTTCGGGGGGCTGTTGGTTTAGAGTTGACTATATGCGATTATATTATTTATATTAACTATGTGCGTTTAGAATTAACGTGTTTGGTGTGCATGTAACCTAGCCGTACGTCACCCGTTCGGGAACGCATAAATCGTAATGAAACCAGACGGTGATTCGTTAGGTTTCATTACGAGGTGTGATTCACGTTCCCGAACTGTCCAGTGGACGACCCCGTTTGGGCGCCCCCGTGGACAGCCCACGAATGACCGTTTGAGTACGATGCGTCGTGTCGACCGTGGATTTGGGACGAGATTTCGGTTGTATAACCCTGTGGTTCTCCAGTGCATAAAGTGTCGGTGTATTAAAAACGATACCCGGCCGTACTTGCATATAGGGAACTAGTAGGGTTATGCTGCCGAAATTTCTTCTCGAATCCACGGGCGATATGACGCATCGTACTCGAACGGTCATTCGTGGGTGCGTTTAGAAGCCTTCCTAATTAGCCAAGTGTAAAAACCGCTGACGCAAGTACGTATATGTATCTACTTGTTCGTGAAGGAATGGAAGAAGAAAGGAGATGGATGTACGATGGGTGGGTGGCGAACGGACGACCCACAAATGCATGGTTTGAGGGGACTCGTCAATTTGTGTCCCGAGCTTTCCAAGGGGCGCAAGGCCCTGTCCGTTGCCCTTGTGCTGAATGTGGTAACTGTCGGAAGAGAACTCGTGACGAAATGGAGATGCATTTAGTGAAGAATGGGTTTAAGGTTGGTTACCATCGGTGGGTGTACCATGGGGAGAGTAATCGTGCCCAGGTTGAGCCTGCTGGACCCCCCGAGAGTTTTGATGAAATAGACCGGATGGAGGATATGATTGTTGATATTGGCCATGATTATGGGGGTGATGAACAGGATTCGCAGCCAGGCATGGCTGATTTCTTTAAGCTTCTAGACTCGGCCAAACAGCCTTTGCACGATGCAACGTCAGTGATGGTCCTTTCTCATTTGACACGTATGATGGTTGTGAAGTCAAGTTTAACATGTCCATCGCATGTTTTGATGAGATGTTAGCAAGTTGGTGTGATGCCCTGCCCGAAGGACATAAGATGCGGCGCTCAAGGGTCGGATTGGAGCATCATCATACTTTTTCCGCTGCATATTTGAATTTCCGCACTCTGGTATATTATGGACATTATTATGTCATCTTTAATTAAAATATTGTAATAAGTAGTTGCGTAACAATTACTTTTGCATAATATGTAATTTCTCTTAGTTATTGTGATTGTGTGATGATGTTCAACGAACTGTCGCTCATAAGTTGCTAGCATTGATCTCTGGGACTAGCAATGGATTGTGAGTGGATCCCGGTGAAGCCGGGGTTGCGACAGTTGGTTCACCCGTTAGATGGAGAAGCTTGGAAACATTTTGATCAGAAAAATCCCAATTTTGCAGCAGAACCACGAAACATGCGTCTCGCGATTGCCACGGACTGGTTCACTCCTTTCAATATGAACATTGATCATACTCTTGTTGGCCAGTCTTCAGTATCCCTCTCAATCTAAAACCGTCTCAACTCATGAAGGATGAATTCATGTTTCTTTCACTGATAGTGCCTGGTTCGAAAAGCCCTGGGAGAAATTTGGATCTATTTTTGCGGCAATTGATAGATGAGTTGAAGGAGTTGTGGGAAACAGGAGCTATGACTTATGACAAAGTTACAAAATCCAATTTTCTCATGAGAGCTACCTATTTGTGGTCAATTCATGACTTCCTGCATACGGCATGTTCTCTGGTTGGAGCACGCACAGAAAACTCGTTTGTCCGATATGCATGTTCGAGAAAAGGTTAGACTCCCTGATGGGTACGCGTCAAGCTTTGTCCGTGGTGTGGATGTCGACGCCGGCAAGATACATGGCGTGATAAGCCATGCCTTCCATATCGTCATACGAGATCTATCCCGGGTCATGTTTCGGGGCTATGTACCTGACGATGTATGGACAGCTCTTGCTGAATTGAGTTTCTTCTACAGAAAGTTGTGCGCTAAAAATCTAAACAAGACATATATGAAGAAGCTAGAGAAAGATGTTGTGTTGCTCATTTGCAAGTTAGAGAAGATATATGTCCCCAGTTTTTAGAATCCAATGGAACATCTTCTTATCCATCTACCTACTCAAGCACTGCTTAGTGGGCCCGTCCATGGGAGGTGGATGTATCCTATGGAACGCTGGATGAAAACTGTCTGGGCAAATGTGAAAAACAAGGCCTGTGTTGAAGGATCAATTGCTGAGTCTTACCAAATCTAGGAGATCACAAACTTCACGAACAAAAATCTAGCAAGAGAATATAATGTGAACATCATTGTACCGAGGTACAACACACATGGCCGGCAGGTTGAATCCGATCTAAAACTATTTGATGTTTAAGGCACTCCAGTCGGTAAGAGCAGAAGACAAGAGATTTCTCAGCGGGACAATCTTGTAGCAGTATTATACATTTTTTAGAACATGGAGAAAGTTCGCGACATTGAATTGTAAGAATTTGTGTCAATATTACACCTTCTTTTTTCTAGACCCGCATTCTAATTAGTACATATCTTTTAGAGAATTCGTGCCAACTTACTAGAAAGGAAGAAGGAGTCCTACTCTGGACGAGCGAAAGGCTTTGAAGGAAAGAGGTGATGGCAACGGCGGATCTAACTTCCTGTCTTGGTTCTGGAGATATGTAAGTGTCTTAATTATAAAATAAGGTCTAATGTATGTTTAACTTCTTCGACTCATAATTTTAACTTCTTTTCTTTCCAAACACAGTGCAAGCAAAATCCTAGTTTACGCAATGATCCACGTACCATGTCATGTGGATGTTCAACACGTATCACGGTGCATGGGACATGTGATATCAATGGGTTCCGCTTTCGTTCCGCGAAGCACGAGCAATCAAATCCTAATCTGCGAACAGTAAATAGCTATGTTGTTTGCGAGGGCCAAGCAGAAGGGCAAGATAAGTTCTGTTACTACTGTATAATTCAACAGATGATCAAAGTAACATTTGAAGGAAGCAAAAAGCTCTCGGTAGTTCTTTTCCGCAGCGAATGGTTCGATCCTGTTAGAGGTTTACGAACACGACCCAAGCTTGGCTTAACAGAAGTGAAAGATACTTCACGACTTCAAGGATATGATCCTTTCATATTAGCTAACTAAGCTGAGCAAGTGTACTGCCTGCCATATCCATGCAAGCATCCAATAAAAGGGCAGTCTCAAAAATGACGAGGCCGATCTAAAGAATTGGTGGGTTGTATACAAAGTTAGACCCATGGGAGATTGCTAGATGGTCCAATTCAAGATCAACTATTAGAAAACACGTTTCTGATCGATGCTGGGGTGGGCCTCGACAACCTAGTTGCCAGCATTAATGAAGATGTTGCAACCGTCGACGAAGAAGGCCAAGAAGACCTTGAGGATCCTGTCCAAGGCGATGAACATGCGAACAATAATCCTATCGAGGACATCGACTCATTCGATGTTGATGCGAACTACTGCTAGATGTATGGTACATGATTTACATAATCTATTTAATTTTGAGTTTAACTTGCTTTTGTTAATATTATTTAGATATTTTATTTCATTATGCAGGATGCCAATCAGAAAGTTCATCAGCCAAGACATGGGTGAGGAGGCAGGTCAGGACGAGGTAGGTCAGGCCTCCAGTGGTCAGGAGGCAGGTCATGACTCTAGTGGTCATGAGCATGGTGGATTAGAGGAAGGCGAGGGGTCTACCCAGCCGACCACCACTCGGCGCCGAAGGAAGAGAAGAGGGCCCAATAAGATGTCTAGGGTTCCACAAGATACAAATATGCGAGTCTCAATTGACATCTTAGGGGATGGGTAAGTTCTAATCCAGAAAATGTTAACTCCATACATTATTGTCCTTGTGAACGCCTAACTCTTCTCCCATTTGTACAACAACATGGCTACAGTCGACACACGTCTTAAGACCCAGCCTGCTTCCGTACTTTCAAGACTGCTCAAACTGCACTACCCTGGGATGGTGGAAGAGGACGGCCGGACCCGTCCAGCAATCACCTGGGATGACTACAAGATTGTGCAAGAAGAAGGTCAGGTGTCGGCTTCCTCAATGTGTCCGCGAATTCTAGGTAAGCCTTTCAATCCTTCCAAATACTCTCATCATTCCTCATGCTAATAATATGTTTTCCTACTAGTTTTAGACACATTTTCGACCACGTGAGCCCCTCACCCACTCGGACTTCGACAATATCATTGACATCAAGGCCAAGAGTCTTTTCTGGGACCAGCTGCGGCGGGCGCGTGTCGACACGACCAAGGATTGGTACTAGTAAGTTGAACCACAACTCTTCTTCATAATGCTAGTAATGTTGTTTGACACACACATCAACATGGGTGCAGGAGAGAGCATGGCGAGGAGCTCACTGACACCGAGGCTTCAGACAAGTACTTGACCCCTCAGCAATACTCTTAGGTGCATCCTGAGTGGTTCCAAAACTTCCTGGAAGCTTGGGATGGACTTGGCCATTATTCGAACAGTCTAGAGTTCAAGGCCAAGTCTAAGCAGTGCAGGCTCGACCGGGCAGCGCAAAGAGTTGTCAAGTACATCAGGAGGTGGTCCCTGCCATTTTTCAGGAAGAAAGAGGTAATGACCTATTCTTTAATTCATTCTTGATGTTTTTTCTCTATGACCCACAATGTGATGCTGTCCGAGAGGGCTGGGGAAGACATAGATGCCTTGGAATCCTATAGGAGGGCAATGACACCGAAGGCACAATGAGAAGCTCCCGATCCAGCTGTGGCACCACATTGTCACAACCCCGGCTTCACCGGGATCTACCCATGATCCATTGCTAGTCCCAGCGATCAAAGCTAGCAACTCATGAGCGACTTGGGTCGAGCATCACAACACAATCATCATAACTAAGAAAATATTATAATAATGCAAAAGTAATTGTGCCACAACTACTTATTACAATATTCTGTTTAGATTCATATAATAATATTCAAAGTAGCGGAAATCCAAATGATATGAAATAACAAACATGACGATTCTCTCTAATCCGACCCTTGAGACGATAGCTAGCCTTCCGCGAAGTCCGGCACAGAACCCTCCTGATCCTGTGGGCAACCGGAATCGAATCGAAATTCCAAGATGAAGTACTTGCTGCAAGAGACCAATGTGATGTTCAGAGCACGTTGATGCTAAGTGAAGTGAAAATTGTGAGCATAAGTGATGACTCTAATAAGGTTAGAGAAGTCTACTGTAACACAACGTCGATGCTATCTTCTTGTTCATACATGCTTTTTGAGTCCATTGGAATACCATGTCGCCATATCATTCGTGTCTTGAAGGGTGCAAGATTAAATGAATTACCACTCCATTATATCATAAAAAGATGGGGAAAAAAGAGTAATAGGTAAATTTCCTTTATATCTATATGAACTAACACTCTACTATATCTTGCTCTTTCTATTTGTATTGAACTAATGTTAAATTGTGTTTCATAGGGGTATTGTCTATGATAATGAAGGCAACATTCTAGGAGAGACTCCCACTGACTCCTTGGATGTAGATATGAGAAGGATGGCTTCCTCGGCACAAAACAAGTTCGAAGATCTTCTTCAAATGGCTAAGGCATCTAGAGATGGCATGGATTTTTTATTGAGTAGTTTGGACAACATTGAGGCACCATTGTCAAACCTAGTTCCCTCTTACTCTCGTATACTAGGCAAGAAGAGCATGAGGCTTTCATCGGTTGTACAATTCCAAATGAAGTTGACGTCCACCCACCTACCAATATACATACTAAGGGGAGATGCAAGAGAATTCTTGGACATGGGGACAAAAAGAAAAAGAAAGGTGGGGTGTCGAAAAAGATGAAATCCGGAGGGACACACATATGCAAGACTTGCAAACAAGTTGCATTGCATGATAGTCGCAATTGCTCAAACAAACAATCCCAACCTTCTTAATTTTTATTTGCCCTGCTTATTGTTTGAAGGCAAAATGTGGATCATTTTGCAGAGTGGAGTGGCCTTTTGGATTGTTATCTTTTGTCTGTATGGATTCTTATTGTATAAGACATATCTATGATATCTTTGTTAGTGCCCAGCTCAATGTCATTTTGCTCTGGTTTTTGTCAAACAGTGAAGTTTCAGGTTTTTGTCAAATAGTGAAGCCTCATATGCATGTGTAACAGCTGCGACACTGATTTGAATAAATGATTTTGCTCTGAATCTCAACCATTTAAAAATCACACACCATATATACAAAAAAATTATCATTCTTACAATCTGGCATGCTTACAATGTTTTACAATCTGCCATACATTCAACATGACTGAAAATTCTCATTCTTACAAACTGGCATACATTCAACATGACTGAAAAATTCAAAAAGCAAAATACAATCTGCGTCGAGGAGCTCGTTGACGGAGAGGAGTCGGAGAGCACGGTGCTAGGCGGCGCGCACGACGTCCAGGAGCTCGTCGATGGAGAGGCCAGCCGACTGCGGGGGAGCACGGCGAGGGCAGGCGAGCCGAGGGCGGGGGAGCACGGCAGGGGTAGGCGAGCCCACGGCGGCGACGAAGGCCACGGTGGGGTAGTCCAGCCGACGGCGGGGGAGCACGGCGGGGGCAGGCGAGCCCAGCGCGGCGGAGCACGGCGGGGGTAGGCGAGCCCACGGCGGGGGAGCACGGCGGGGGCAGGCGAGCCCAGGGCGGGGGAGCACGCCAGGGGCAGGCGAGCCCACGGCGGCGACGAAGGCCACGGTGGGGTAGTCCAGCCGACGGCGGGGGAGCACGGCGGGGGCAGGCGAGCCCAGCGCGGCGGAGCACGGCGGGGGTAGGCGAGCCCACGGCGGGGGAGCACGGCGGGGGCAGGCGAGCCCAGGGCGGGGGAGCACGCCAGGGGCAGGCGAGCCCACGGCGGCGACGAAGGCCACGGTGGGGTAGGGGAGCTAACCCTAGACGATGGGGGATTTGGGGAGGTTGTAGCGATCCTCTCACCTGGGAGCTGCAGCGATTGTGGGAGGAGGATGGACTGTAGGCGGGGGGGTGAATGAAAAAAGCCACCTTGCTGTTGGATTTGGTTTGGATGGCTAGGATTTAAAGGATGCAGGGTTGCACGCGCTGCTCGGTTGCACGGCAGTCGGAGCCTGCCTTCTGATTTCTGTGCTCTGTTTCACCGTTCAGGAGTTGGGTTTTTGGCCGCATAAGCATCTGGATGGGAGGATGCGGCACAAGCTGCTCAAGGTACCGTACCACTGTGCTGACGACTGTGCTCTTCTTTATTTTCATGTGAACCAGTAAAATAGTTTGCAATTTTGCAAGCGTTGAGCTCAGCATCGTATGCCTCCACATCGTATGCCTAGAAATATACCATGTTTCCTCTTTTGTTGCTTGGCCTTTACTATGAGTAAGAATATATTTCTAATCTACTGATTTTTGTATAAGCAGGATGTTTCGATAAAGATAACTTCTAGATCTAATGGTATATCCGGTGAAGGATCTAGAAGATCAAAGTCCAAGAATCTTGCAGTCAAATCAAAACAAAAGCTCAAGGGTGCTCTCTCTTTTGTTGAGCTAAAAAATGACACCTTGAAAAATAACGGTAAGCAATGCTGGATAAGATTTGGCATGCTATCTCAGCTACTTAGGAAAGTACTAAACTGTCAAGACGCTAGAGCATCCATCTTACTGTACTCAATGGTGTTTCAGGACCTCATTCAAAGAGAAAATATCAGGAAAATATCAATTAAAGGGCTTATCCCATAGATTAGTGGTGATAAGAAAGTGTTTTCTTTGTTTGCCTAATTTGTTGAGGATTTTCAGTAGCCTATGTTTCATGATTGAACTATAGTAGAATAGCCTCATGGGCATGCCATACAAATTTTGAGCTCAGTTAGTCTTATGATGTTTTTATCGTTTTATGGTTATTGCTTGATACTTTATCCAATGATAATATCACAGTCAGCATGATTTTCAGGAAGATAAAATCTTAGTGTGGAAACATTGTTGACTTCAATGTGGCAACAGTAATTATCTCATACGTATTCGTGAGTTAAACATGCTGTAAATTTTTACACTAAGATTAAGGGGGTTGTAGACTTGTAGTAGAGGTGATATCTGGCATGATTTGTTGAGGATACAGTAGACTTTTTTTCTTTAAATCTGTCTGTCGTCTTGGTATTAGGATGAATCAAAGGTAGGATTTAGCGAGTGTATATTTCAACTTTACTAAGATTTATGCAATTATGCCATGATGAAAATAATGCTGACAAACTTCATGTTTGCTCGGTAGATTATGTATGTAAGTATGTTAGGTCCTAGGTTTGGGGTGTCTCTTTTAAATATTTTCACAAATGTAGCTCTGCATTAATGGAGTAGTACCAGATGACAAAAGGGCATGCTGAAGTTATAGAAGCAGTTTTAGATATATGAATTTTAACAGGATTGTGACACTAAATATGTTATGTGACAGGATACAACTATTAATGTCCACCGTCAATTTTACTTGTCCATGGTCGTGAAAGGAGGCTAACTCGTCTTCCCCAATGCCAAGGTATCTGATTTTAGCACTGTTGGCACTTAGCACCCATTATTTTCAGGTTTTAAATTGTAACATACAGGGGTGGGAGTCTCAACCAAGAATGATTCGTTTTCTGAGTGAACACAAAAAGGGCTTGACAGATAATGTCCAAACTTGATTAAATGTCTAAATTTGATATTACCGTGGGATCTATATAGGAATGAATCTGAAATGTCATCTGCCTGTAGTGAAATCTGTGAAGGGTGATGATGTTGTGCTGTCCTTTAACCTTCAGGCTGATGGTATACCAGATCCACTCAGCTTCCATGGAAGCTGCCCGGTCATAGAATGTGAGAAATGGTATGCACTGAAGTGGATCCATGTTAGGTCTTATGACAGTCCATCGGGCACCGAGCAAATCGATGGATGCTCTGACCAGAGCGAGAATCGTGCGTCATGGGTCGCATTAGGTGTATGCAGCAACAACTCGGGCTACATGGTTGGCACAATAGACTCACCTTGTCAATGTTAGAAGAGCTGCAATGCTTGCAAATCATAGAACATTTTTTCCACATTTGGTAGATGCTTAGATGCATGTAACACATATGAACACTTGATAAATTCTGCTTTGTTTGGAGTAGCTGAGGTTTAAACTCTGTATTAGAAAATCCAAGGCTACATATTGCAGATTTTTAGCACTAAATGGCATACAGCTGATGGAGTTGGATTTGGGGAATTTCAACGTGCTGGCTGATAATATTGATGCATTAATCAAGTCTCTTCAAATCATGAGAACAACAAGAGTTTGATAGCTGACACGGGGGATTTGAAGATTTCATCATGCATGTAGATGATGTTAGCTTAATTCATATTGGTTGATTGGTTCATTTCTCTCATTGCAATGCATAGCAACATATGTGGCTTAATTCATATTTTATCTTTTGAGATTTCATATTGTTTAGACTTCGATTAGTAAATTAATATTTTTAGTTTTTGTTATCAATTTTACGTACACGATTACAATTTCTATCCTACGATATATTATCCGACGTGCTTTGCATGTGCACGCTAACCATACAGAGAAGTACTTACGTCTTAGTCGAGGTGCCGGTTCAGTTGTATGTAATTTTTTTTCTTTATACCATTGAGATGTATTTGGATTGAGTGTGTGCGCAATTCAATTGCTATTATATTTATTCAGAAGCTGATTTTTTTATTTTACTTTGAAATCTCGTTGCGACAGACGAATGCACGCATTGCAAAGTTAAACCACCCTTTATAATTTTTATGTTTCTTTAATTTATGTTTTCCTTTCTCCTCTTTAATTCCGTGGCAGAGCACGGGCATTGTATTAGTGGTAATGGAATGGGGCGATGCCCGTATGTAAAAAAAAAAAAGATTGCAGCTGAAATGGTTCTGCTCAATGTAAAATGCAGATTGTCAATAAAATTTGAATGATTTATTTTATCAATGTAAGCTGAGAACTAATTGCTCTTTTGCCTACAATCTGCATATAAGCTGCACTTACAAGCTGCAATCTGAAGCTTGTATAAACATGAATGTTCTCAAACTGATAAATTCAGTTCCTCACTTAGTTTTAGTTTCTAACATACAAATGCTTAGCCTCATACATTGGTGATTGGCATTCTGAGACATGTACTCAAATGTCAATTCATACAAAAATCTGAAGAGCTCATGTATTCAGATTTACATGGCTAATTTCAGACATGTTCCAGTTTCTAACATACTGAGACATGTATTCAGATTTACATGGTTGAAGAGCTCGGGTGACATGTTTCAGTTTCAGATTTCAATTCATACAAAAATCTGAAAAGCTCATGTATTCAAGCATGTTTCAGTTTCTAGCATACAAATGCTTAGCCTCATACATGTATTCAGATTTTCATGGCTGATTTCACATAAAAAAATACTTGTCACACAAAAATTACAAGCTCTAAAAATCTGAAGAACTCCTCTGCATTCACAATTTCACGTCAGCCTACACTCTGCAGAGGAGACGGGCCTTGTTGGAGCAGAGGCCACCTTTCCGCCTCGTGGTGGTGGACTGGTGGAGATGGTCGCGCCGATCTGCGAGCCTGAAGAAGGCCGCCGCCGAGTTGGAGAGCATCGGGCGCCACCGACCGCGCGCCGAGAGGAAAAGGGTGCAGCGTTGCCGTGCTTGGGGAAGGAGGCTGCAACTCCCATCGCCCGTTGGAGCCGCCGGCCGTCGCCTGCCGGAGCAGCCGGCCGTTGCCGGAGCCCAGCCTTCTCAGATTTGGGAGAAGTAGAGGGTATCTTTCCTGAGGAGATGTAACCATGGAGGGCTGCGGTGGATGACTGGGTGAGGAGTGAGAGCAATTTGTGATCTGCCGTTGGATGTGAGACGGAGGGCTGGATATAGAACCATGGCTCTCGGCCGTAACTCCATTAAAGCCGATAATAAGGGAAGATCTCCCCCAAAGCCCAAAGCCCAAAGCCGTCGCCGCCGGAATCGATTCCCCATCCAGATCCACCGCCACCGCCACCGGAGCGCCGGCTTCTTCTTCTTCTTCTTCGGCATGGACACGGTGCCGGAGGCAAGAGCTCATCATCCTGCCTCCGAGGAGGCGGAGGCGGCTTCTCCAGCCTCCCACCGTCGCAAGTGCAAGAAACTCATGGTGAAAAAGAAGCCTCGTCTCCTGCTCCACCGGCCCCGCCCCTTGGACCTGGAGGCATTGGTCGCGGAGGTGGAGAAACTCGTCTTGGAGAAGCACAAGGAGAAGCTCGAGGAGGTGGAGAAACTCGTCTTGGAGAAGCTGAAGCTGAAGGACGAGGAGGTGGAGAAACTCGTCTTGGAGAAGCACAAGGAGAAGCTCGAGGAGGTGGAGAAACTCGTCTTGGAGAAGCACAAGGAGAAGCTCGAGGAGGTGAACAAAAGCTCAAGGGTGCTCTCTCTTTGGTTGAGCTAAAAAATGACACCTTGAAAAATAACGGTAAGCAGTGCTGGATAAGATTTTGCATGCTATCTCAGCTACTTAGGAAAGTACTAAACTGTCAAGACGCTAGAGCATCCATCTTACTGTACTCAATGGTGTTTCAGGACCTCATTCAAAGAGAAAATATCAATTAAAGGGCTTATCCCATAGATCAGTGGTGGTAAGAAAGTGTTTTCTTTGTTTGCCTAATTTGTTGAGGATTTTAAGTAGCCTATGTTTCATGATTGAACTATAGTAGAATAGCCTCATGGGCATGCCATATAAATTTTGAGCTCAGTTAGTCTTATGATGTTTTTATCTTTTATGGTTATTGCTTGATACTTTATCCAATGATAATATCACAGTCAGCATGATTTTCAGGAAGATAAGTGGTGAATGTAAAATCTTAGTGTGGAAACATTGTTGACTTCAATGTGGCAACAATAATTATCTCATACGTATTCGTGAGTTAAACATGCTGTAAATTTTTACACTAAGATTAAGGGAGTTGTAGAGGTGATATCTGGCATGATTTGTTGAGGATACAGTCGACTTTTTTCTTTAAATCTGTCCGTCTCGGTTTTAGGATGAATCAAAGGTGGGATTTAGCGAGTGTATATTTCAACTTTACTAAGATTTATGCAATTATGCCATGATGAAAATAATGCTGACAAACTTTATGTTTGCTCGATAGATTATGTATGTAAGTATGTTAGGTCCTAGGTTTGGGGTGTCTCTTTTAGATATTTTCACAAATGTAGCTCTGCATTAATGGAGTAGTACCAGATGACAAAAGGGCATGCTGAAGTTATAGAAGTAGTTTTTGATATATGAATTTTAACAGGATTGTGACACTAAATTTGTTATGTGACAGGATACAACTATTAATGTCCACCGTCAATTTTACTTGTCCACGGTCATGAAAGGAGGCTAAATCGTCTTCCCTAATGGCAAGGTATCTGATTTTAGCACTGTTGGCACTTGGCACCCATTATTTTCAGGTTTTAAATTGTAACATACAGGGGTGGGAGTCTCAACCAAGAATGATTTGTTTTCTGAGTGCACACAAAAAGGGCTTGACAGATAATGTCCAAACTTGATTAAATGTCTAAATTTGATATCACTGTGGGATCTATATAGGAATGAATCTGAAATGTCATCTGCCTGCAGTGAAATCTGTAAAGGGTGATGATGCTGTGCTGTCCTTTAACCTTCAGGCTGATGGCATACTAGATCCACTCAGCTTGATCAATCATAATCTCAGAACACAGGAAGTAGGGTATTACCTCCTTCGTTGAGGGCCTGAACCTGTATAACCCTGTCTTGTGTTACCATCTAGCTTTTTTTAATTAGCATCCCTTCGTACAAATTTATTTCTGACGGTAACCCCCAGTATACCATTAGTCGACAACAAATGCAGTGAACCTGATAAGACAATGTTAGAAACTCCAATTCAAATCATATTCAAGCACAGATGACTCATCAGAACCATCATTTTTCACACCTACACAAATAGCTCCAATTCAGTCGCATTTTAATAACAGCTTCCTTGGGTAATATGATTACATCAAAATAATATTTATTCGAATGGTGAGAGAACCAACAGTATCACCAGGTACAAGTTTCCAAAATTACCTTTGGCATACTTGAAACACATCCTCGGATGCTGTTATTTTAAAAATATCCATTACAGGCATGTAAGCACAATTCTAGGACAAACACCTGACATGACACAAAGTTCAGTTATTGCAATGTATTTCAGTATTTCATTTTCTTTGAAGATAACAAATGAAATATTATGTACGAATCAAATACATAGACAATTCATTTTTCCTATGAACCAATTTTCTGAAGATGAAAACATTAGAAATTTCAATAGGCAAATTTCATATTTCAGCAGGAATGGACAGAGCACAGTTGCCGAAATGAAGATAACATGAAAAGAGCATGGTAGCTTCATTGCCATACAGGCTGTCCATACATCAGTCTTATAAGGGCATTACAGGTCGAATAAAGGTGCACACAAATAAGCATACAAATATATAAAAAAAAATTACAGTATAAAAATATTAGCTAAACAAATTCTTTTTATTCTAAAAACAAGTTCTCTCTAATGTTTTTTCTTTCACCACTTTTGTGGCACCAATGTTCTCCTTTTACTAAGGGATTGTCTCGCTGCAAGTATAGGAAAATTAATTAGTTATCGTTCATACAATTAATATACAATTCAATTATGACTACACATTTGCCACCTTAGTAATGTGGAGGCAAAGTCGTAATATCTGGCTCGAGTCTGTCAAATCCGTCACAGTTTTCATACAACATAAGTCTAATTGCATTGTAAAGTGCATTGATGCCATAAGAATCTAGAAACCAAAATATCTTACGTTGTCCTATACGTACTCTACCAAACAAACACATAAAATTCACACCAGCATCATCAGAATGCAAATTTTGTCGAGGAACAATATCTGAACTCTGCACATTTAGAGATTCTGCGAAACCCATATAAGTACCATTAACTGAAAATTCAAATCTTGTTAAACTACGCATCACTAAAATTGGCTTGCCCTTAGCCAATTACGTGCAGATATTATTATATTAGTTGATTAAAACAAATCTGCTTAACTTCCACTTAAACGATTTAATTTTCAACAAATTTTGATTCTGCGGTGATAAAAAACATGAATTAACTATGTGCTTAAAAATAAATCTGTACTATGTTTGATCATCTGTTTAAAACATTATCCACCCTCATGATAGTAAGAAGAGTATTTATTTATCTAAATGTCTTGTCTGTCTCATCCTCACTGTTTTACTCAAAGTTCATCCTACATTTATATTTATTAATTAGATTGATATGTGATAAAGTACGTAAAAATGAACCACCATTTATACTCGCTACATTACGAAATACGATATCCATCACTGCTAGTGAAGCATGCACCGCAGAAATGTCTATACTTAAAAAGAAAAAAGATTAATACTTAACAAAAATAACTAATTTAGTATATAGAGAGTTATTAATTACTTACCGCAATCCCTTCTATTCAACCTTTGGTCGTGCACGTAAGGAGGAAGAAGGGGAAACCTACCCATTCCAGCTTCATACAAACTAAAACAAAATTCTGTTGCGCCCTGTAAAATAAAAAATAAATTGTAACATAAGCATGCATAAAAAAAAACAAATCAATCCCACTCGGGCACATTCTAAATAGGATCACATTAAGCATACCGTAACCTTACACCGAAAAAGAGAACCTACCACCATATGCTCTCGTCTCATCGTCGAAACAGGCTTAGGACACTAAAGAGTAGGACAGGGACCATATTAAGAAGCCCTATGCCCCTAATTACCAGCCCATCGATCATGATCCGAAGCAACAGAACAAATTGAAAATGGGTCAGATTCAGATCTGAGAAGACTTAGACTTATCGATTAAAAAGGCTTAATCACCAGCCCACCAACCACAACCCGGAGCAATAAAACAAATTAAAAATGGGCCAGATCCAGATCTGAGAAGACTTGGACTTACCGGTAGCTGACAGTAGCCACTGCATGGACGAGGAAGAGCGAAGTAGCATGCCGGAACAGGGTGGTTGTCTGTTCGGCATCTCCAGCATTTCCAAATCCCACAGTGCTGTCCGGCATTGTAGATCACCGCTGGCGGCGGCACCGGAGGCTGAGCATTCATCTCGTCTCGTGACCGGAGGCTGAGGCTTTGACTGACTTGGCTTATCTGTCCTTGTCGAAAAAATGCGTTTTTATATTTTTATTTATTCTTTTAATTAAAAATATATTTTCAATTAGGGATTAAGCATAAATATACGTGTATCGTCATCTGAAAGAGCGATCGCCCGTTGAATGGGCGACCCGACGCACACCCCGCCGCACCGTTACAGGGGAAGACCGCTGTCGCCCTTTGAACGGGCGACAGGCCCCGGTCACCCGTTCAACGGGCGACAGCAACGTGCTTCGGATTCCCCCGCCGTCCCCCACCCTGTGCCACGCGTCGGCTGTTGCCCATTGAAAGGGTGATCGGGAGGATAATTAGTCCACGCTCGCCTTGCCTTTCCTATTCGGCTCTGAAGCCAGCTAGGCGCGCGAGGGCAGCTCCACCGGGCGACGGGGAGGTGATTTTGAGGCAAAATTGTTTCTGTTTCTTATAAAAAGATTAGTGTTTTTATTAGTATTTGTAATATATATAAGAAATATTTAGTGTATGGCTCTTTTTAAAGTATGAGGTTTGTTTGAAAATTTGATAGGTTTCATGGCTAACAAATTTGAAAATATGAAGTATGAGTACCTTAAAAAAAAGAGCCATGCACTAAGTATTTCTTATCTATACTACAAATACTAATAAAAAAAACTAATCTTTTTACAAGAAACAGAAACAATTTTACCTTAAAATCGCCACCCCGTCGCCCGGTGGAGCTGCCCTCGCACGCCTAGCTGGCTTTGGAGCGGAATGGGAAAGGCAGGCGGGTGTGGACTAATTATCCCCTCCGATCGCCCTTTCAGCGGGCGACAGCCGACGCGTGGCGCCGGGTGGGGAGGACGGCGGAGGAATCCGAAGCGTGTTGCTGTCGCCCGTTGAACGGGCGACCGAGGCCTGTCGCCCGTTCATAGGGCGACAACGGCCTTCTCTGTAACGGTGCAGCGGGGTGTGCGCCAGGTCGCCCATTCAACGGGCGGTCGTCCTTTCAGATGACGACACAGTATATTTTTGCTTAATCCCTAATTGAAAATATATTTTTGATTAAAAAAATAAATAAAAATATAAAAACGTATTTTTTCGACAAGGACAGATAAGCCAAGTCAGTCAAAGCCTCAGCCTCCGGTCACGAGACGAGATGAATCCTCAGCCTTCGGTGCCGCCGCCAGCGGTGATCTACAATGCCGGACAGCACTGTGGGATTTGAAAATGCTGGAGATGCCGAACAGACAACCACCCTGTTCCGGCACGCTACTTCGATCTTCCTCGTCCATGCTGTGGCTACTGTCAGCTACCGGTAAGTCCAAGTCTTCTCAGATCTGGATTTGGTTCATTTTTAGTTTGTTTTGTTGCTCTGGGTTATGGTTGGTGGGCTAGTGATTAGGTCTTCTTAATCGATAAGTCTAAGTCTTCTCAGATCTGGATCTAACCTAGTTTCAATTTGTTCTGTTGCTTCGGATTATGATCGGTGGGCTGGTAATTAGGGGCTTCTTAATATGGTCCCTGTCCTACTCTTAAGTGTGCTAAGCCTGTTTCGACGATGAGGCGAGAGCATATATATGGTGGTAGGTCCTCTTCTTCGGTGTGTAAGGTTACGGTATGCTTAATGTGGCTCTACTTAGGATGTGTTCGGGTGAGATTGATTTGTTTTGTTTTTTATGCGTGCTTATGTTATAATTTGTTTTTTTATTTTACAGAGCGCAACAAAATTTAGTTTTAGTTTGTATGGAGCTGAAATGGGTGGGCTTCCCCTTCCTCTTTACGTGCGCGACCAAAGATTGGATGGGAGGGATTGCAGTTAGTTAATAACTCTCCACATACTAAATTAGTTATTTTTATTAAGTACTAATCTTTTTTTCTTTCTAAGTATAGACATTTCTGCGGTGTATGCTTCACTAGCAGTGATGGAGATCGCATTTTGTAATGTAGCGAGTGTAAATGGTGGTTTATTTTTACGTACTTTATCACATATCGATCTAATTGATAAATATGAAGTTAGGATGAACTTTGAGTATGACAATGAGGATGAGACAGATAAGACATTTAGATGAATTAATAGTTAGGATGAACTTTGAGTATAACAATGAGGATGAGACAGACCAAGACATTTAGATGAATTAATACTTTTCTTGCTATCATGAGGGTGGATAGTGTTTTAAATCAGGTAAACAAACATAGTACAATTTTATTTTTAAGCATATAGTTAATTCATGTTTTTATCACTGCCGAATCAAAATTTACTGAAAATTAAATCGTTTAAGTGGAAGTAAAGCAGATTTGCTCCAATCAACTCATATGATAATATCTGCATGAAATTGGCTAGGGGCAAGCCAATTCCGATGATGCGTAATTCAACAAGATTTGGATTTCCGATCAATGGTACTTATATGGGTTTCGTAGAATCTCTTGATGTGCAGAGCTCAGATAGTATTTCTTGACAGTATTTGCATTCTGATGATGCTGGTGTGAATTTTGTGTGTTTGATTGGTGGAGTCTGTATACGACAACGTAACATATTTTGGTTTCTAGATTCTTATGC
The DNA here is from genome assembly GCA_005191435.1 of Raddia distichophylla. Classification (NCBI taxonomy): domain Eukaryota; kingdom Viridiplantae; phylum Streptophyta; class Magnoliopsida; order Poales; family Poaceae; genus Raddia; species Raddia distichophylla. The sequence goes on from SPJY01021109.1 coordinate 82,335, forward strand.
CATTACGCACACTATAATAAAATTGGACTTATGTTGTATCAAAACTGCGATGGATTTGGCAGACTCGAGCCAGATATTACGACTTTGTCTCCTCATCTCTAAGGTGACAAATGTTTAACCATAATTAAATTGTATATTGATTGTATAAACGATAACTGATTAGTTCTCCTATACTTGCAGCGAGACAATGCCTTAACCAAAAAAGAACATGTGGTGCAACAAAAGTGGTGGAAGAAGATGACATGAGAGAGAACTTGTTTTTAGAATAAAAAAAATTTGTTTAACTAATGTTTTTGTACTGGAATGCTTTTTTGTATGTTTGTATGCCTATTTGTGTGCATCTCTATTCGAGCTGTAATGCTTTTGTAAAACTGATGTATGAACAGCCTGTATGACAGTGAAGCTACCATGCTCTTTAGATGTTATCTTCATTTCAGCAACTGTGCTCTGTTCATTTCTGCTGAAATGAGGAAGTTGACTATTGAAATTTCTAATGCTTTTATCTTCAGGTAATTGGTTCCCAGGAAAGATGAATTGTCTATATATTTGATTCGGGCATAATGCTTTATTTCTTATCTTCAAAGTAAATAAAATGCTGAAATGCATCAACAACTGAACTTTGTGTCATGTCAGGTGCTTCTCCAAGAACCGTGTTTACATGTCTGCAAAGGATATTTTCAGATAACTGTCTCCGAGGATGTGTTTGAAATTTGCCAAATATGATTTTGGAAGCTTGTACCTGGTGATGCTGTTGGTTTTCTCTCCATTCGGGTAAAAATATTATTTTGTTGTCATAATGTTATCTAATCTAAGGAAGCTGTTATTGAAATGCGACTGAATTAGAGCTGTTTGTGGTCCGATCGGTCGAAGGTGGTCCGATCGGTCGAAGGTGATGGGCACCTCGGACCAGCGCATGTACTTTAGAGTCACGGGCATGATAGCGTTGATCTCCCGAGCGGTAAGTTTTTGTTTCCGCTTGGACTCGTACGCATCAGAGCCCCCGAATATGTAGCTGATCTCGCGCTCAGCGTCCTGTTAATCTCCATCGGGTTTCTTACCTTGACCGCCCTTGGCCGACTGCTCCGAGTTCTCGGCGAACTTCTGCAGGATGAGGCAGTCTTTGGCAGAGTGCTTTCCTTGAGGATGGAAGGGACATACCGAATCCATCACTTTGTTGTAGTCGTTGGGGGCTTAGGCCGATTGCGCTCCTTATTGGCGACCATCTCGTCCCAATTTCGCTTCTTATCTTTATGCTTGCTCTGCTCATCATTAGGCTTCTTCTTTTGGCCTCCGTCGTTGCCGCAGCGATGATTCGCGATGGCCTCTTCGGCTTTGGCCTCTTGGTCCACCATAGTGAACATAGCTTTCAGATTACGCGGGGTCCCAGGTCATCTGTCTGATTAGCTCCTCGGATTTACATCCGGCAAAGAAGGCGTCGATGACTGTCTGTTCCGAAACGTCCCGGATCTCGTACTTCTTCTTGGTAAAACGCTTGATGAACTCACGGAGAGTCTCATTCTTGCGCCGATGTAGCTTTCGAATCTTCCATCTCCCCGCGGGCCTTTCATAAGTCCCTTGAAAATTGGTGATGAACTGCTTCTGGAGGTCGTCCCAAGACTTGATCGAGTTCTCCGGGCGACCCGTTAGCCAGGTCTGGGCGGTTGGGGTAAAAGCGACTGGCAAATAGTTTGCCATGACGTTCTGATCACCTCTTGTCGCGCTGACTGTTAGGGTATAAACCTGCAGCCAGTTCTATGGATCCCTCTCGCCATCGAATTTGTCGATGCCTTTGAGGTTAAAACCATTCGGCCAAACTACTCGACAGAGATCTGGGGTGAAGGCCCGAATCCCCTCCAACGGTCGTGGCCGTCTCCTCCTCGGGGACCTACTATGGTGTTCCCGCCGCGGGTCTTGACGATGCTCCTGACGGTGGTCGCGCCGACTGGCAGTGCTCTCGGCTTGATCATCAATGCGACGGTTGTGATGGCTACGAGAGTTCCGCTCACCGTTACTGCGCTCCCGTCGCTTGGCTTCAATGTCTTGATGAAGATCGTGGGCAGCTGTTTGGCGGGAATCGCCAGCTGTGGAGATGCGAGCTCGGTTCCGATTGCTCGTAGAGCGGCTGCGAGCCGAAGCGGATAGAGCAGGGATCGCCTCGTTTTGCTGGATGGCCGCCATATCGACCATGGCTGTTGCTCGAGCGAGGGTCTAGACGAGTGGGCTGCCTTCTGGAAGTTGCGGAGCGATAGTCTTAAGAAGAGTGTTCAAAGCGATGACGTTTGCCTGGGGAGTGGTGTAGACCTCCTGATTTCTTAGCTTCACTGCGCGAAGCTCATTCTGGACGTCGCGGGCGCGGGCGCGAAGCTGACGTATACGATCTTTTTCCTACCCTCAGCGTGGATCCGGGTTCGCTGCGCCGGTGTCGGTTTCCGTGTGCGCGACAAGTGGGGAAGTGGAGTGGTGGTCATCCGCGCCCAGGACGAAAAGCTCTCGGTAGTTATGAATCTCAGCGCTCTCGTCAGACTCGGAGTCAGAAACGGAGAGGCTGACTTGTTCGCTCTGTCCAATGGGTTGGCCAGCGTTGATGACACCCACGAACATGGTTGGATCTGATCCGAGTGGATCTGATGCGCTCGCCGATTGCTTTTCTCCTATCCGAATCTCTGAGGAAACCCGTGCGAGGGTCACGACGGAATTCTCAAGTCCGGAAGGAAATCCAGCCGAGGATACTGAGTTGTTGGGCGAAATAGAATCCACGCCCATGCGGTCGAGTCCGCCGCGCCCTTTTTCGTCTTCCTCGGGAAGAGGTGCGAAGGCGAACAGCGAGCGGGTCAATCCGCTTAAGATGCTTGCTGAATTCTCCAAACCAAAGGGCAATGGGTCACATTTATTACGCGCACCTTCTTGCGAAGAAATCTCTTCAGGGGGAGAGAGATGAAGATTGCCAACGCTGTCGACGATAAAGTACAGGGTGCCGAAACGAAGAGATTGCCCCGGCTCCATGGCGACGTGCGGCGATCTTCAAAAAACCATCTAACCTGAGAGATGATCTTGACGCTGCCCCCTACCTAACGCGCCAACTGTTGACTAATGGTAAACTGGGGGTTACCGTTGGCAATGAATTTGTACGAGGGGACGCTAATAAAGAACTAAGCTAGATGGTAACACAAGACAGGATTATACAGGTTCAGGCCCTCAACGGAGGAGGTAATACCCTACTTTCTATGTTCTGAGATTATGGTTGATCAAGATGCGGGATGCAAGATGATCAAGATGATGCGTATGCTCTGTGAGACTATGTCTTATGCCTATGGCCTCCATCCCCTCCCTTTATATAGTATAGGGGGAGATAGAGTTACAGGATAGCACGATAGCTAATTCTGTTATGCTGTTACATATCATGCATGTGTTGATCTCCTAATCACATTGAGCTAGATCATATCCTCGGGAATTTCCTTGGAGGTCAAGGCGTACGTATCCCGAGTGGTCTTTATCCTCAACCGGCCGACTTGAATCGCCCCCTATCTGCTCCCTTATGGGCCTTCTAGAGGATACTCAGGGCCCATGTAGTCCACAGTTGTCTTATTCAACTATCAGAGAAGCCATCACTAAGCTGTTATGTTTGGCCAAAATTTTAACTCTAACGAGAACCTAATGCAAGCACACCCTTGTCAACGCAAAACATAATGACCTCACATATAAAACCACAGTAAGCAAGTCGTACATGCATTTTACTTAGCTTATGATGGTTTTAGGTTCTAAGATTGATGAGTTATGTGGTCATTGATTCTTTTCATGGCTACTGTTGTTTTGCTGTATTGATTTTTGGAGTGTGCTAACTAGAGCAAAATTTTACAGTTTATTGGGGGAACTACCAAGAAGATAGTGGCATCAGAATTGGGTGGGGAGCAGGTACATACAACAGGCCACTTCATTCCTATGATTTCCCATGATTTTGAATTTGGGCTTTCTGACATCTCTTCTTTTTTTTTTTACTTTGCAGTTCTGGCAGAACTTGTTCTTATTGCAGCTGGCACTGTTCACCACATTTGTATCACTATATGGTATAACAGTACTTACTGAGTTCTTTGAACAAGTCATTACTGCTTATTTCTTTCCCCATTTTTTACAAGAGAAAATTAGAGGTAATTTCCTCAGTTGTATCTGGTTCATACAATTCTTGTATAATGTATAGGTCAACCCTGTGCCTATTCTGGATATTTATTTATTATGAGATGATTAGCATTTTATCTATTCATTGTTGTTGAATGAATGATTCCCTTCTCACTCTTTATGCCATTGGATTCAATAAGTCACCTACCATCACATAGGGAGTGGAATTGTATGCTTGCACTATAGTCTACAGAAACTGTAATAGGGATGCTATGAACAATTTTTGGCAAGGATCGGTATCTTTATTTTTACCCAATGCGCATCTGTAGTGGATAAGCAGTGACCATTCGGCTTCTTCATGGCAGGATCATCTCACACTGACACTGTTGTGGTCCTTGTGGACAACAAGATGCTCGCTGCCAGATTGCTGATAAACGGAGATAGTTCCCACCAATCTTTCTGATAAGAGGATGTGCAATTTGCTTTCAGAAAAGATAAGAGGATGTGCAGTGTATTGACTTGAATGGTGATGTTGACCTGATGATCCAAATCCTATTTTTTGATAAATGCGAGACATAGCCTTTTTCTGATCTGAAAATGAAAATCGTGTGTAATAGAATTCCTATTGTAATAGGACAGAGTCCTGATGACAAGCCCTTAGATTTGAGTCGTCACTTCTAATAGGACTATGATTCCTGTTGTACAGAATTTCTGTTGTAATATGTATTGTTGTAATCCTTTGTTGTCTGAAATCCCTGTCAATCAATTGATGCTATGACATCATACTATTTAAATTTAAATTCTCATGTCTGGTGCTCAATATCCTGTGCTGAGTTGCTCCACAAGAGGCCAAGATTGTTGTATGGAATTGTGGATGGAGGCTCAAGAACTCTTCCGTCTGTACATACATGCGAGAAATTGACATAACATAAAGGAGCTCGAATGTACTGATTCCAACCTAACTTTGCTAAATCATAATTGAAATAGGATTTAACGCTGTTTTGGTGGGTGAACCTCGCGTATTGCAATAGGCTAAAGAAGGCGGACTGGGCGGTGCAATCAGTTATTGGAAAAGTTTCTGAATATTGTCGTTTGCCAATTTGAAATATATGTAACTTAGTATTTGCAATTAATGTGTAATTGACATAGGCACCAGGTATACATGACATTGATACAACGAGTGAATTTATAAGACAAAAATCTTTGGAGTGGCAAATCTTAGGTCATATCACTGTTCTTTTGTTAGAGGATAGAATAGTTCTGTTCTGCACAATGAACAAAAGCTAGCAAATCACAGCTCCAAGAATGACAATGCTGAATTATTTTACAGCTCTACTAGGGACACCGCAAATGGGCGGATACTCGGTATTTGAAGGGGTTTTTGGCCATTCTGAATTTGCTAGAACCGACGAAGTGGTGAGCTTCGAGTATAACTTTGGGATATCGTCGAAACGAGTGGTCGTGGAGCCCAGACGGAGTTCGTATGCAAAAGTTAGGGCCGTTTCACCGAAAACACGCCGTCTCGGGTGGTCTAGGACGATTTCTCCGTACACGGCCGGCATGACCGCACGCGAGATAGGACCGCAGCGTTGAATCACCTGACGGGATCGCGGAAGAATTACGGATGTATTGGCAAAAGGATCCGTGCGGTCTAGTCGTCCATGTAGGCAGAACAACAACAGTGGGTCAATAAAGACAGATGGGTACCGCAAATGGGAGGATACTCGGTATTCCAAGCGGTTTTTGGCCATTCTGAATTTGCCAGAACCAATGAAGGTGGTGAGCTTTGCGTGTAACATTTGGATATCGTTGAAACGAGTGGTCGTGGAGCCCAGACGGAATTCGTATGCAAAAGTTAGGGCTGTTTCGCCGAAAACATGCCGTCTCAGGTGGTTTTGGACTATTTCTCCGTAGATTGCCGGCATGACCGCGTGCGAGGTGGGCCCACAGCGCTGAATCGCCAAGCAGGACCTTGGAAAAATAACCGGAGTATTGGCGAAAAGATCCGTGCGATCTAGGTCGTCCGTGTAGGCTGAACAACAACAGTGGGCCAATAAAGGCAGATGGGCACCGCAAATAGGCAGATAATCGGTCTTGCAAGGGTTTTTTTGGAAAATCTAAATTTGCTGGAACCGTCGAATTTGGTGAGCTTCGAGTGTAACTTTTGGATATCTTAAAAACGAGTGGTCGTGGAGCCCAGACGGAGTTCGTATGCAAAAGTTAGGGCCGTTTCACCGAAAACACGCCGTCCTGGGTGGTCTAGGACAATTTCTCTCTTAGACAGCCGGCACGACCGCGTGCGAGGTGGGCCCGCAGCGCTGAATCGCCGAGCGGGACGTTTGAAAAATTGCCGGAGTATTGGCGAAAGGATCGTGCGGTCTAGGTCGTCCGCGTCGGCAGATCAACAACAGTGGGCCAATAAAGGCAGATGGGCACCGCAAATAGGCGGATTCTCAGTATTCCAATGGTTTCTGGCCATTCTAAATTTTCTGGAACAACGATGTTGGTGAGCTTCGAGTGTAACTTTTTGGTATCTTCGAAACGAGGGGCCGTGGAGCCTAGACGGAGTTCGTATGCAAAAGTTAGGGCCGTTTCACTAAAAACACACCGTCTCGGGGGTTCTAGGACGATTTCTCTGTAGTCGGCCGGCATGACCGCGTGCGAGGTCGGCCCACAGTGCTGAATCACCTAGCGGGGCATTGGAAATATTTTCGGAGTATTGGCGAAAGGATCCGTGCGTTCTAGGTCGTCCGTGTAGGCAGAATAACAGTGGGCCAATAAAGGCAGATGGGCACCGCAAATAGGGGGATACTCGGTCTTCCAAGGTGTTTTTGGCCATTCTAAATTTGCTAGAACCGATGAATTTGGTGAGCTTCGAGTGTAACTTTTGGATATCTTCGAAACGAGTGGTCGTGGAGCCCAGACGGAGTTCGTATGCAAAAGTTAGGGCTGTTACACCAAAAACACACCATCTCGGGAGATCTAGGACAATTTCTCCGTAGACGGTCGGCATAACCTCGTGCGAGGTGAGCCCGCAGTGCTGAACCGCCAAGCGGGGCGTTGGAATGATTATCGGAGTATTTGCGAAAGGATCCACGCGGTCTATGTCATCCGCGTCAGTAGAACAACAGGGGGCCAATAAAGGCAGATGGGCACCGCAAATAGGCGGATACTCGGTATTCCAAGGTATTTATGGCCATTCTAAATTTCCCGAAACAACGATGTTGGTGTGTTTCGTGTGTAACTTTTTGGTATCTTCGAAACAAGTGGTCGTGAAGCCCAGACGGAGTTTGTATGCAAATGTTTGGGCCATTTCACCGAAAACACGCCGTCTCGGGTGGTCTAGGACAATTTCTGCGTACACGGCCGGCATGACCGCGTGCGAGGTGGGCCCGTAGCGCTTAATCACCTAGCGGTACATTGGAAAAATTACCGGAGTATTGGTGAAAGGATCCGTGCGGTCTAGGTCGTCCGCGTAGGCAGAACAACAACAGTGGGCCAATAAAGGCAGATGGGCACCGCAAATAGGCAGATAATCGGTCTTCCAAGGGTTTTTTTTGGCAAATCTAAATTTGCTGGAACCGTCGAATTTGCTGAGCTTCGAGTGTAACTTTTGAATATCTTCGAAACGAGTGGTCGTGGAGCCCAGATGGAGTTCGTATGCAAAAGTTAGGGCCGTTTCACCGAAAACACGCCGTCCTAGGTGGTCTAGGACAATTTCTCCGTAGACAACCGGCACGACCGCGTGCAAGGTGGGCCCGCAGCGCTGAATCGCCAAGCGGGACATTGGAAAAATTACCGGAGTATTGGCGAAAGTATCGTGCGGTCTAGGTCGTCCACGTCGGCAGAACAACAACAGGGGGCCAATAAAGGCAGATGGACACCGCAAATAGGCGGATACTCTCGGTATTCCAAGGGGTTTCTGGCAATTCTAAATTTGCCGGAACAATGATGTTGGTGAGCTTTGAGTGTAACTTTTGGTATCTTCGAAACAAGGGGCCGTGGAGCTCAGACGGATTTCGTATGCAAAAGTTAGGGCCGTTCACCGAAAACACACCGTCTCGGGTGGTCTAGGACGATTTCTCCGTAGTCGGCCGGCATGACCGCGTGCGAGGTCGGCCCACAGTGCTGAATCACCTAGCGGGGCATTGGAAATATTTTCGGAGTATTGGCGAAAGGATCCGTGCGTTCTAGGTCGTCCGTGTAGGCAGAATAACAGTGGGCCAATAAAGGCAGATGGGCACCGCAAATAGGCGGATACACGCTATTCCATGGGGTTTTTGGCCATTCTGAATTTGTCGGAATCGACGAAGTGGGTGTGCTTCGAGTGTAACGTTTTGATATCTTCGAAACGAGTGGTCGTGGAACCTAGACGGAGTTCGTATGCAAAAGTTAGGGCCGTTTCACCGAAAACACACCGTCTCGGGTGGTCTAGAACAATTTCTCCCAAGCCGGTTGGCATGACCGCGTGCGAGGTGGGCCCACAGCACTGAATCACCTAGCAGGATCGCGGAAGAATTACGGGTGCATTCAGGGGCGGAACTAGAGAAAAATGTATCCTGGTTCACGACCTCAAAGGATGTATGCATACTTTGACACAATCAAAGCAAACTGACATTTAAAATGATCAAAAATTGCTAATAAATTATGTAAATCCTTTCCAAAATAAAGAAATTGGCCAATGTTCCAATAGGTGTAGTTAAAGAAGGAATCCAAAGTAAAATCATGAACAAAAGATGGTTGGTAAATATATCATATAACTTTGACAACCTACGAAATTAGGACAAAATGAATAAGTAATTTTAAATAAATAAACCAATGTATGATTCAATGGAAATAAATACATCACCTTTTAATATTTGCGTTCTTTCAAGTTCATGAAGCGACGAACAACAACGTCATCGGTAACTTTCTTCATTTCTTCTTTCTCCACGTAACAAATGAGACTATCACTCATGAATTCATCGCTTATCTTATTGTGCAAATATGTTTTCACAATTTTCATAGCTGAAAAGCACCTTTCAACCGTAGCAGTGACAACAGGCAATACTAATACTAGCTTCAAAAGCCAAAAAATAATCATTTATTTAGTCCTTTACTAATTACAATTGCACGCAATGAACTGCAATATATGGATTAGAAAAAACTAAGCAAACACTTACATTAGTCTCCACCTCTCTGAACTCCGGCGACAAATAATCGGATGCAGCCTGCAGCCGCAGGGACGGTAGACCGGCGAGTCGGCGACGGCAGTGACGATGCGTGATGCGTCGGCGCAACTTGAGCCTTGAGATATGCCGATCTGGATGCGAAACGTCAGGCTTGAATGCTTGATGCCTGCCTCGTAACATGAATGCAGCCATGTAGCCACGGGCCCACGGCCCATCATACATTGTTAGTTAGATGCTTAGATGGGCATGGGCCAAGGAATGATGCACATAAGCACCACGTGCTCTTGGCAGGAAAAGAAATTGGACTTTCTCAAGCCCGTGCAGCCACCTGGGAGTGGACCTGGTGCCCAACGTTTGGGCTTGGGGGGTGCACATGTGATAGCTATGAGTTGATCTCTACTAAAAATTTTTTTGGACCCTGGCACCTGTGCACCACCGTAGGCCCATTGGGCTCCGCCCCTGGTTGTTGGATAGATGTCTTGAGCTTGATTATCAATGGAGGTGGTGGGGGTGACTACTTCATCTTTTGGAACCTCCGGTGAGGGTCGAATTTCCCCCAATGTAAAATCCTAAAGAACCCATTTTTCAAACTTTCAAATTTTTTAAATTTTTTTGAATTTTGAATTTCGAATTTAAACTTGAATTTGTATTTCAAATTTTGAATTTTTGAATTTTGAATTTCGAAAATTCAAAGTATGAAAAATGGGTTCTTTAGGATTTGACATAAATTTTAAAATTTGTTTCGTGTAAATTGGATATGGTATGAAATATTAAACTTCTAAATTTTGAATTTTGAATTTTGAATTTACACGAAAATTGGAAGTTTAATATTTCATACCATATCCAATTTACAGGAAACAAATTTTAAAATTCAAGTCAAATCCTAAAGAACCCATTTTTCATACTTTGAATTTTCGAAATTCAAAATTCAAAAATTTAAAATTTGAAATACAAATTCAAGTTTAAATTCGAAATTCAAAATTCAACAAAATTTAAAAAATTTGAAAGTTTGAAAAATGGGTTCTTTAGGATTTTACATGAATTTCAAAATTTGTTTCGTGTAAGTTGGATATGGTATGAAGTGTTAATCGATAAAAGAAGATTGATGAACAGTAACTTCGCACTGTAGCTACAGTACCCGTCGTGCATTGATGGCACGACACCAGCCTGGCTCTCCTGCGCCCGCCTTCTCACCAACTCGTCGTGCGTCCAGAGCGCGACCGATGCCCAGTCGCGAATTCAAAGTGCGACCATCGTCTATTTTTGTCTAATTTTCAATCCGACATGTAATTTTGCATAAACGAATTAAAAAAAATATAAAAAAAATATAAATTCCACATGTGATAGCTATGAGTTGATCTCTACTAAAATTTTTTTTGGACCCTGGCACCTCTGCACCATCGTAGGCCCATTGGGCTCCGCCCCTGGGTGCATTGGCGAAAGGATCCTTGCGGTCTAGGTCGTCCGCGTAGGCAGAACGACAACAGTGGGCCAATAAAGGAAGATGGGCATCGTAAATGTGCAGATACTTGGCCTTCCAAGGTGTTTTCGGCCATTCTGAATTTTCTGGAACCAACAAAGTTTGTGTGCTTTGAGTGTAACTTTTGGATATCTTCGAAACGAGTGGTCGTGGAGCCCAGACAGAGTTCGTATGCAAAAGTTAGGGCCGTTTGACCGAAAACACATCATCTCGGGTGGTCTAGGACGATTTCTCCATAGAAGGCCGGCATGACCACGTGCGAGGTGGGCCCGCAGTGCTGAACCACGAAGCGGGACGTTGGAATGATTACCAGGGTATTTGCGAAACGATCCGTGCAATCTAAGTCGTCCGCGTCAGCAAAACAACAGTGGGCCAATAAAGGCAGATGGGCACCACAAATAGGCGGATACTCGGTATTCCAAGGGATTTCTGGCCATTCTAAATTTGCCGAAACAACGATGTTGGTGAGCTTCGAGTGTAACTTTTTGGTATCTTCGAAACAAGTGGTCGTGGTGCCTAGACGGAGTTCGTATGCAAAAGTTATAGCCGTTTCACCGAAAACACGCCGTCTCGGGTGCTCTAGGACGATTTCTCCGTAGACGGCTGGCATGACCGTGTGCGAGGTGGGTCCACAGCGCTGAATGGCTTAGTGGGACATTCAAAATATTACCGGAGTATTAGCGAAAGGATCCGTGCGGTCTAGGTCGTCCGCATAGGCAGAACAACGGTGAGCCAATAAAGATAGAGGGGCATCGCAGATGGGCTGATACTCGATCTTCCATGGGGTTTTTGACAAATCTGAATTTATTGGAACTGATGAATTAGGTGAGCATCAAGTGTAACTTTTGGATATCTTCGAAACGAGTGGTCGTGGAGCCCAGACAGAGTTCGTATGCAAAAGTTTGGGCCGTTTCACCGAAAACACGCCGTCTCGGGTGGTCTAGGACGATTTCTCCATAGACAGCCGGAATGACCGCGCGCGAGGTGGGCCTGTAGTGCTGAATTGCATAGCGGGACTTGGAAAAATTATTGGAGTATTGGCGAAACAATGCGTGCGGTCTAGGTTGTCCGCGTCGGCAGAACAACAATAGTGGGCCAATAAAGGCAGATGGGCACCGCAAATGGACAGATATTCGGTCTTCCAAGGGGTTTTCGGCCATTCTAATTTTATCAAAACCGACGATGTTGGTGTGCTTCGAGTGTAACTTTTTGATATCTTCGAAACGAGTGGTCGTGGAGCCCAGACGTAGTTCTTATGCAAAAGTTAGGGCTGTTTCACCGAAAACACGCCGTCTCGGGTGGTCTAGGATGATTTCTCTGTAGACGGCCAACATGGCCGCGTGCGACGTGGGCCCGCAGTGTTGAACTGCCAAGCGAGGTGTTGGAAAGATTATCGGAGTATCTGCGGAAGGATCCATGTGGTCTAGGTTGTCCGCGTCAGCAGAAAAACAATGGGCCAATAAAGGCAGATGGGCACCACAAATAGGCGGATACTCGGTATTCCAAGGGATTTCTGGCCATTCTAAATTTGCCGAAACAACGATGTTGGTGAGCTTCGAGTGTAACTTTTTGGTATCTTCGAAACAAGTGGTCGTGGAACCCAGACGGAGTTCGTATGCAATAGTTTGGGCCGTTTCACCGAAAACACGCCGTCTCAGGTGGTCTAGGACGATTTCTCCATAGACGGCCGGCATGACCACGTGCGAGGTGGGCCCGCAGCGCTGAATCGCCTAGCAGGACATTAGAAAATTATTAGAGTATTGGCGAAAGGATCCGTGTAGTCTAGGTTGTCTGCGTTGGCAGAACAACAACAGTGGACCAATAAAGGCAGATGGGCACCGCAAATGGGCAGATACCCGGTATTCCAAGGGGTTTTTGGCCATCCTAAATTTGTCAGAACCGACGAAGTGGGTGTGCTTCGAGAGTAACTTTTTGATATCTTCGAAAAGAGTGGTCGTGGAGCCCAGACGTAGTTCGTATGCAAATGTTAGGGCCGTTTCACCGAAAACACGCCGTCTCGGGTGGTCTAGGATGATTTCTCTGTAGACGGCCGGCATGACCGCGTGGGAAGTGGGCCCACAGTGCTGAACCGCCTAGCAGGATTGCGGAGGAATTACGGGTGTATTGATGAAAGGATTCGTATGGTCTAGGTCGTCCGCGTAGGCAGAACGAAAAATACTCGGTATTTCAAGGGATTGCTGGCCATTCTAAATTTGCTGGAAGAATGATGTCGGTGAGCTTCGAGTGTAACTTTTTGTTATCTATGAAACAAGTGGTCGTGGAACCCAGACGGAGTTCGTATGCAAAAGTTTGGGCCGTTTCACCGAAAACACGCCTTCTCGGGTGGTCTAGGACGATTTCTCTGTAGACGGCCAGCATGACTATGTGCAAGGTGGGCCCGTAGTGCTGAATCGCCTAGCGGGACATTGGAAAAATTATTGGATTATTGGCGAAAGGATCCATGCGGTCTAGGTCGTCCGTGTAGGAAGAACAACAACAGTGGACCAATAAAGACAGATGGGCACCCCAAATCAGCGGATACCCGGTATTCCAAGGGGTTTTTAGCCATTCTGAATATGTCGGAACCGACAAAATCGGTGTGCTTCGAGTGTAACTTTTTGATATCTTCGAAACGAGTGGTCATGGAACCCAGACGGAGTTCGTATGCAAAAATTAGGGCCATTTCACTGAAAACACGCCGTCTCAGGTGGTCTAGGATGATTTCTCCGTAGACGGCCGGCATGACCGTGTGCGAGGTGGGCCCACGTGCTGAATCGCCTAGCAGGATGTAACATCCCAAATTTTGTAAACTAAATTTGGCACGTTAATTTTTCCCAAAAGCATACTTAATAAAAACAAAATCATTTCATGCATCATGACTTGCACTCTTTTTAATTTCTTCCATTGGTAATTACTAGAGTAAATAAAATATTGGCATGTGTATTATAGTAGTAGTACTTGTCTTAATTAACTTGGTAGATGCACTATTTGATTATACCTCTAATGTGCCGCTTGGAAATTATTAAATCAATTAACAATTGCTTGGTGGAATTAAAAATCAAAGCAAAAAAGAAAAGAGAAAAGCAAAATAAAAACCTAAACGTAATCCTAACCTAAACCCTGGCCTAGCCGGCCTTTTTGGCCAGGCCCTTGTTCCCTCTCCCGCGGCTCTCTTCCTCGGCCGGTTCAGCGGCTGAGCCGCGCCCTTCGCGTCTCGCTGACAGCCGGGCCCCACGCCCTATGGGCCCGCGCTATCAGGAGCGTCTTTCTCCTCGCGCTCTCCATTTCTTCCCCCAAATCCTACACTCTCTCCCTTCTTTCTCTCTCTCTGCCTCCCCGTCCCATCGCCGGGGAGACGCCGCCGTTGCCGTGCCACCCCGCCTTCGCCGTGCCGCCAGCGTTCCCTTCCCCTCCATGCCACGGCCGCCGACCCCTTCTCTCTCTCTCCCTTCTCCCTCGCGTACCATCACCGAGCGCCGCCCAGCCCCTCTTGTTCCCTTGACCCACATGCCTCTGCTTGCGTGCCGCGTCATCTAGCTGCGTAAGCCACCTCCTCTCTCTGCCCGCGCAGTCGGATAGCATGGCCGTCCCGTTCCCCCCTCCTGTGCCACCACAGCTCTTCCCCTATCACACGCTGTGCTCACCGGTAAGGGCATTAATGCCCGAACCGAACTGCTCGGCCGTGCCTCTATTTAAGCCACCGAGCCCCCACTCCGTTTCCCTTGCCGCTTGCGCCGCCACCGTGCCTACCTTCTCCATTGCGTGAGCTCGAGCTCCGCTCACCCCTCTCCTCTTCCCGGTTGCTCTCTCTCTCTCTCACCAGCCCCTCTCTCTTACTTCCGGCCGCAGGACCCGCTAGGAACACCGAAGCCGAGAAGCCGTAGCCGCCAAAGCTGCAGAGCGGAGCCTCGCCGGAGGAGCTCGTTGTGCTGCTGCCTCGTCCTGTCACGCCGCCGTCTCGGTGGGTTTCTGCTGCCACCGAGCTCGCCCATGGCGCCGCCATGGCCCCTTTCCCTTTTCCCCCGTGCCAGATGCCACACCGTGGCCTAGGGCGTTGCGCTCCTTCGCTTCCATCTCCCTCTCGGCCGAACGACTGGAGGTTGAAGAAAGGAAAGGGGAGGCTCCCCATTGCCATCGCATGTCTCGCCGACAGATGGGCCCCACGGGACCCACCTGTCAGCGGACATGCACGGTGAGCTGGGTGCAGCCACAGCTCCTCCCATGAACGTGCTCTCCGTGCTGTGGGTCGGCCCGGTTAAGGCCCACGCCGAAGTTCCTAGCCTAGCCATCAATTAACTCCCATTTTTCATTTAATTAAATCCCTGAGGTACCAAATAAATGTTTAAAAATACCAAAACGACTTGTAAAAATTCCACAAAAATTCTTGTAAATACTTCATGTTTCTCTGAACTTAGGAAAAATATAAAATGACATGCCATGCATGTAGTTTCTTTTGTAGCTTGATTTGCAAGAAGCCATGTTCATCATTTCATGTGCACTAGTGGCATCTTTATCATGTCTTCTAAATGCAAATATTCTGCACAAAAATATTTAAATGTTGAGTGGTGTGTATTTCCTTGTATTTGTATGTACCGTTTGCAGGTTTAGGAGCGCAAGATTTCGTTGATCCTACTGACGTCCCCAGTTGCTCCTTCCCGACCAAAGGCAAGTCTCCTTGATCATATTGTAAACCTTTGTGCTTTATTTCAAAAAGGATTTATTAGAGATTTAGAAAACTTGCACTCGTTTGACATTGACACACTTTAACGGCCCAACCCGAAGAATCATAGTCGGAATTAAATAATTATTATTATATTTCGGGCATAAGCAAATTTAATTTTTCAGCTTTCTTTTGAGTGGGAGATTGATTTGTCTTATGAGCATGCTCCATTAGTGAATGGATGTGTCTTATTAATCCTGAGGACTTGTGATGTCATTATGTTTCATTATTCATGTTATGGTACACTTTAGAAATAATTGTGCTTATTTAAATAAGGTTCCATCTAGTCATAAAGAAACACCATATATGATATGGATTGGAATTGTTTCATATTGTTTTATCGAAGTTTGGAATGTGGAGCTCGTGTAAGACATTTGATGTCAAGCTCACGTTTGACTAAGATAAATGTTTATTTGTGAGGTACAAAGAGTTTGTACACATGGCAAGGGTGAGAGCTTCAAATTGTTTGTTACTTGGAATGGTTTTATTTTGGAAAAAATGTTTCTTCCAAA
Organism: Raddia distichophylla; assembly: GCA_005191435.1. Classification (NCBI taxonomy): domain Eukaryota; kingdom Viridiplantae; phylum Streptophyta; class Magnoliopsida; order Poales; family Poaceae; genus Raddia; species Raddia distichophylla. The sequence goes on from SPJY01021109.1 coordinate 98,331, forward strand.
ATATTTAGTGGTAGCACGGTGCGACTCGGGGAAATTCGAGGATCATTGGAAAGTGTTTCTGTTCCTACTAAACTTTCATATTATGTACAAATTATTATATGTTTTATGAAACAACTAACCTTGTATTTGTTCTAAAGCTACATTAGTCACTTATATGGTAGGAAAGACAATTGTTATCAGACTGTGATGAAGTTAAGACTTAATATGAAGCATGATGGGCCTGTGCTTTGAGAGATGGATTTAGGATAGACTATGTATGACAATTAAGTTTTGAACATGATTGGTCTGCTAAGTGTTGTCTAGATTCACCTAGCTACTGTTGTATATTTGATATGCAATACGGGTATCAAAACGGCTCTCTCTTGTTCAGACCTAAGAGAGAATGTATTTTTGACACGGCCTCAAAGTTTTGATGATCCATGAGATGCTAGGTTATGCAAGTTTATGAAACAAGCATATCAGAGTTGTATATTTGTTTTGATGAAAGTCAAATCGTTTGTCGAGTTCATCAAGGGCAAGTGGGAGTGCACTTACTTTTCTGATCTTATATACATGATATATTGTTGATCAGAAATAATATTCCATGGATCTAGCACGTCTTGATTAAGAATTGTTCTTTATGGAAGGCTTTGGGACAGATAGAAACTTTGGCATGATGCTCTATAGAGATAAATCTGAAAGGCTAATTAGATTAGGCCTATCTGTCGACATAGTGTTGAATGGTTTAACTGGGAATTGTTCCCATGTCTGTCACATTGGGTAGCAAGATTCAGTATTTTAATACTTGATGAGCTTAATAATTGCCGAAGAAAGGGTTTTCATACCCTACACATTGAGGTGAATGTCACTGAATATGCAGATATCAATCAAATCTAGATGAATGTCACTGGATGTTGTTAAGAAACATTCTAAGATACTTTTGAAGTATACTGAATGTGTTCTTTGGAGGTGAGAAAATGTGGCATGTAACGATTACATTGCGCACTGTTTTCAAACCAAAACTTACTGGGGGTTCAGAAGCTGAAAAAGGTTTCAGCCTAGACAAATATTACCACAACCTTTATGAAAGGAGCAAATATGTATTGGCATTGAATATTGGATATCCAGTTGGTACACTTTAATGCACGTGGATAAAATATGAGTGATAAGCCGATTAGGCAGTCTTCGAGATGATTGTATCACTTCTATGTTTATGATGGATAATTTATTATCCTAGTTCCTTGAGTAACTTTATATCGATCAACAAGCACGACCTGTTCGTGGAACTCTTTTACTATATGATGTTATTCTAAACTAGTCCCCAATCTCATATTATAACCTGAACAATTATGATTCCAAGATCAGCACATATATTCATTGATGATTATGTTCTCGGATCATGGATATGGAGATATCAAATCAATAATGTTGACACATGTTGGAAAACATAGGGTTGAGATTATTATCTTAAAAGTGCCATCAGATTGAAGTCTCGTGTGGTACACCTATATGGTCCTTTGACCTGAGATCGTCATAGATTCCCAGCATGTGGAGTCGTATGCTTTGGTGTCATCAAACGCTATTCCGTAACTGGGTAGTTATGAAGGTGATTACTGGGCATGCCACGAAACATAGCCAAGGGTTTGATTGGTCAAGATGGGATTTGCCCCTCCTCGAAAACGGGAGAGATACCTCTAGGCCCCTCGGTGTGAATAGATAAGGAAAGTGCATGGCCATTCCAATGTGATTAGAGAATCACATTATCTTCAGATATCCATTACATTGACGAGTGAAATGGTCGAGCTATAAACAAGGGTGGCACGCATCTCGCCTTGAGCTTGACTGGTATCGTGTAGCAAAGGGATCGGTATGTACGAGTGTATCAAGGTTCTGCCAATGTGATCATTCTGTGCATTCGGGGTAAATACGTACTGCTAGGTGCCACTGTTGATCTATGGATTGAAAACGTTGTTCCGGGTCCACCACTCACTTGCACATTAACCTACAGGGTCACACACTTAAGGGGGTTGGGAATTGTAACTACAGAATTGTTCATTGTGCAAGTGGGAGTTGTTGGGATATGCCCAATAAAAATTATGAGTCACATGCGATGCGGGCTCATTGATAGCGTGGACCACATTGTTGGGAAACGCGCAGG
>SPJY01021198.1:0-45595 GCA_005191435.1 Raddia distichophylla
ACCTGGTACGTGGCGAGCGCTCCGGGGTCGAGGCGGCGTGCGGCGTCGGCGACGGACGCGAGGTGCTCGGCAAGGCCCGCGGACAGGCGGGCGGGGTCGTCGAGGTAGCCGGTGGCCAAGTGCTCGTCGGGCACGGCGGCGAGCAGGCGCCCCACCTCGCGCGTCACGAGGCTGCGCCTGAGCTGATTGATGCCGATAGTGAGATGCGCGAAACCGACTGCTGCGCCCGCGCGGCATGGGGTGTGCCGGTGGGGAGGTAGGCCACGACGCCCGGCTCCAGCAGGAGGCCACCCGGGTCGCCCTCGCCGTGCACCTTCCACGTCTTCGTGCCGGGAAACACCGAGCCGTTGCGGGCGACCCGCACCGCGGGGGCGCGGATGGCGGTCTTGGTGAGCAGGTCGCCGACGTGGGCGAGCGAGAGCGCCCCGGCGCCATACGCCGGATCGGTGCGGTGGACGTGGACCGAGGACGCCCAGACCTTGTCGACGAAGGTCTGGGCGTCACCGGTGAGCCGGTCGAGAGCGCTCAGAGCGCGGTCCCGTCCGAGCTGTCAGCGTCCGTCGAGTCCGAGCTGTCAGCGTCGGGGACCTCCGCTGCGCCTTCGGTGGTGATGTCGTCGTCGTTGAGATCGCTGTGAGGCCGGCTGGTCATGCTGCTTCTCCTGAGGCGCGAGGGACGTTCGAGCATAAGTTGGTGTGTCAGGAGTGCGCGTTCCTTACGTCTCGAGTGCTGGGGTAATAGGCAGGCCGGCCACCCGATCGCCTGGAGCCGGGTCGTCGTCCTCCAGCTACGCAGCCGACGACTCGCCGCCATGGCCGGTCGCGAGAGGGTTCTCGCCAGGTACCTCGACACCCTGATCGACCCTCCGGCGGCTCGGAGCCGGGCTATCCACACGTCATCGAGGGCCGACCGGCTGGACGAGCGGCGTGGCGACGACCCGCGGGGGCGCGGGCCCCGGGGTGTCCGAGGGCAGGCAGTGCACCTCTCGCTACAGATCCGAAGCGCCGCCGTCGGTCAGTGACAACCTGAGCGACGGGCCGGACGATGACCGCCCGACCAACTGAGCCGAGCTGGTCGTCCTCCCTCATAACCATGGGATTGTCCGAAAGGTGCCGTAGGAACCGGCCTTGGACGCTCATCATCGCCGCAGGTCGAGTGGGTTCCGCAACTAGCCTGTACTGGGGTGGTGGCTCGGCTAGTCGATCACAGGTGACGAACTACCTCCGTCTGACATTCGGGCTGCCGACTTGGCTGACGCCGGGCGAGCGCAGCTGGTTGCGTCTGGCTCCGTCAGCGATGTCGCCCCGAGCGATCGCGGCTGCACCCTGACCACCGCCGACAACGACGACGGCGGGGACGTAATCACATGACCTCGGGTACCGCGATACCCAGGAGTTCGAGGCCGGTGGTGAGTGCATCTCGCGTCTGCACGCACAGGGTGAGGCGGGAGCGGCGCAGCGCAGCGTCGGCGTTCAGCACCGGGCACTGCTCGTAGAAGACGGAGAAGGCCTGAGCGAGCTCGAAGAGGTAGGCGCAGAGGCGATGGGGCTCCAGCTCGTGTCCGACGTCCCGGAGGACTTCGAGGAAGTCGAGCAGCTTGAGACCCAACGCACGCTCGGCCGGCTCGAACAACTGCACGTCGCCGGAGGCCAGAGCGTGCTCGTCGTCAGCGGCTCGAAGGATGCTGCGGATCCTCGCCACTGCGTACTGCAGGTACCTGCTCGTGTTCCCGTGCAGGTTCACCATGCGCTCGAGGTCGAAGACGTACTCACTGTTGTGTGCCACGGAGAGGTCCGCGTACTTGATGGCCCCGACGCCGATGATCGGCGCGATGGCCTCCTTGGTGCTCTCGTCGAGGTCAGGCCGGTCCTGGTCCATCGCTTCGCGGGCGGCGTCGATCGCTTCGTCGATGAGGTCGTTGAGTCGCGGCGGGCTGCCGGACCGGGTACGCAGCATCTTGCGGTCCGTCCCGAGCACGTTCCCGATCGAGACGTGCACGGGCTCGACGTGCGAAGGAAGCCAGCCAGCGACGCGGGCGGTGTCCCAGACCATTCGCAGGTGCAGCGCCTGCGGTGACCCGATCACGTAGATCAAACGGTCCGCCTTCAACTGACGCACGCGGTGTCGCACGGCAGCCAGGTCGGTGGTTGCGTAGCCGAACCCACCGTCGGACTTGCGCACGATCAGCGGTAGTGGGTTGCCTTCGCGTCCCAGGTAGCCATCCGGGAAGACGCACAACGCCCCGTCGCTGATGGTGGCGATCCCGGCGGACTCCAGCTCGTCGCACACCGCGGGCAGGTCGTCGTTGTAGATCGACTCCCCCGCCAAGTCAGCGTCGCGCAACGAGACACCCAAGCGCGAATAGACGGCATTGAAGTAGTCATGGGAGTACCCGATGAGCTGCTCCCACAGTGCCATCGTTCGTGAGTCTCGTGCCTGTAGTAAGACGACGCGTGAACGTGCGCGGTCGGCGAAGGCTGCGTCGTTGTCGAACTTGTTGCGCGCCGCTTGGTAGAAGGCGTTGGGATCCGTGGCCACGACCTGGGCTGCTGCAGTGTCCTCGCCTACGTCGACCAGGTGCTCAATGAGCATCCCGAACGGTGTTCCCCAGTCGCCGACGTGGTTTTGACGTATCACCTGGTGGCCCAGATGCTCCAAGACACGGGCCAGTGCGTCACCGACCACCGTTGTCCGAAGGTGGCCGACGTGCATCTCCTTGGCCACGTTGGGAGCGGAGTAGTCGATCACCACACGTCGGCGGTCGTGAGCATGAAGCTGACCACCTAGGTCGTCGCCGGCATTACTGACCTGCCGCGCGATCCACGAGCTGCGAAGGGTGAAGTTGATGAACCCCGGACCGCTGATCTCGACTGAGTCGCAGACCTCATCGAGGTCCAGGTGGTCGGCGATGTTCCGTGCGACGTCCCTCGGGGCTGCGCCGAAGTCTTTGGCGAGTGCGAGCGCGACGTTGGATTGCAGGTCGGCGAACTGGCTTGGCCGCAGCAACGGGTCGACGTCGCTGCGGTCACGTCCGTAGGCGGCGACCACCGCACGCGAAACCTCCTGAGCCAATAGGGCAGACGGCGACACCATGCACGCAGCGTAGGGGCAACGAGGAGGGCAGTGCTGCGACTCGATGCTCACCGCAACCACCGGCAAGCGCGCGAGACCCAGGTTGGTGACCACCATCTCGTTGAGGACGACACCCAGATTCCGCCAATGCATATCACGTGGTGCGATCCGGACCTCCTCGCCCGTGGCTCGGGAGGAAGGACCCCCGTCAATGAGGAAGCGTGACGATGTCGCCGAGCCTGACGATACCTGACTCGAGCACCCTGCAGATCGAACCGCCTCGACGTCGTAGCGCCACTTGGGCACCCGGGCCGATGAACTCATCCAGGAGCCGGCAGGGAGACGCGACCCGGACGACCTCGAGCAAGACGTCCCCTACCCGGATCAAGCTCCCCGGGTCCTTTGGGATCACGCCGCGAGAGATGGTGATGTTGCGTCTCGTGAGGCCCGGGTCGATCGGCGCCCCGAAAAGTTCTTCAGCTTCGCGGATTGCATCAAGGCTCTGGATGCTGACCTGTCGGTGCTTGGCTCCCTCGTAGCGGTCACCGACGATCCCGCGGCCTGCGACGATCTGAGCCTCCGTCACCGGCTGTGTCGGAGCCAACCTAACCGGAGCGACGTGTAGCGCGGCCACTACCGGATCGTTCATACGCGTGAGCGTCAGAGTGGCGCCCACCTCTTACCTTCGCGGTCGACAACTCGCCGGGCACTCGTACGCGACCTGCGGCCCGTCGCGGAGGAAAGATCCAGCCAGCGCCGGGTCACCAACGTCTGGAGCTTCCAAAGCTCGGACCACAACAGCGATGCGCGTGCGAGGAGAACTGTATGGGCACGTCCTCACGCCGGGCCCTGATCGTTGGTAACGGTGTAGGCGGGCTGACGCTGGCGTTCTGGCTTCTGCGCGCCGGCTGGTCGGTCGAGGTGATCTCCCAGGACGACGCTTCGCCCATGGACCGAACGGCGCGACTCGATCTGCGAGGCGCGGCTGGGGAGGTCATGTCCCGCATGGGGCTCGCCGAAGCCACCAGAGCCCGCGGCCTCTCGGCGATCTACACCACGTACATGACCGCGCGCGGTCGCGTGGTCGCCGCCGGCAACGACTCGCCCGACGGAACTACGCGACCAGGCGTGTGGATCACTGAGGACCACTTGTGCAGACTCATCGAAGAGGCCTGCGGTGTGGACGCACTGGTGCGGGAGGACCACGTTGATGCAGTCGGCACCTCGCCCAGCGCTGTACATGCGTACTGCCACAACGGTCGAGGTGACGAGGGCTACGACGTGCTCGTCGCTGCAGACGGGATGTATTCACCCGTACGTGCCCTGACCATGGAGCGCGACCTCCCGGTAGTTCCTGTCCGAGGAGAACTCACGCGCTTCGTCCTGGCGCGAGCCTCAGAGGAGACCTCTGCACAGCGGCATCGACGTCACTACACCGCGGATCGTCGTCGCTCCGTCACCGTGGAGTCGGCCCCCGACGGCCGGGCCTACGTCGAGATGTTCCATCTGCCCACCCCCCCATTGCTGATCGAGGACCGCTCGGTGGCGGAACAGAAGGCAGCTATCGCGGAGATCTTCGACGGCGTCGGCTGGGGGAGCCTCGCTCTGCGAGGGCTGCTGGAGACGGCAGAAGACTTCACCCACCAGTCGTTTCGAGCCGTCGAGGTGCACGGACCGTGGTGGCACGGCCGCTCGGTTCTACTGGGCGACGCAGCTCATGGGCGAGGGGCAGCAGACGGCTCGGGAAGCAGCCTCGACATCGTCGGCGCCTACGTGTTGGCTGGAGAGCTGGTCGCACGCTCAGATCCTGCGCAGGCGTTCATGGCGTACGAGAGCTTCATGCGGCCGGTCGTGAGCGCAGCTCACGCTCGACGATCACGCCGTTTGCGCCAGACGCACCCGCGGACTTCTCTCGGCCTGCACCTGCTGCACCGTCGGCACGCGCTGATGCTCCTGCATCCGTGTGAGCTGCGCGTATCGGCTGCCGATGCCGGAACTGTCGCCCTGCCGCGCTATCCCGCTCTCTCGTGACCCTGCCCGAGCGGGGCCCGTGCGGACCCGAGCGGCGGAGATCAGCCGCAGACGGCTCACCGAGGTGCTCGCGATCTGGCCAACTCGCGATCTGGCTAGCCATCGCTTGGACGTGATTAGTTACCGCTCGTGAACCATACCGATCGTTACCGGTCGCAAGGTTCGCGTCGAGGTGGTCTTCGACGATCCGGTCGTGCCCCGCGACTGGTACGCCTCGCTCATCTGCAAGGCCCTTCTGCAGGGCCCGTCGCATCGCGCGGATGGGTGGTCTCGCGGGCGTCGAAGCGTCCTGAGACTCGGGGGTACCGAGACGTTCGAAGGCCGGTCTGACGAGAACCTCGCCGGAAAGAACAGGAAGGCTCCCCACAGCGACGGCGAGCATGCCGAACCCACGTCAACGGCTCCGGCGGCTCGTCCGAGCCGTCATTTTCGACCTCGTGGTGAGGGTGCCGACTTCGAGGCCGGCACGGGCACCTTCGAACGCCTCGCGTGCTTCTCTTCGCATCCGCGTCGGGTGCACACGACTGAGGGGCTGTGTCGGTGAAGCGTCTTGAGCGGCGACCAAGGGCGGTCCGTGAATGGCGCGTCTGCTAGATGACGTCGTGGTACGCGACGGAGTTTGCGTGTGACTGCTGAGCGCAACTGCTCTGCCGCCGGGGCCCGTCCGTATTCCGCCTCGCCTTCTTGAGCAGTCCGAGGTTCGGGTGAACCACCTCCTCGGACGCTGCCCGGCCCGCATCCCCGTGCTCTCCACTGGCTTTGGACCCAAGTGGGCCGGAGGCCTGCCTCGTGGCCCAGGAAGTGCAGCTCGCCCCTCGTCACGCGCGCAGACGCTTGGTCTCACGGTTGGTTCGCACACCGGGCGTCGTGGCCTGCTGCACTTGACGGAGGCGCCGGCGGACGTCGCGAAGTAGACCTTTCCGTTCGTGATCCCTCAACCAAATGTGCCCCTTTGTGCCAGGTGTGCCCGGGTCCTTAAGGTGCCATCGGGGTCAGCTGGTCTGGGAGGTTCCGCCTGTCAGGTAGGCGTTGATGCGGCCTCGCACATGATTGCGGCCGACACTCAAGTTCGCCAACGCGACCTCGCGCTCGACGCCCAACAGCCAGCTGGCGGTTTCCAGGGTGTGGCCTTCGAGGTCGATGAGGTGCACCGCGTCCCAGATGTGTTCGGGAAGGTCATCGAGAGCGGCGTCGACCTCGCGGTAGAGCTCGCTTGTCTCGAGCTCCGCGTCAGGGCCGAGGATGTGCGCGATGGTCGGCCAGCGAGACGGTGGTGAGACCCACGAGCCCTCCTGCGGGCCTTCGTCGTAGAAGTCGGGGTAGAAGAGCTCAGCTCGGTCTGCATCTGAGTCGAGGTGCTCCACAGGGCGGGCGCTGATGCGTTCGTTCAGGTCGACCGTCACGGTCTCGCTGTCCCTCACGCCCCCGGTCGCGGTATCCGCAGCCGCTCGATCGGCCTTGCCCCGCCCCAAGACGGCGTCGGTCCAGGACTCGTGGTCCACCTCGTGGTCGTGACCGTGGCTGCGAATGTGGCCGAGAAGGTGCTCGGAGAGCTCCTCACGAGTCGGCGTTGCACCGGCGGGCGACTTCTCCAGGAGATGCTGCCAGGTGTCCTGCACGAGATCGTCCGCGTGCTCCGGATCGGCGGCCGCCGCGAGGGCAACGAGGAGCCGGTTAGTGCGTCGGTCTAGCTCTCGCGAGTCCGCCTCGTCGCGTGCTTCCTCAACCGGGGTTCCACCGTGAGCTGACGAGCGGCGCCCTGAGTCGTCGAGGGCGTTGTGCCGCATCGCCAGGATTCCCGAGGTCGCAGAGACCTGTCCGAGGTACGCCGAACATTCCGCACAGCCGCGTACGTGGGCGGCCAGGTCGGCGACCGTCTCAGCGGGAAGTTCGCCGACCAGCGCGACGACGCCTGTCGTCGCGACATCTCTGCAAGTAGCCATAGCGTCTTCGCTCGACCCTGTAGGTCGAGTCACTCCCTTCACGGCAGGAGGTCCCTGATGCCCTTTTGTGACGCCCGGTTGCGGGGATCTTTCGTCCTCGGCTGGGACTACTTCATCGGTGAGGGCGGGAAACCGGAAGTTCTGGTTATCGACCGGTAAGAGCCGGTCGGGTTCGGACACCAATATGTAGGTCCCTGTGTGTGTCGAGGAGTGATGTGGCTGGTCAGCCCGAGCAGCCTGCCCAAGGTCGCGCGGGTGGTGTCCTTGACGCGGGTGGCCTTTCGGCCGACTTGAGCCCAAGGTCGGTCCTTCCCTTGGAGGTCCTTCCAGCCGCGGTTCCCCCGCCGCGCCTGGAGGGACCTCCTCCCATGTCAGTGTCGCGGCCCCGTGTGAAGAGGTGTCCCCTCCAGACTTGGTGCTTTGCCGGTTCAACAGACTTGCCGTCAATGTCGTGAGCGCCGATTGTTGGGCTCCGCCCGCTGAAGGAGAATATTGAGATGTCGCAGCCCCGTTTCCGGACCCACGCGTTCCGACACGGAGGCGACGAGGGGCCCGCGGATCAGTTGGAGCCAATTGCTGCAGTGGTGTGCCCGGCCTGCGGCCACAGGCTCAGCATGTTCACCGAACCCGCCGTGACTCTCCCCGAACGCCTAGCTTCGCAGATGGCAGGGTTCTTCGGATCGTGGCGGTTCCTGGTTCTCTTGGTGGTCTCAGCTACGGCGTGGGTCACTGTCAACGTGGCTTGGCAGCCGTTCCAGCCCCATCCCGCGATGATGCTGACCTACCTGGGTCTTGGACTGACCCTGCTGGCTTCGATCCAGCTTCCACTCATTCTGCTCAGCCAGCGTCAGGACATGCGGCGAGATCGCGAACGCGACCGCGAAGCACTGCGCGTTGCATCGAACACCGAGGCCGACCTGCACGCCATTCGCCACTCGGTGTCTAACGACGCGTGAGTGCGCCCGACCGTCTGGAGGCGCCCGGGGCGAACCGCCCGCCGCTAGTACCTTCAGCAGCGATGGGGCCCAGCAATGCGTCGGCCTGCGTCCCGCCGTCCGAGGAACGCTCTAGCGGTGCCAGATCCGGCTGTCGCGGCGGTGACAGCGATGTCGGACCCCGAGCCTGGACTCGATCGAGCTTCTGCGTCCCGCAGTGCCGCCGGCACGCACGGGACTCGCCAACGGGGGTGTCGCGATGATGTGCGCGTACTCCTCCGACGTTGCGATGCGCAGCATGTAGGCACACGACGTGGACACCGTTGCGGAACCGGCCGTGATGGCCTCAAGGACCGAGGTCACCAGTTCCCGGGCTGCTCCGCGGCCGCGGTGGGCGGGAAGCACGTACAGATTCCTGAGGTCGAAGTGCGAGCCTTCGCGTGTGAAGCCGACGACGGCCACGACCTCCGAGCTCCTCACCAGTTCGAACTGGCCGGAGATGCAGTTCAGGACGACTGAGCTCGGCGCGCTCGTGTCGAAAGGCCCGTCGGCGAGGTCCATGTCGCTCCTTTCATGCTTTCGTCCTCAAGGAACGCGCGCGTCCCGTGAGGCTCTCGACCTGGTGCGCCTACGCGTCGGTGGCAGCCACTCGAAAGGCCGCGATCCCCTGGAACTCCATCCACAGCGTTTGTCGTGCGCGGACGATGCGAGCCAGCACGTGCTGGCAGAAGCGGCACCGCAGGACAGTGCCGGGGCCCTCCGTGTACGCCACCTGTTCTGCCAGCGCGCTCGTTGCCCCGCAGCCGGCGCACGTGGCCTGCGCCGCGGTCATCTCTGACGTGAAGATCGCACTGAGGTCGCCTGCGAGAGCGTTGCCGTCTCGCGTTCTGTCAAGGTCCTGAGAACCCATGGTCATCCTCCTGATGGTCCAAACCGCTCGGTACGGATGGTCGATGCCGCGTGTCCTGCGTCCAGGAGCAGCTGCGTGGCGCTCTCGACGAAGCCGTTCGGGCCACAGATGAAGGTGCGGGCGGGCGCGCCGTTCCTACTTGCGATCGCGGCAACGTCGTGCGAGGTGAGCCGTCCGATCGGGCGGGTGTCCGTAGGCAGCCCGCCACGGGTGAAGGCGTAGACGACCTCGAGGTTGGCATCCGTGTCAGCGGCGCGGTGCAGCTCGTTCGCGTAGATCACGTGATCGGGAGTTCTCGCCGAGTATGTGAGGTGGAAGGGGGTTTGCGACCCAGCCTGCTGCCGTGCACGGATCATCGCCATAAGCGGGACGATCCCGGAGCCCCCACCGATGAGGCTGATCGGGCCTTCGTCGAGGGCCCTCCATCGGAACCATCCTCCGACAGGCCCGCGCAACTCGAACTCGTCCCCTACCTCGGCGGTTTCCACCAGATATGGCGACACCTCTCCGCCGACGACCCGCTGAACTGTGATTTCCAGTTGATCGACCATGCCGGCGGAGGCAATCGAATAGCTTCGCTGAGCCGTGTAGCCGTCGGGGGCGGTCAGGCGGACGTCGACGTGTTGACCGGCGTCATGGTCGTTCCAGCCCGGTACGTGGAGTACGAGCGTCCTCGCCGTACGAGTCTCCAGCCTGGTATCCAGGATTGTCGCGCGTAGCCACCGGGACGGGGCACGTCGCGGCGTGGCCGGCGCGTCGGGGGTTGTGGCTTGGGTCGACTGCACGGGTTCTGGCATTTCTCGTCAGTCGCCGATGTAGCGCTGCTCGAGCCAAGGGTCGCCGTACTCGTGGTAGCCCAGGGTCTCCCAAAACCCCGGCTGGTCGTCGTTGAGCAGCTCGATGGCGTTGACCCACTTGGCCGACTTCCACAGGTACAGGTGCGGTACGAGCAGCCGGGCCGGGCCACCATGCTCGGCAGGAAGATCGTCGCCGTCGTACTCGAACGCGATCCATGCCTTGCCGTCGAGAAGATCCTCCAGGGGAAGGTTCGTGGAGTAGTCGCCATAGCTCCGGATGAGGGCGTACTCGGCTTCGGTCTCCGAGTCCTCGAGTAACGTGTCGATGGAAACACCTCGCCACACGGTGTCGTGCTTGCTCCAGCGGGTGACGCAGTGGAGGTCGACGGTGATCTCTTCGCTGGGAAGTGCCATCAACTGCGTCCAGGTCAGAGAAGTCGCGGAGCCGTCGACGTCGCGGATGTCGAGTCGCCAGTCCTCGGTGTCGATGTGCGGCGTTGGGCCGGCTGATAGCACCGGGAAGTCGTCAGTCAGGTACTGCCCCGGGGGCACAGCGCGTCCAGGACGGTCTTCGCGGCCGCCGAATCCTCTACTGATCACGCTCATGCGGGGAGCCCTTCGCTGGGGTATGACGTCAATACCGCTAGACGGAATGACTGGTCGACTATTGGTGGCGTCCAGTGTGGCGCCTCTTACCCTCCCCCGCCGATGTCGAATGTGGGCTATCGCCTCGCTGGGGGACGCGCTTGAACTCGGGCTTGGGAGGGGTGCGCGGGAATGCAGGATGCCGCGGCCTCCCGAGAGGCCGCGGCATCGTCCGGCATGCCGAGTCGAGTTACGCGGTGGCCGCCGGGGTGGTACGCCCAGGAAGGACCCATTCGGGGCGTGCGAAGTGGCAGGTGTAGCCGTTGGGGTACCTCTCCAGATAGTCCTGGTGGTCGGGCTCGGCCTCCCAGAAGGTCGCCCCCGGCTCGATGGTAGTGACGACCTTTCCGGGCCACAGGCCGGACGCGTCGACGTCAGCGATGGTGTCGCGGGCGACCTGCTCCTGGGCTGGGCTGAGAGGGAAGATGGCCGAGCGATAGCTCGTCCCGGTGTCGTTGCCCTGGCGGTTCAGGGTCGACGGGTCGTGGATCTGGAAGAACAGGGCCAGCATGTCTCGGTAGCTGGTCACCGTGGGGTCGAAGACGACCTCGATGGCCTCCGCGTGACCGGGGTGGTGGCGGTAGGTGGGGTTGTCGTTCTCACCACCGATGTAGCCCACCCGCGAGCTGATCACGCCCGGGAGCTTGCGGAACAGGTCCTGCATTCCCCAGAAGCATCCGCCCGCGAGGACAGCGGTCTCCTTAACTGCGCTAGCGCTCGAGGTGGCGGAGGTCGTGTTGGTGTCGCTGGTCATGTGTCTCACTTCCTGGTGTTGCCATCGGAGTTGTCGGACTCGAACAGGGTGCTGAACTCCCCGTAGCCCTCGGCCTCGAGGTCGGCTACGGGGACAAACCGCAGGGCGGCGGAGTTCATGCAGTAGCGCAGGCCGCCAGCCGCCGATGGCCCGTCGTTGAAGACGTGGCCGAGGTGGCTGTCCGCCCCGGACGAGCGGACCTCGGTCCGGGCCATGCCCAGCTTGCGGTCGGTCTTGGTGGTGACGACGTCAGCGCTGATCGGCTTGGTGAAGCTGGGCCAGCCGGTCCTGCTGTCGTACTTGTCTCGGGAGGAGAACAGCGGCTGACCGGACACGATGTCCACGTAGAGGCCGGCCTCGTGGTTGTCCCAGTAGATGTTGTCGAAAGCTCGCTCGGTTCCGTCCTGCTGGGTGACTCGGTACTGCAACTCGGTCAGGTGGGCGAGCGACTCGGGCGTCTTGCGGTAGTTGTCGGTCTTCACTTGGCTCCCTTCCCCTTCGTAGGGGACGCCATCAGTTGGCGTCACACCTCATAACGGACCCAAGGGTCCAAAGATTCCCAACCGGCACCCCGGGATGCCGGGGTTCATCGAGCGCCCCACGCCCCCCCGCGGTCAGGCGGCGCGACGCTGGCATCTAGTCGCGAACGACAAGTCTGGACCTTTCAGTCCAACAGAGGGCGGCAATACTTGCTTTCGGGTGCGGCCATGGTCGTGGTCACGCACCGTCGTGGTCCCGCGGTCCAGCTCGCACGCTCCAAGGGCCTTCGCGTGTTTGGCGGGCGTCGTCTGACTACAAGCGCAGACCGAGTGCCGCGTCGACCAACCTGCGCACCTGCGCAGGCGCTTCGCGGTCATTGTTGGCTCCATGACCACCGGCATCGTTGGTCATATCCACCCACTCCTGCACGATCTGGAGCGCTGAGGGGGCGTCCAGATCCTGCGCGAGAGCGGCGAGAACAGCGCTGCGGACCGTATCGGCCGGCGGTCCTGATTTGGCGTTGAAGGCCTGCCGCCATGACCGTGTGATCTGCTCGGCCTCGCCGAGATCGGCGTCAAGCCAGTCCCAACTCGATCGGTAATGGTGACGAAGCAAAGCGAATCGGATCGCTGACGGGTCGACCCCTGCTGCGCGCAACGTGGAGACCAGGACAAGGTTTCCCTTCGACTTCGACATCTTTTCCCCGTCGTAGCGCAACATGCCTGTGTGGGCGAACATCCGGGCGAAGGGGCGGTGAGGATGTAGCGCGTGCGCAATAGCCGCGGTGAGCTCATGGTGGGGGAAGATGAGATCCCGACCACCACCTTGTAGGTCGATATGGGGTCCGAGGTGTTCCTGCGCAATGGTCGCGCAACCCACGTGCCAACCTGGACGCCCTGGGCCCCACGGGCTCGGCCAGGACGGTTCGCCGGTACGGCGACCGCGCCAGACCAAGGGGTCGAGAGGGTGCCTCTTGCCTGGCCGTTTCGGGTCGCCACCGCGTTCGGCGAACAGATCCACCATGTCGCCCATCGACAACTTGGCGATGCTGCCGAACCTCTCATCCGGCTCAATGGCGAAATACGTGTCAAAACCCACGGAGTAGGTACGACCAGCAGCCTCGAGACGCTCGATCGCGTCAACGATGTGAGGCACGGACTCCTCAACAGACACGAACTGGTCCGGGGGCAGAACATTGAGGGCCGCCATGTCCTGGCGGTACCGCTCGGTCTGCTCGCCGGCGAGATCTCTCCAGTCAACGGCCTGCGCTTGCGCTCGCTCTAGCAACGGGTCGTCGATGTCGGTCACGTTCTGTACGTACGTGACGTCGTGGCCGGCATGGCGTAGCGCTCGGTTGAGGAGATCGAATGCCACGTAGGTCGCAGCGTGTCCCAGATGAGTGGAGTCGTAAGGGGTGATTCCACAGACGTAGAACCGCGCCGATGAGGAGTCCCAGCCCACCGAGGACCCGCTCGATGTGTCATGAACGCGGACGTGGGGTCCCTCGGCCGTGAGAGGCATTCCAAGCGGCGTGGTCCAGCTCATCATGTAGATGCACCCTTTCAAGATCTGGGGAGTGTAAGTTCGCAGGTCGAGCGACACAGAGCCGGCTTGGTGCACCAACTCCAGGCCGATAAGGGCTACACGGCGACCAGGGCGATGCCGGTCGCGCAGGCAGCCAGACCGAAGGCGCGCTTGCGGGTCAAGGGTTCCCTGAAGAAGATGCTGGCGAGTAGCACCGCGACCATCGGATCGAGTGAACCGAGCGGACCCACGAGGGAGACCGGCCCGAGCGCGATGCCGTAGGTGAGAGCCAGATCGCCCACGGCATCGAGCAACCCAATCGCGATAGCGAGCGTGACGAGTCGCCGCGACGGCACCACGCACTTCATTGTGTGACGCGTCGCGGTGACGAGCGTGATGAGGAGCGATCCCGATTGCACGGCTACGGCAACGAGCAGAGCTGCACTGAGTGGGTAGTCGGCACCAGACGTCAGGCCCGCCGAGGCGGCGGTCGCCTGCCGCAGGACGAGGTAGAACACTCCGAAGGCGGCTGCAGACAATATGGACAGGACCGCGGCCATGAGCTGCGGTCGAGCGAACGCCGCGGGTTTGCAGTTGTCGTGCACTGGCGTCACTTGGGACCGTCCCGGCGGCGTTGCGAGCACTGTTAGGCCCCCATCCGTCGTGTCGTCGCTCATGCTGACACCGGAGCCGTGGGAGCGCGCGATGACCATTACGCCGACGACAACGAGTGCCAAGCCGGTGAGCGCAAGCCCCGGCACCTCCTCGCCCAAAAGGAGGCCGCCCGCCACTGGCACGGTCACACCCGTCGCCGAAACGGGTGCCACCAACGAGATGGGGCCGTTCTGCATGGCGGTAGAGAAGCTGAGGACGCCGCAGGCGACGAGCGACCCGGCGATCGCGCCCCAAATCAGCGCTCCTGCCGACACGGGCGGGCGAACGATGAGGACGCCCAGCAAGAGCACCGCGAGTCCCACGGTTTGCACGCACAACGCAACAGACGACGCGGTATGGCTCCGCACGGCACTCCGCACCAGCACGCTTCCTGTTCCGTAGCTCGAACTGGCAACCAGCGCTAGACCTATGGCGAGCCCCGTCACCGGCTTCGGCCCCAACCTGAGCCGGTGGTGCATCCGGCGGGGGCACGACGACGTGGGGACGCTCGCAGGCGCGTCTCGCGGACGGGCGCCTCTGGGCTGGGGTCGAGCCATGCGGTGGAGGCCCGGCAGGAGGAGTTGGGAGAAGAGTCATCCAGAGTCGGTGACCGCGACGGGCAGGGATCTTTCGCCCATGAAGGTGGTGGCTGGCTTGAGAGTCAGCGCGCTGGTTGCCGCCCAGGTCTGGGCCAAGGCCTGGTCGGGGTCACGCCGGGCCCGGGAAACGAGATGGATCCGGCTGCGACTCCAAACGGGTGATCAGTGCGCCGGCCATTCCGGGCTGGTCGGCC
Source organism: Raddia distichophylla (assembly GCA_005191435.1). Taxonomy (NCBI): domain Eukaryota; kingdom Viridiplantae; phylum Streptophyta; class Magnoliopsida; order Poales; family Poaceae; genus Raddia; species Raddia distichophylla. Next base: position 14,539 of record SPJY01021198.1, read on the forward strand.
AGCCAGGCCGGCGCCACGACCAGGGCGAACCGAGCGTCATCTCGTCACGGTGGTCACCAGCGACGACGCCACGGTGGGCCGCGAGGCGCTCCCTTCGGCGAGTTGGGGTGAGACCGGCCGCTTCCCTGCTGTCGAGGAGCGCAGATGCAGGTGAACACGCAAGTCAGGATTCGTCGCAGCCGTCGTCCGATACCGCGGCACGAGCACGGCGCCCGCCGTCGGCCCGTCTGGCGTGTCACGCGCCAGACGGCTCGGGACCGTCGACAGCCTCCCAGCCGTGCAGGAACGCCAAGACCTTCGCGTCCGGTATTTCGCACGATCTCAACAGCAGCGCGTCGCTCGTCTGGTAGACGTTCGCGCTGATGACGTCACTACCGCCCAACTCCTCGGCGTAGACCTTCACGCTTCTGCCGCCCGCCCGGGTCGTACGCGACATCCCGTATCGACGGCCCTCGTATGCGACGGTGGTCCACCCCTCCGGGACCCGATCAACCAGATGTCGAAGTGTTGCGGAAGGTGGCGTGCCCCCCGCTGCGGTGCGTCCGGGTGCAAACGCTGATGCGTCGGAACGCGTTGGATCCGGCTGGTTCGAGGATGGGCGCGGCGTCTTTTCGCTGCTCATGCGGGCGTGGCTCCTTCTGCCAGCTTTAGGCGCGTCCAGATGTTCATGTTGATGACGACGCCAATCAGCTCGGAGATCTCGTCCGTGTCGAAGTGCATGACGAGTTCGTCGTGAGCGCCTTGGAACGGATGGGCGTGCGTGGGCTCGGAAGCACGGGTCAGGCGCTCCGCGTAGGAGAGCGCTGCCCGCTCGGCGTCGCTGAACAGCGTCGTTTCCCACCAGGCCGACAGCAAGCGCACCTTGACCGGGTCGATGGGAAGGTCGCTTGCGGCCTGCTGGTGCACGTTGAGGCAGTAGGCGCAGTTGTTGATCTGTGCGATGCGAAGGCGGACCAGCTGAGCGATCTGCCGATCGAGCCTCAGCGAGGCGGTGTACCCGAACGCGTCGGCACCTGCACGCGCCAGCGCGGCGAGTGCCGCGTTGTCCTCCGCCTCGACTCTGGTGTTCACGAAAGCTGGTTCCATCTCACTACCATCTGCCATCACGGGGTGCTCCTGTCTCGTCTTGTCGTCTTCTAGACGGGGTTGTGCGCGCCGGTGGCGTCCTTATCTCGAGGGGCTCGGCGTCAACTCGCCAATCTGTCGAGTACTTCACCGGGCGCGACGCACGACCTGCCTTGGACCGCAGAGTCCAGAATGGCGCAGGTCGAACGCAGCCGCAACAAGGGCATGCGGCCGCCGCCCGGTGGCCGCTTCCACGGGCGCAGCCCGGCACGGTGCCCCGACCGCCTCATCGGTCACCGAGGTTAAGTTGGGGCCCCCTTATCAGCGGCGGCGAGCTGGTCGATCAGCGCGATGACTGGGTCGGCGTCGATCCGGAAGCCGTCGGCCAGCACCTGGCGAGGTGAGCCGGGGCCGATCAGCACCGTCCACGGCGTGCCGCCGGTGTGATAGTTCTCCATGGTGGTCGGCGGACAGCCGGCGTCGTGCCCCACCGCGATGCCGGTCAACCCGTGCTTGGCCACCGACTCCAGGGCGGCCTGGGCGGTGTTGGTCTCGTGGCCCTCGAACACGGTCTGCACGGCGATGAAGCGAACCAGATCGGGTCGCCCCAGGTCCTCGACGTGCTGCTTGACCTGGGCCATCGTCGGAAAGCCGTGCGCATGGCATCCGGGGCACCAGGACTGGAAGAAGTAGAGGTAGATCAGCGGCTCATCGACCGCCGACAGCTGCAGGGGTCCGTCGTCGACGCCGGCGAGCCAAGTCACTGCGTCGAACTCGGGAGGGGCGGCATACCTGATGCCGCGGCCGTCGTTGCACATGCGGGGTCACTCTTTCAGTAGGTGGCTTCGCGCGGAGCGGGTGCTCGCGCGGCTGTCCTGAGCCGCTAGGCCTTGACGACGTCAACGGCTCGGCCATGCACGGTCGGAGCCGCTCATGCAGGATCGGTACTCGGTTGGTGGGCCTGGCTGACATCGCTCTTGGTATGGCGTTCGACGACCTCACACACTGCCACGTCGTAACTGGTGAAGACGTACCTCTTGCCGACGTCTTGGGCAAACTTGTGGTCCGGATTGGCACCCCATGCCTCAAGAGTCTCAAGGTCGTCGAACTCAACGACCAGTGCTGTCTCGCCGTCTTCGGCGGTGAACATCTTGTGGCCGATGTAGCCACGGCTCTGTTGGACGAGGATGTGCATCTCGCCGTAAAGCCGGTCGTGCTCGGCCTGGTGCTCAGGTGCGACGTAAGAGCGGAAAACAGCAAGGGTCATAGCGGATCGATCCGTTCTTTGATGTCAATGGTTATCTACCGATGCCGAGGCCTCGTCGCCGGCGCGTCCTGTCAGAGCGCCGGGTCGGCATGACGGGACCGGGGCGTGTCCGCTTGCGTCCGCTGGACACGGGCGTCGGCCACTACGCCAGAGACCCTGGGCATGGCGGTTGGGTCGGCAGCACAGAGTCATGGTCTGACAGCCATGAACTCGTCGACGACACCACGCAGGTGCAGCCGTGCACGATGCAGAGCGTCGGCGGCATCGACCTGGTCAAGGCGAAGCATGTGAGCCGCATTCACCAGTGACACGTCATTGACATCGACGAGTTGCACCAACTGGCCGAGCGTATCGGCCAACCGCCCGATGGCATCGTCCACGACTCCGTACAGATCCGTGGCGAACACCTCGTCGTCCGGGCTCAGCGTGTTGGTCCGACCCCATTGGTTCGGCGCGTCGACGTGGCGTCCAGCATCGGACCCAATGTCGTAGAAGTCCGGGTAGAAGAGTTCCGCCGTATCAGCGTCGGAATCCAGATCAGCGGTCCGGCGCTCGACTCTGGTTCTGTAGTCGTCGAGACTCCGCACCGCCGCGCCAGGCTCGCCGAACGCATGATCGGCGAGATCCCGGGCGAGTGCGAGTAGGTCCAACTCTCCTGGGCGCTCCTGGAATGCCGTGAGAAGAGTCTGTTGGACCAGGTCTTCAGCATCGTGTGGGGCGAGGCTCTGGGCGAGCCCAAAGAGGAGGCGGGCGATGTCACCGGGGTCCCTGGGTTTGTCGGCCGCGCCGTTGGCGATGTCATTGAGTAGGCGCGTGAGGCTGTCGGGAAGACTGGGAGGTTCGCCATCGCCGACCAGATTGGTGACGACCTCGACCTGTTGCGTGAACAGCCGGCAGTTCGGGCACGCGTAGAGGTGTTGCTGGGCAACTTCGGCGTCAGCTTCATCCAGAAGTTCCAGTTGGAACTGGGTGAGCTCCCTGGTGTACTCGACACATGACAACGCGGCCGCACTGCTGGCTGATTCGTGGCTCACAGCTGCTCTCCTGACGCAAGACCCCATGTCATGGACTCTATGGTCCAGTGTACTGTGATGGAATCGATCGCTGGCGGCTGGGCCATCCCATGTGACAGTGGACATCGGGGGCTCGTCGCCGAGAGCGATCAGCTGGGCCGGGAGAACATCAGTCATGCTTTAGCATCAACGCAACCCTCAACTGCCGAGAAGGTCGTGACATGTCGTTGGTCGTTCGCTACTTCGCTTCGGCCCGGGCGGCGGCCGGTGTCCCGGAGGAGGAGCTGTCCGTGGGCTCGGTAACCGAGCTCGTGGAGGCGCTCTCCGCGCGCCACGGGGATCGTCTGGCCTCGGTGCTGTCGGTCAGCTCCCTGCTCCTCGACGGCCAGGTGGCGCGCGCAGGCAACGGGTCCCTGGCCGGTGTGCGCCAGGTCGATGTGCTCCCGCCGTTCGCAGGAGGGTGACGTGCATATGACGACGGATGCGGCGACCCGGCATGTGGTTGCCACGGTGGAGGCATCGGTCGGAGCGCGTGAGCTCGATCCTGCCGCCGTCCTCGAAGCGGTGCAGGGAGGCGCGGCTGGTGCCGCCGTGCTCTTTGCCGGCATCGTCCGCGACCACGATCACGGGCGCCGCGTGAGCGACCTCGAGTACGAGGCGCACCCCTCCGGGGGCGACGTGATCGGGAGGATCGCGCGGGCCGTGTCAGCCGACCATCCCGACGTGCTGTCGGTCGCGGCCCACCATCGGGTCGGGTCCTTGGCCATCGGCGACGTCGCGCTGGTCGCCGTGGTCACCAGTCCTCACCGCCGTGCTTCGTTCGAAGCATGTGAGGATCTCGTAGAGCGGATCAAGGCGGGCGTGCCGATCTGGAAGCGTCAGGTCTTCGACGACGGCACGGAGGAGTGGGTCAATAGCCCGTAGTCCTCACGAGACGGTGCGGACCCTCTGCGCCTGAAATGCTCGTGAGGCCTGGTGTTAGCCCTGTCGCGCCACCCTGGGCAGCTGAGTAGTACCCGCCTGAAGCGGAGGGTTCAGACCGCTCCTACACGCCTCGATCATGAAGGGCGCGACGACGATCGACTCGACGTTCGTGTGACAGTCCGGCATTGGACCAAGATCACCCGCGGCCAGGGGCCGAAGGCCGCAGGGCGGTTCCAGAGTCGACTCTGGAATGTTGGATGAGGGTCCTCAGAGCATTAGACCCAGCGCGGCATCCAACACTCTTTGCATCGTCTTTGGCGGCGGTGGAGTCTCGATGGTCGGTCGGCATGTTGTGTCCGAGCGTTGCATCGACCCATTCCTGCGCCATTGTGAGGGCGGCGGGCGCGTCGAGGTCATCGGCCAGTGCTGAGCCCTGATCCACCGAGCTGATTCGACGTTGGTGGCTGCGGCGGTCTGTTGACCTGGTCGGTGTTGTGGGCGTGGCTGGTCCGCCGGCCTGTACCGGCTCGTCCACTTCTGGTCCTCGGGTCGCGCCGTTTGTCGGCTGGATGGTCAGGTGGTCACTGTGCCGGGTGGGCCGGTCGCGATTGACCACAGCGACTCCCAGGCGGGTTCCCAGGGCCACTGGGCGGGCAGGTGGAGGTCGAGTCGGCGGGCGGTGGCGGCGATGCATGCGGGGATGTTGATGACCTGGCGTCGCAGGGCTGCCCACCTGGACTTGGGCTGGTTGGCGGCAACGCTGGTGGCACGGGCCAGGTTGAACGCGTTGGCCGCGAGCGCAACCCAGGCGGCGTTCGCGGTGTATTTCCCCGAGGGTAGGTGCGCCAGTGGGCCGTCCTTGAGCTCGGCGATGACCTGTTCGACCAAGGCGTGGTCGCGGTGACGCTCGTCGGCCTTGAGGGTGTTCAGGTGCTCAGGAGGGCATTCTCGTTCTACGCCACGCTCGCCCCGCCGGGCACGGCCGGTGGATCAGGGCTTAGTCGGGTTCGGTGGTCAGGTACCCGGCTGAGATCAACGCGGCCTTGAGCTTCTTGCGAGCATCGAACAGCGCTTTGTAGACCGCGTTCGCGTTCGAGTTGAGGTCGGCGGCAACCTTCGCGACGGGAGCGCCCTGCATGGCGATCGCTTCGAAGACACGCTGCTGGCGGCTGGTCATGTCTTCGGCGACCACACGTCGAATGGCCGAGATCAAGTCCGCATTTTCGGCGAGCAGCTCCGGGCTGTCGCCCTGGTCTGCTGCCTGCACCCACTCGCACTCGTCAAGGGACACGTGGCCGCGCTGCCAGGGATGGCGGTTCACCTTGCTGGACACCTCGAAGGCGACGAAGCGGTAGGCCCAGGTGGTGAAGCGGCAGTCACCTCGAAATGTGTCGACCTTCCGGCAGATCGTCAAGGTGGCGTCCGCCGCCGCCTGTCGAGCGACGTCCTCCATTTCTGGCCCGGCGAGCGAAAGGGACGCTCCCTTTCGGCGGACCTCCGCGAACGCCATCCTGGTCAGTAAGGCGTACAGACGGGCGACAGTCGCGCAGTGATTGGTTGCTGCCGTCGAGCCAAGTCCCGCGACCCATGCCCGGTTCTCCGTCACGACATCGGGACTGAGCCGGCGCCCGGTCCTGGCAATACGGGGCGTGGCCTCCGCAGGCTCGGTCAGATCACTGCTCGTGGCGGGCACCGGACGACACCTCCTCTCCCCCGGCCGTGGACGGTCATGGCGGTCCCGGCTGACTGCCGGCACCGTTGGATCGGCATCAACCCACCGTGCATGGACCGTAAGGTCCATTCTACCTCGGCGCAGACGAGACGTTCGACCTGCACCAAAACGGTCCTCGTCGCGCTGCGCGACGTTGAACTGGACTTCCTGGTCCGTGCGATAACACGCACGACCATGGCGCGAACCCTTCGCAGTCTCTCCGCTCTGCCTTCGTTCGAAGGTTGGGATGTCGGAGTGGGCTCACGCGCTGGGCCTCACCGAGCGTTTCACCTTGTGAGCCCCATCGTGAGGTACCTAGACCTGCGCCCTCGAGCGAGTTCCCGCGTCCGTCGCCGACGTGCTTGAAGCCCGCGGCCTCGTAGCAGTCGACAAGGAGCAGTCCGACGCGGCCAGGACCGTGACCGATCCGGCCGCCCAGGCGGTGCTGGAGGCCTCATCCCAGGTCTTCGACTCGCTGATCTCGACTCTTGGGTTCGCGTGCCTGGCCACGCTTGGCGTCTTGGCGTTGACCCTTGCCTTGGACGGCTTCCGAAAGCGCGACAAGTCCGCGGCTGTGCTGCTCGCTCCTCCTCCTCCAGCGGCTCCCATTCCAACCGCTTCCGCGACAGCGGCTCTGCTCCCGCGGCTTCAGATCGAGCTGAATAGGCCCATCCGCAGCAAGCCGACGTCCCCGACCCGGGCGACCTCGCGCGTCCAGCTAGTCAGCCAGGCCGGTAAGCCGCTGATCGCCTTCGACGAGCATGTGGTCCACGATTCGCTGCCACACATGTTGATGCGCGGTCCCTGCGACGTCGCCTCGACGCTCCTTCAGCCATGTGGGCAACATGTGGACGAGAGAGCGAACTCACCGAGCCGACGACACACTCCACCCATTCCATGCCCGCATTCAGACGAAGGCGCTGTGCCCGGTGACGTCGCGCCCGACGATGAGGGTCTGGATCTCGGCAGTGCCCTCGTAGGTCACGAGGGCTTCCATGTCGCATAGGTGTCTGATGACGTGGAAGTCGAGTGTGATGCCGTTGCCGCCGAGGATGTCGCGGGCTGCGCGGCAGACCTCGCGGGCCCTGACGCTGCAGTAGTACTTGGCGAGGGCGGCCATGGTGTCGGTCATGTGGCCGTCGTCGATGAGGCGGCCCAGCCTGATGCAGTAGAGCTGCATCGCAGTGAGGTCTCCGAGCATCTGCACCAATTGGGCCTGGATGAGTTGGTTGGCGGCGATCGGGCGGCCGAACTGGCTGCGCCGCTGGGCGTAATTGAGCGCAATCTCGTAGGCCGCGACGGCGTGGCCGGTCGAGGACCATGCGACCATGTTGCGGGTGCCCATGAGGACGGTGGCGACATCTGCGAAGGAGCTGCAGCGCTTGAGCCGCCGGTCGTCGCCGAGTCGTACGTCGTCGAGGACGATGTCGGCGTTCTGCACGATGCGCAGGGAGACCTTGCCGTCGATCTTGGTGGCGCTGAACCCGGTGTCACCTCGTTCGACCACGAACGCCTTCACCTGGCCGTCGTCGACGCCACGGGCGAAGACCACGATGATGTCGCACCAGACGGCGTTGCCGGGCCAGCGCTTTCGGCCGTTGAGCACCCAGCTGTCGCCGTCGCGTCGCGCGGTGGTCTCGAGTGCGACCGAGTCGGAGCCGTGGTCGGGTTCGGTGAGGGCGAAGGCGCCGATGCGTTCTAGCCGGGCCATGGAGGGTAGCCAGCGCTGGCGCTGCTCCTCCGAGCCCAGGCGGTAGATCGACTGCATCGCCAGGCCGACGTGCACGCCGAAGAAGGTCGCGATGCTGCCGTCCTGGCGGGCGAGCTCGTAGGACACCAGCCCCTGGCCGACGGCGGTCATTGGGGTGGTGCCGTATCCCTGCATGGTGTCGCCGACGATCCCGAGGTCACGAAGACCGGGCAGCAACTCGAACGGGAACTCGGCGCGCTCCCAGTAGTCGTTGACGACAGGGAGGATCTCGGCTTGGCCGAAGGCCCGCACCCGGTCGAGGAGGGCGGCCTCCTCGGGCGAGAGTTGGTCTCGCATCAGGAAGTAGTCGGTGCCCCGGGAGAGGGCGACGCCTTCAGCGAGCTCGGTGGTGAGTGGGTCGGTCATCGCCCTCACCGGTCCAGCACGTAGCTGCCGGGCGCGTCCTCGCGGGGTGGGAACTCCGGGTTTCCGAGGCTGTCAGGGGCGGGGACCTCTTCGCCGGAGCGGTCGCGGAGCCAGCGCGCGTAGTCGGGCCACCACGATCCCTGCTCCCGCTGCGCGGCCTCCCTCCACTGGTCGGGGGCCAAGCTGGCGTCGTCCATGACCAGGTAGCTGGACTTGGGATTGCCAGGAGGGTTGACCAGCGCGGCGATGTGGCCGTTCGTGGACAGCACGAAGCGCACCTTTCCGCCCAGAAGCTGGGCGCTGCGGTAGCAGTTGGTCCAAGGGCATATGTGGTCCGCGGAGCCCGCGACCACATAGGAGTCGACGCTGATGGCGCCGAGGTCGACCTCGGTGCCGAGAACGGTGATCGCCCCGGGTCGTGCCAGCTTGTTGTTGAGTGCTGCGTCAACGAAGTCGCGGTGCAGCTTGGCGGCCATCCGGGTGGTGTCGGCGTTCCAGAACAAGATGTCGAACGGGGGCGGCGTCTTGCCCTGAAGGTAGTTGTTGACCCAGTAGTTCCAGATCAGGTCGCCGGGTCGCAGCCAGGCGAACACCTCGGCGAGGTCGCGGCCGTCCAGGTAGCCCTTGCGGCGCGACCTGGCCACGGCTCGGGCTGCGAGGTCCTCGTCCACGATCGCGGTCGTCACCCCGGATTGGCTCTGGTCGATCATGGTGACGAGCAGGCTGAGGCTGGCGAGCCGATGGATCTTGTCCACTGCGGCGCGGTGCGCGGCGGTGAGGGCCGCCAGCAGGCCGCCGGAGCAGGCCGCGACCACGTGGACGGACCCGGCGCCGGTGATGGCCGCGACGGCGTCGAAGGCCTCCAGGATCGCCTCCGCGTAGGCGTTGAAGCCCCACTTGCTGTGCCGCGCGTCGGGATTGCGCCAGGAGATGACGAAGACCTGCTGGCCCTGCTGCACCAAGTATTCGATCAAGCTGCGCTGGGGGGCGAGGTCGAGGATGTAGTACTTGTTGATGGTTGGTGGGATGATCAGCAGCGGCACCTCGAGCACCGTGTCTGTCTGAGGCCGGTACTGGATGACCTCAAGCATGTCAGTTCGCAGGACGACCGCTCCCGGCGTCACGGCAAGGTTGGTGCCGACCTCGAAGGCGGCTGGGTCGACCATGGACGGCACGCGGGGCGATGTCGACAGGTCCCTAACCAGGTTCCGCGGTCCGGTGACCAAGTTCGCACCGCCGGAGTCGATGACGGCCTTCCAGGCTACCGGGCTGAGCATCGGGTTGTTGCTCGGTGACAGTGCTTGGACGAGGTTCGAGGCTGCGAAGGCGACTTTCTCGGCGTCGGCCCAGTCCATGGGAATGTCCTGCACGATGCCCTCGACCGCCGTGCTGGTCGCGAGGTAGGCCTGCACGACGCGTCGAAGCAGTGGGTTCTGGGTCCAGGCAGGGTCGGCGAAGCGGCGGTCACCGCGTTCCGGGGCCACCGAAGAGACGCCAGCTGCGATCCGGGCAAGCTCGAGGGCGAGGTCGCCGACACGGGTGGCGACTCGCTCGGGTCGTCGGCTCGCGGCGCCCAAGAACCGCGCAGTCGGACGCACGGGCAGCAGCCGGCGCAGGGTCCCGGCCGAGGACTGGGTCAACAGCTGATCTAGGGGTCCGGCGGTGTCGGTGCCGAGGGCAGTCACTGCAGGTCCTTGGGGATCTCGATCTCGCGCTTGAGGAGCTTCCCCGTGGCGCCCTTGGGGAGCGCGTCGAGAAGCCAGACGTGCCGCGGATACTTATAGGCTGCGACTCGGTCCTTGACGTAGTCGCGCAACTCCTCAGGTGTGACCTCCGCGCCGGGCTTGGTGGCCACGGCCGCGGCCACCTCCTCCCCGTGGGTGTGGTGCGGGACGCCGATGACAGCGGCCTCGAGCACGGCTGGATGCTCGTAGAGCACCTCCTCGATCTCGCGGGGGTAGATGTTGAAGCCGCCGCGGATGATGAGCTCCTTCTTGCGATCGACGATGAAGTAGAACCCGTCCTCGTCCCGGCGTCCCAGGTCGCCGGTGTGGAACCACCCATCCCTGATGGCTTCAGCGGTGGCCTCTGGCCGGTCCCAGTACCCGGCCATCACGTTGTGGCCCCGGATGACGATCTCGCCCACCTCACCGGGCGGGACCTGCTCGCCGTTCTCGTCGACGACACGCATCTCGACCCCCTCGATCGGGAGCCCGATCGAGCCGGCCTTGGCGTTCTCGGCCCGGTTGAAGGACGCCACGGGAGAGGTCTCGGAGAGGCCGTAGCCTTCCAGGATCGCGGCGCCGAACGCCTCTCGGAACCCGCTCAGGATCTCTGCGGGGAGGGCGGCGCCGCCCGAGACGCACAGCCGCAGTGTCGAGGTGTCCGCCACACTGGAACCCTGCTGCAGCATCGCGACATACATCGTCGGCACGCCCTCGAAGACGGTGACGGCGTCACGTTCGATCACCTTCAGCGCAGCGGCCGCGTCGAAGCGCGGGACCAGAGTCAGGCAGGCGCCGGCGTACACCGCCACGTTGAGCGCGCAGGTCTGCCCGAAGGCGTGGAAGAGCGGCAGGCAGCCCATGATCACGTCCTCGGATCTGACGTCGAAGAGCGTCGATGCGGATACCGAGGCGTTGGCGCGCATGTTGGCGTGGGTCAGTTGGGCGCCCTTGGGGGTCCCGGTCGTGCCCGAGGTGTAGAGGATGACGGCGGTTTCGTTGTCGGCACGGTCGACCACCTCCTCCGAGACCGGCCACGTAGCGATCTGCGCGAGCAGGTCGCCGGTGACCGGGACTACTTGCGTTCTTGTCGTGGCGGCGGCCGCGCCGGCCTCGCCGGCGGCCGCATGCCAGGCGAAGATCGTGCTTGCACCGGAGTCGCGCAGGTAGTGCTCCACCTCACGCTCCTTGAGCAGCGGGTTCATCGGCACCACCGCGGCGCCGGCCCGGAGGATGCCGTAGTAGAGCACAGCGAAGGCGGGCTCGAAGGCGTCGGCCTCGACCATCGAGGGCACCCGCGGCGCGGTGGCGAAGTCGCGCACCAGCCGGCGCCCGCCCTCGAGCAGGTTGCCGCCGCCGGTGTCGAGGGTGCGCTTGAGCACCTTGGGGTTCAGCACCGGGTTGTTCGACGGGGCGAGCGCCTCGACGAGGTTGTCGACCAGGAAGCTCATCCGCTGCTCGTCGCCCCAGCCCAGCTCGGCGTCCTCGACCAGACCTCGCGCCGCGGCGCCCCAGGCCAGGTAGCCCTGGAGGGTCCGCTTGAACAACGGGTTGCGCGCCCAGGCCTCCTCCGACCAGCGCCGGTCCTTCTCCGCCGGGGCGAGCTCGGACCGGCCCGGCCCGGCCCGGCCCAGCTCGGCGCCCAGCCCGGCCGTGCGTCGTACGACGCGCGGCGGGCGGCGGGCGAGCGCGGCGGCGAAGCTCACCCCGGACATCCCGGGCACGAACCGGCGCAGCGGGCTGCGGCCCGCGTCGGCCAGCAGCAGGTCGAGCGGGGTCGAGAGGGACTCGCCGCCCTCGGCCGCGCGGACGGCCTCCTCCTCGGTGGTGGTCATGCGTCGGCCTCCTGGTCGGGCGCGGAGACCTCGCGGCGCAGGATCTTGCCGGTCGGCCCCTTCGGCAGGTCGTCGACCAGCCACAGCTGGCGGGGGTACTTGTAGGCGGCCAGGCCGGCCTTGGCGTGCTCCTGGAGCTCCTCGACGCTGACGTCCTGGCCCTCCTTGAGCGCGACTGCGGCGCCGACCTCCTCGCCGAGGTCGTCGTGCGGGAGCCCGATCACGGCCACCTCGGCGACCGCGTCGTGCTCGTAGAGCACCTCCTCGACCTCGCGGGGGTAGACGTTGTAGCCGCCGCGGATGATGAGGTCCTTCTTGCGGTCGACGATCGTGTAGTAGCCGTCCGCGTCGACCTGGGCCACGTCGCCGGTGAGGAACCAGCCGTCGCGGATCGACTCGGCGGTCGCCTCCTCGCGGCCCCAGTAGCCCTTCATGACGTTCTCGCCCTTGATCGCGATCTCCCCCACGGCGTCGGGGTCGTCGCTGGCGCACCCGCCGACGTCGTGGCCCTCGTCGTCGACCAGCTTCAGCTCGACGCCGCGCACCGGGATCCCGATGGTGCCGGCCTTGCGCTCGCGGTCGGGGTGGTTGAACGAGGCCACCGGCGAGGTCTCGGAGAGCCCGTAGCCCTCCAGCACCACGCACCCGAAGGCCTCCTCGAACTTGCGCATCACCTCGACCGGCATGGCGGAGCCGCCGGAGATGCAGGTGCGCAGGCTGGACACGTCGTAGGACTCGGCACCGTCGGCGTGCAGCATCCCGGCGTACATCGTGGGCACGCCCTCGAAGACCGTCACCTGGTCGCGGCCGATCACCTCGAGCGCCTTGGTGGCGTCGAACCGCGGGATCAGCGTCAGGCAGGAGCCGCTGCGCACGGACGCGTTCAGCCCGCAGGTGAGCCCGAAGCAGTGGAACAGCGGCAGGCAGCCCATCACCACGTCGTCGGGGCCGAGCTCGACCAGCGTCTCGGCGCTGGTCGCGGCGTTGGTGGTCATGTTGGCGTGCGTCAGCTCCGCGCCCTTGGGCTGGCCGGTCGTGCCGGAGGTGTAGAGCAGCACCATCGTGTCGTCGTCGTCGTGCTCGGCGGCCTCGGCGTCCGGCTCGTGCTCGCCGAGCAGGCCGGTGAAGCCGTCGGGCTCGATGGCCACGCAGTCGATGCCGACCTCGGAGGCCGCCTTGGTGGCCTCGTCGGCCATCTGGTGCCAGGCGAAGACGATCGAGGCGCCGGAGTCCTCGAGGTAGTACTGCACCTCACGGGCCTTCAGCAGGGGGTTCATCGGCACCACGACGCACCCGGCCGCGACGGCGCCGTAGAAGAGGACCGGGAACCAGCGAAGGCGGGCACGTTGGGGGCCATGAGGGCGACCCGATCACCGGGCCGCGTCCCCTGCTCGGCCAACCAGCCGGCGACTCGGGCAGTCAACTCGCCGAGCTCGGCATAGGTCCACACGTCCTCGTCGAGGCGGATCGCCGGACGCTCGGCGTGCTGGGACGCGGCGTCGTGCAGGTTCGTGGCCAGATTCGTCATGGGCGCTCCCGAAGTCAGGTGTAGGCCAGATCTTCCGGTCAGTCGAAGTCGCGAGCCATGGGGGCGCCTCCAAAGTCTGCGGACGTTGATGTCAGCACTTACAAGACTGGCCGCGGCGCGGCCGAGGCTGGCCAGATGGGGCGACAGGGTCTCACCGGTGGCCTAGCCTCCCCGGAGTGACCAACCCGCCCGTCGAGACCAGCGAGCTCCGGATGCACGGCCAGCGCATTCGGGTGGCCGTGCGCCCGGGAGAGGGCGCGCCGCTCGTGCTGTGCAACGGCATCGGGGCGAGCATGGACCTGCTGCAGCCGTTTGTGGACGCCGTTGACGCGGCCATCCCCGTCATCCGGTTCGACGTCCCCGGGGTCGGGGGCTCGACGACTCCCCGGTGGCCCTACACCTTCGCGACGATGGCGCGGCTGCTGGGGCAGGTGCTCGACGAGCTCGGCCACCGCCGCGTCGACGTCCTGGGCATCTCCTGGGGCGGAGGCTTGGCCCAGCAGTTCGCGTTCCAGAACCCCGGCCGGTGCCGGCGCCTGGTGCTGGTGAGCACGGCCACGGGCTGGATGATGGTACCCGCCCGGCTCTCGGTCCTGAGCAAAATGGCGACTCCCCGGCGCTACCGGGATCCCGAGTACGCCGCGCGGGTCGCCGGCGCGATCTACGGCGGCCGGATGCGCACGGACCCCGCGCTGGTGCGCAGCGTGCTGAACGGCCACGAGCCGATGCCGTCCCGGCGTGGCTACGTGCTCCAGCTCCTCGCCGGGGCGGGGTGGGCCAGCCTCCCGTTCCTTCCGCTGATCCGGCAGCCGACGCTCATCCTGGCAGGCGACGACGACCCGATCATCCCGATCATCAACGCCCGGCTGATGCACCGACTGCTGCCGCGCGCCGAGCTGCGCGTGTTCCCGGACGGTCACCTGGGTCTGATCACGCGGGCCGAGGAGCTCGGGGCCGTGGTCGGCGCGTTCGTCCGGCCGCCGGCGGGCGATCGGTCGGCGGGCGATCAGTCGGCAGGCGGGCCGAAGTAGGCGACGTACTGGAGCGCGAGCTCGATGTGGTGAGGCTTGTCGGCGAGCTGGCAGCCGAGCAGCTCCTCAGCCTTGGCGAGCCGATAGCGCACCGTGTTCCCGTGCACGTAGAGCCGCTCCGCGGTCGCCTCGACGTTCATCCGGTTCGCCAGGTAGGTCAGCACTGTCTCGCGCACTGGCGCGAGGTTCTTGTCGGCAAGGCAGATCGGCCCGACCTCGCGCTGCACCATCCTGCGCAGGGCCGGCGTATCGGCCAGCGCGAGGCACAGCAACTCCACCTCCCGGTAGTCAACGAACCTTGGCTTCAGCGCTGCGGCCACCGCGAGTCGTTGGGCCGCCCGGGCCTCGAGGTGGCTGGTGCGGAACCCGTCAGCTCCGCCGGCTGGCCGGCCGAGCGCGATCGAGACGCCCTCCGGGCGAACCTCGGAAAGCGCTGCCATCGTCTCGATAGTCGGTGGTGATGGGGTGGCGACCCAGCAGCGCAGATCGCGACTACCACTCAGCTGGGTGAGCAGGGTGGCGCGGTTGAAGTGCCCGGCGATCCTCTCGGCGGCGGCCTGCAACCTGGACGGCGTCCGGGCGTCCACGTCCTCGGTCCAAACCACGAACGCGGTCTGGCACAGATGTAGCGGATGCCCGAGCGAGGCCGCCGCCTGGTCAGGATCGACCCCGTTGCCCGCGAGGATGCTGTCCACCAGCTCGGCACGACGCAGCGCGGAGCCGGCGAACTCCCGTTGTCTCTCCTCGTAGAACGTCTCAATCAAGGTTTCGACCGACTCGTCCATCCACAGGTCTGCCCGCCGCCACACCGCACGCAGGGTCTCCTCGGGTGCCGCCTGCTCAGAGGACATCTGGTCGATCGCCTCGGAGAGGTAGGCGAACACCCCGTGGTGCGCGTTGAGGTAGACGCGCAGCAGGACCCGGACCTCCATGCCCCTACGAGCAAGGGAGCGGGCCAGGTCGGAGGCCTGGGCGGGCAGAGCAAGCTCGTGGTCGGTCTTGCCGAGCGAGGTCAGGAAGGCCAGCCACTGGTACCGCGTGCTGCGGTGAAGGTCCTCGACCAGGACCGCGTCCGTCGCCAGCTCGGGCAGCGTGCGAAGGATCTCGGCGTCCACCACGTCGACGAAGTGGTCGACCGCGTCCTCGCGCAACGAGGACTGCGCGAAGTGATCCAGCCAGCCCCTCAGGTCCGTTGAACCCTCCACAGGCGCTCCTTCGGTCGAGGCGATATGTGTGATCCACCACACCATCGCGCAGCCGCTCTGGCAATGTCCCGTAACTAGTCGACGGCGGCCTCACTCAGAGCCACGCTCGGTCGGGGTGTCCGTCCGAGAACTCGCGACGGCTTCTCGCGACGTTGTGGGGAACTCCAGACCCATCTTTGAACTCTGGAGGCGTCGCCATCCCGGATCACGCGTTCTTGGTGCGAGCCTTCAACCGCCGGTAGGGGATCGAGGAGGACACCATGGACTACGACTACATCGTCGTCGGAGCGGGCTCCGCAGGAGCCGTCATCGCCGGACGGCTCTCCGAGCAGCCCGATGCCAATGTGCTGCTGGTCGAGGCGGGCGGCAAGGGACGACACCTGAACATCCAGGTCCCCGCGGCCTTCGCCAAGCAGTTCACCACCCGGCACGATTGGAACTACCGCACCGAGCCTGAACCCCACCTGGATGGTCGGGAGATCTATCACCCGCGCGGCAGAATGCTGGGCGGCAGCAGCGGCCAGAACGCGATGATCTACATCCGTGGCCACCGCAGCGACTACGACGCCTGGGCCGACCGCGGAGCCAAAGGCTGGTCGTACGACGAGGTGCTGCCGTACTTCAAGAAGGCGGAAACCAACTCGCGCGGGGCTGACCGGTTCCATGGCGGGACCGGTCCCCTGTATGTGGAGGACCCGCGATCTCCGAACAGCTTGAGCCGCGCGATCGTCGATGCGATGACCGCAACGGGGATCCCGCGCAACGACGACTTCAACGGCGCCGAACAGGTCGGCACCGGCCTCTACCAACTGACCCAGCGTCGCGGGAGCCGGTGGACCACGGCCGACGGCTACCTGACGCCGGCCAGGAAGCGACCGAACCTGACCGTGTGGACCGACTCCACCGTCCACCGGGTCCAGATCGCCGAGGGCCGGGCTTCTGGGGTGGTGGTCGAGCGGGATGGTCAGGTCCAGACCGTGCGTGCCGGGTCCGAGGTCATCCTCTCCACCGGGGCTTTCGCCAGCCCGCAGCTGTTGATGCTCTCCGGCGTCGGGCCGGCCGACCACCTGCGCCAGCACGGCATCGACGTCGCCGTCGACAACCCCAACGTCGGCGACCACCTCATGGACCATCCCATGTACATGGTCAACTACGAGACCTCCGCGAAGGGCACCCTGGCCGAGGCCGAGAAGCCGTGGCAACTGGCGAACTACCTACTGCGCCGTCGCGGCCTGCTGACCTCGAACATCGGCGAAGCCGGGGCGTTCTTCCACACCCGCTCCGGTGACGATGCGCCGTACATGCAGTTCATCGCGGCACCCGGCTACTTCTGGAACCACGGCTTCGAAACCCACCCTCGCCCCGCCTTCGCGATCGGATGCTCCATGGTCGGCGCGCAGAGCACGGGGCAGGTCCGACTGCGGTCGGCCGATCCCACCGACAAGGCTGCCATCACCTTCAACTACTTCGCCGAGCCCGACGATATGGATGCCATGGTCACCGGGATCGAGCGGGCACGCGAGGTCGCCGCTGCCGCGCCGCTCAAAGACCTGGTCGGGGCCGAACTGCACCCCGGGCCCGCCGCCCAGACCCGTGCAGACATCGAGGCCGAGATCCGCCGCAACGTCGAGCACACCTACCACCCCTCGTGCACCACACGGATCGGATCCGAGACCGACGGCGTCGTCGACGAGAACCTCCGGGTCCACGGCATCGCCGGTCTCCGTGTCGCCGACGCGTCCGTGTTCCCCCGCATCCCGCACGGCAATACCCACGCCCCCACCGTCATGGTCGGCGAGAAAGCAGCCGACCTCATCAAGGAGGCACGATGAACGCCCGCACGACGCCCGGCTCCTGCACGCCCGACCCCGCCGCGCAGGCTGACGCCGTCGTCGAACGCCTGACGCGGGGCGAGAAGGCCTGGGCCGAGACAACCCTCGACCAGCGCGGCGACCTCCTGGGCCGAATGGTCGAGCTGATCGACCAACACGCCGAGGAGTGGGTGCACCTGGCGAGCACGATCAAGCAGCTGCCCGAGGACAGCTCCCTGGCCGGCGAGGAGTGGATCTCTGGGCCGTGGGCGACCGTGTCGGCGCTGCAGAGCCTGCGCCAGACCGTGGCCCGGATGGCCGCAGGCAAGAGCGCCACCGCTGGTTTCCACGTGCGCCAGGCGACCGGGAACCGGATCGCGCTCCAGGTGCTGCCGCACTCGACGTACGACCGCCTGCTGCTCAACGGCTTCTCCGCCGAGGTCTGGCTCGAGCCCGGCATAGGTGAGGACGAGGCTCGGGCGACCGCAGGGCTTGGACTGCGCAACCCGGCGGCTACCCGTGGAATCACCCTGGTGCTCGGCGCCGGGAACATCTTCTCGATCGCTCCGCTGGACACGATCTATCAGCTCTATGCCGAGAACCGGGTGGTCGCACTCAAGCTCAACCCGATCACCGACCCGTTGAAGCCGGTCTTCGAGGCCGTCTTCGCGCCCTTCATCGAGCTCGGGGTCGTGGAGATCCTCTCCGGCGGTGTCGAGATCGGCGCGGTCCTGGCCCAGCACCCCGGCGTTGCAGCGGTGCACATGACCGGCAGCGAGGCCACCCACGACGCGATCGTGTGGGGCTCTGGCGAGGACCGCGCGCGCAACAAGGAGTCGGGCACACCACTGCTCACCAAGTCCATCACCAGCGAGCTGGGCGGTGTTGCTCCGGTGATCGTCGTGCCGGGCACGTGGTCCGGGGCCGACCTGGAGTTCCAGGCGCGACACGTCGCCACGCAGCGCCTGCACAACTCCGGATCCAACTGCATCGCCGCCCAAGTGCTCGTCGTGAGCTCGGAATGGCCCCAGAAGGAAGCGTTCCTCCAAGCCGTCCGTCAGGCGATGAAAGCTGCCCCGGCCCGGCCGTCGTGGTACCCGGGCTCGGGCGACCGCATCCGGGCCGCGCGCGACGCTCACCAAGGCTCTGTCGAAGAGCCCGGCGGCACCCCCGACCGCACCCTGATCACCGGGCTGGACCTCGACGACCCCCACGAGTCAGCATTCAAGGACGAGTACTTCGCTCCCGTGCTCGGCGTCACCGAGCTGCCCGGCACCGGAACCGACTTCCTCCGCTCTGCGGTGACCGCAGCGAACCAGCGGCTCCACGGAACCCTGGGCGCGAACATCATCATCCATCCGCACACCGCGAAAAAGCTCGGCAGCGAGCTCGACGAGATCATCGCCGACCTGCACTACGGGACCATCGGGATCAACGCGTGGACCGGCGTCGGCTACCTGACCGCCAACGCGACCTGGGGCGCCTTCCCCGGTCACCCCCTGGACGATATCCAAAGCGGAATCGGCGTCGTCCACAACGCACTGCTCCTGGAGCGCCCCGAGCGAACGGTGGTGCGTGGCCCGTTCCGGCCGCTGCCGCGCTCGCTACTCCGCGGCGAGTGGACGATCAGCCCGATGCCCCCATGGTTCGTCAACAACCGCACCGCCGACACCACCGGACGACGGCTCACGCAACTGGCCGCTCGCCCTTCCCTCGCCAAGCTCCCCGGGATCTTCGCCTCGGCCCTACGTGGATGAGGCCGGAGCCGCATCGACCCAGATCCTGTTGCCCTCACGTGGGCGTCCGCGTCAGAGCCAACGCTGTCGGTGGAATACCGCGTAAAGACCGGTGGCGATGGCAACCATCGCAACTATTGCCAGTGGGAACCCGAATTCCCACGTGAGTCCGGGTACGTTTGAGAAATTCATTCCATACATCGCGCCGATCAGGCTGGGAGTGAACAAAATAGCTGCCCACGCAGAGATACGCTTCATGTCTTCGTTCTGCTTTCGGGCAACTAGCGTGGCGTAGACGGTGACGAGCTGAGTCAGTCGCGCATGAATGCTTGTTGTTCTCGCGAGAACTTCATGGATATCCTCGCTGTGAGCTGCAATTGTCGCCGACCAGTTGGAGTCCTCAGATGTGCTGGGTGGAGGAATGTGATCCACGAACCGGCACAGTGTAGCTAGAGACGCCTCCATAGTGCTCGCATCGGAGCCAAGTCTGTACACGCTCTCAATATCATCTTCGAACATTCCGAAAATGCTTGCCTCGCACTCAAGGGTGTCATCTTCCATTCTTACCAGGGCGGAACTGAAGGAGTCCTTCACACCCTCAAGTATGAGAGAAAGCGTCGACTCTGCATGTTCTGGAGCGAAGAAGCGGCCCGAACCCTCTGGCCCTGGATGCCAAGCGGTACCAATTCCTTCTGGATCCTCGAAAACTACTAGCCAATTCTGGTGACAGACGACATGAAGCGACTCAATTTTCACTCCAGCTTCGTCTTGGTGTGCAACCCGGTTGATGCGGAGGAGATAGGAGGGCCCGAAGATCTCAAGCCTCGGTCGGCCAGTTCCTTCCGATAAAAGTTCCGGCATACCTTCCGGGAAACTAAATTCTTCGGTCAGTTGGTTGAGTGAATGATCACGCCCGCACTGGCATCCGACGACGTCGGCCGTGTCGCCGATCAGGGCACGTAGTTCCTGGGCTGGAACCGTATTCTCTATTGAGGGCCTCCGGGCGGGCGCTTCCGTGGAAACCCGCCGATCAGTACTTGGGCTGGGTGGCTTCGAGCGAGAACCGTTCGACATGCTCACAACCTACCGGGGTGCGTCTGTGTCGTAGCGTGGCAAGGCTCTGGCTAGTGAGCTGGTCGGCCCGCACAAGGTGAGAAAATATGCTCGTCTCCTGCAGATGACGCGTGGAAACGAGGCGGTAGCGACGGCTTGAAGGCGAGGCTGCCCAGAAGGATCCGAGGGGTGACCTCCGTGGAGGACTGGGCCCTGATCCAGCGGCTGACCGCGGACGGTGTGCCCCAGCGGAAGGTCGCACGGGACCTGGGCATCGGGTGTCCGCCAGCCCCACCATAGGCCCGTTCCATCACATAGCCCGTTTCCATCCATTTCCATCCATGGATCTGAACCTGCGCGAGGCGCCCGGCAGCGATCTACAACTCCAGCAACGCCTGCTCGACGACCTCGGTGAGTGCGGGATGGATGTAGATCACCTCACGGGCGATATGGTCGACGGTCTGGTCAAGCATCATCGCCTGGATGAGGGGCTGGATCAGCACCGCGGCGTCCGGCCCGATGATGTGGGCGCCCAGAAGTTTGCGGCTTTGCGGGTCGGCGATGACCTTCACGAAGCTGGTCGTGTCTTCCATTGCCCAACCGTAGGCGGCGTCGGCGTACTTGCGCACCGAGACCACATGGTCGACGCCGTCCGCCTCGAGCTGCTGCTGGGTGGCGCCGATGCTGGCAACCTGTGGATGGGCGAACACCGCGTGCGGGGCGAAGGCCGTCGGCAACTGTTGCGGATCATCAGGGTTGGTCAGGTTGTGGGTCAGCACTCGTGCCTCGGCGTTGGCGATGTGCTTGAGCTGGAAGTGATTGGCAAGGTCACCGAGCGCCCAAACGCCGGGCGCGGTGGTGGCGCCGGTTTCATCGGTCACCACATGGCCATCCTCGTCGACCTCGACGCCGCCAGCCTCCAGATTGAGGCGGTCATTGTTGGGGCGACGCCCGGTGGCGACCAGCAGCGTGTCGGCGGAGATCTTCTCCCGGCCGGAGGGGCCCTCCACGGTGGCGACGACCCGAGCGCCGTCACGCTCGAGCTCGACCGTGGCGGAGTTCAGCCGGAGATCGAAGTCGTGCGCCGCGAGTTCGGTGAACCGCTCCGAGACCTGTTGATCCTCCTGCGCTAACAGCCGAGGTCCGCGCCCAACCATGGTGACCTTGACGCCGTACGACGCGAACACGTGGCCCATCTCGACGGCGACGAATCCGCCGCCGACGATCACCATGGACTCGGGCAGCGAGTCGATGCGCATAATGGTGTCTGAGGTGTGGAAGTCCACCGAGTCCAGCCCAGGGATGAAAGGCACGAACGGTCGGGAGCCGGCCGCCAGCACGATCCTCTCCGCGGAGATCTCCGTCTCTCCGACCTGCAGACGCTGCGGACCCACGAAGTGAGCAGGCTCGGTGTACACGTCGAACCCGTTGTCGCGGCGATACTGCAACGCGCTGTCGTGCAGCGGGTCGACTCGGCCAAAGACGCGGTCCCGGATCGCCGGCCAGTCCACCTTGTCCACCCGGGCATGTACGCCGAGGCGCCCCGCGTTCTGTGCGCTGCGGACGGCATCGGCGGCGACGACGAACATCTTGGTCGGGATGCACCCCCGGTTCAGGCAGGTTCCGCCGAACCTAGACGGTTCCACGATCGCTCGTCTCAGACCGTCGAATGCGGGCGTGAACAGGTAGTTGCCGGTTCCCGCGCCGACCACGATCAGGTCATGGGTGTAAGACATGGTTCTCCTGTGGGGTGAGTGGGGTTGATGAGGTCGTCGAGCGCACGCCGGATCGCATGCAGGGCGGCCTCGTTTGCTGGAACCCGCAGCGCCATCGCCTTGTTAGACATCGTGTGACCGATCTCGTTCAGCGAGTATGGACTCATCAGTCCAATGATCCTATCCCGAGGAGCCCAGGGCACGCTGCAAGCGCCGTTGCGGAGAGGTAATATCCAGTGGATGGGGTCTCGCGGTCACGGGTCACCTGGTGTGTCCATTGGACTGTAGAGGCCATTTTAGAAGCGATTGGGCCTCGCCGACGTACCCTGATCAGTGTGATTGAGAATGGCGAAGAGGTGAGGCGGCCTCGCCTGACCGCGCGGGGAGCGGCCACCAAGGCTCGGATCATCGCGGCGGCTGACGAGTTGATGTACGAACGCGGGGTCGCGAAGACAAGCCTCAGTGACGTCCGGGTGGCAAGTGAGACAAGCAAGTCGCAGCTCTACCAACACTTTGTCGACAAGGAAGCACTGGTGCGCGAGGTCATCTCATACCGTGCAGCGCGCTTGCTCGAGCAGCAGCACCAAAGGCTGCAGCGGCTGGACTCGCTCCGGGGGCTCGAACTGTGGCGCGATGCCTTGGTCGAGCGGAACGCCCTTCGGCAGGGTGCCTACGGATGTCCGCTCGGCTCACTGGCTGCCGAGGTGGCCGACCAGGACGAGGAAGCGCGGAAGGAAGTGGAGCGGTACTTCGCTGCCTGGCAGGGGTTGTTGAGCGACGGGCTGAAGCGTATGCGCGGCAACGGGGCTCTTCGTGCGGATGCCGATCCGGGCGCCTTGGCCATAGGCTTGCTAGCTGCTTTGCAGGGCGGCTACCTGTTGGCGCAGACGGCCCGGAGCGTCCGGCCGATGGAGGTCGCTCTGGACATGGCTATTGCCCATGTCCGTTCGTTCGCGTCGTGAGACGACGAGTACCGGCCTCCGGCCTAGTGAACCGTAAGTCACATGGACTTGCGATCGGACGTGGCACCGAGCTTGCGGCGGATGGTCGCGGTGGTGGCCGTGGCGAGTCCCGGACCGGTGGTCCTCGCGGCGGCTCGGGTCAGGTTGACCCGCCTGGGTCTCCCGGAGGGTGCTGTCCTAGGGCCGACGGCCGAAGAATGCGATCGTCGACTACGTCGAGTCCATCGGGACCGGTGCGGCGTCGAGCTGGGACAGCTCGGTGTCGATCGCGGACGCGAGATGGTGCTGGATGTCGCAGACGTCCTTCAGCCCAGATGTGGACTCTCTAGACCATAACAGTGGCTCGATTGGCGGCAAATACGCGCGTTTTGGCGGGGAATGAATGGACTGACAAGTCCGTTCTAGTCGGCGTGACGCACGGAACCACCCGCGTCACGGAAGGAGGAGCCCAGTGACTGGCAACAGCTACCGCAAGACCCCCGAGGCACTCAGCCGACTGACTGACATCCAGCGACGCGTGACGCAGGAGGACGGCACCGAGCCTGCCTTTGGCAACGAGTACTGGGACAACCACGAGCCCGGAATCTACGTCGACGTCGTCTCGGGTCAGCCGCTGTTCTCGTCCACCGCGAAGTACGACAGCGGCACGGGTTGGCCGAGCTTCACCAAGCCGATCGCAGCAGACGCGGTGACCACCACGACCGACCGCACCCTGGCCATGGCTCGCACGGAGGTGCGCTCTGCAGGGGCCGACAGCCACCTCGGGCACGTCTTCGGCGACGGTCCCGTTGCTGCAGGCGGCCTGCGCTACTGCATGAACTCCGCCGCCCTGCGCTTCGTGCCCGTCTCGCAGCTCGAGAACGAGGGATACGGCGAGTTCAGGGCGCTGTTCGAGGCCGACCAGAACTCCACGAAGGGAGACGACGCATGACCAGCGGCATCAGTGACACCGGAAGCATCACGCGCACGCCAGGTACCGAGACGGCCGTCCTGGCCGGAGGGTGCTTCTGGGGCATGGAGGACCTCTTCCGCCGCCAGACAGGAGTGCTCGGCACCCGTGTGGGCTACACCGGTGGTCAGAACGACCACCCCACGTACCGGAACCACCCGGGCCACGCTGAGGCCGTCGAGATCGTCTTCGATCCCTCGAAGACCACCTATCGCGACATCCTGGCCTTCTTCTTCCAGCTTCACGACCCATCCACGTTGAACCGCCAGGGCAACGACATCGGCACAAGCTACCGGTCTGCGATCTTCCCGCTCACTCCGGAGCAGGAGCAGACCGCACGCGACACGATCGCCGAGGTCGACGCCTCAGGTCGGTGGCCGGCGAAGGTTGTCACCACGATCGAGCCAGAGGCACCGTTCTGGGAGGCTGAGCCTGAGCATCAGGACTATCTGGAGAGGTACCCCAACGGCTACACCTGCCACTTCGTGCGCCCAGATTGGGTGCTGCCCAAGGGCGCGGGGTCGGGCGCGACGGCGTAGCGGTCCTAAATCACCACGGATGCTGCGGCCCATCGGGCCGCAGCATCCGTCAAATTCAGAACCTCGCGTCCCTCCTCGCGATCACGTCACCCATCAGTGGTGGACGTGACCGTGTCCGTGGGCGTGAGCCTCGACCTGGCGCGTGAATGTGTTCCATGTCAAGTGAACGCACCTGCGCGATCAGGTCGTCCAGCTCTGGCCGGGGGAGCGCGCCGGCCTGGAAGAACACTCTGATCGAATCTCGATAGATCGCCACGGTGGGCAACGCGCGGATGCCGAAGGAGTCCGAGAGCTGACTCGCTGCCTCGACGTCGACCGTGCCGAAGACGATGTCCGGGTGGCCCTGTGACGCGGCTTCGTACACCGGAGCGAAGGCCTTGCATCCGCTACACCAGGTGGCCCAGAAGTCGAGGATCACGATGCCATCCCCTTCTATGATCTCTGGGAAGTTCTCTTCCGTCACGGCGATCGTTGCCATCTTTCCCCTTCCGCCGAATCATTATAAAGTGGACTCCAGAGTCCAAGAACATCTTCTTCGACCATCGCCGGCGACACAAGATGGTGCCGGCCTTGATGGGGCGCTGGGCAAGCGGGCACGACTCCGAGGCCCCGTCACACCAACTACCAAATCGCCGGGCTCGGACCACACGCTGGGCCATGGCTTGAACATGGCCCCGATCGGAAGGCAGGGCAGATGAGCGTCACGAGCCGGGGCTTTGGCGGACGGAGAGAGCCCACTGAGCGGCCGTTGCCGCCAGGACAGTACCTGACAGACGACTTCCCGGTGCTCACGGCAGGCCCCACACCGATCGTGGACACCGACGACTGGCGCCTCGACATCACCGACCTCGACGGAACGAGGTCGTCGTTGAGCTGAAAGCAGCTGATGGATCTGCCGAGCGAAGAGTTCACCGTTGACATCCACTGCGTAACCCAGTGGAGCAAGCACGACACGATCTGGCGTGGCGTGTCTGTTGACACCCTGCTGGACCCCCTAGAGACAGAGGCCGAGTACGCCTTGATTCGCTGCTACGGCGACTACTCGACCAACCTACCGCTCGAAGACCTTCTCGATGGCAAGGCATGGGTCGCCTTCGAGTACGACGGCGGCGAACTTGCGCCTGAGCACGGAGGCCCCGCGCGACTCCTAGTCCCCCACTTGTACTTCTGGAAGTCGGCGAAGTGGATCAACGCCATCGAGCTTCGTCTGGACGACCAGCCGGGGTTCTGGGAGAGCCTCGACTATCACGAGTACGGCGATCAGTGGCTCGAGCAGCGCTACGTCGGCGACTGACATCCACGACGAAGAACGGCTCCGACGTGCGTGAATCCACGACCTCCAATCGCCCCGTAGCACCGCTCCTGGCCAGACGAGCGCCCACCCAATGGCGTCGGGCGCAAGTCGTCGAGACGCTCTTGGAGACGCGAACCGCCAGGACTGTTGTGCTCGACGTGCCCGGATGGCCAGATCACGACGCGGGGCAACACGTCGACGTGAGGCTGACGGCTGAGGACGGGTACACCGCCCAGCGGAGCTACTCGATCGCATCCCCCGATGAGCCAGATCGGCTGGAACTCACCAGCCAAAAGGTACGTGGGGGCGAGGTCTCGCCCTACCTAGTCGAAACGGTTGAGGTAGGAGAGGAGTTCGAGTTGCGCGGTCCCGTCGGGGGGTGGTTCCGCTGGACAGAGGCCGTCAAGAGCCCCGTGATTCTCATCGCCGGCGGTTCAGGCATCGTGCCCCCAGTTTGCGCGACCACAACGAGGACCGCGCGCTCGACGGCAACGCCTTGGCCGGCGCTCTGGCCGCAGTCTTCGCAGCCGAGACGGGCCGGCGGGATCCGACAGAGGGGAAGCTCATATGTGTGACACAGAAGAAGTCCGACCGAGTCCTGACGGTCAGATCGTGGACGTGCCATGAGCCGGTCTGCTGTCAAGTCTCCCAGCGGGAGCTTCTCTTGCCCGGCGCGGTCGGGTGATGTTGGCGTGGATCGTGGTGCGGCCGGCCTGCCCGCGCTGGTAGAGCGGATTCCCGACGGCTGGACGCTCGTCACATGCGAGGGGCGCCGATACGGACCGACGCGGACCACACGGGTCCACGGCCGGAGCATCAGTGTCTCTGCCGAGGAGCTGGGAGGTCGTGATCTCCTCAGCACCAATGTGTACCGCAGCCGCAACGCAAAGCCCCTACGCCCCTGCGAGATGCCCGTAGCCAAGGTGCTGGCTTTCCCGCGCGGGTGGACGCCCGGATGACGTGTCACAGCATTCGGCCAGCCGGCTCCCGAAGCCACATCGGATCTTCTGGTGCGGCTCCATCGACGACGAGGATCACGACATGTTGGCATGGCCCGGCATAGAGATTCCACGCTTGCCCGTGCGAGGGCCAGCAGTGTCGGTTTATGACACTGAGAGCCGATCATTGATCACGCTGAGGCCGGACGATCCCGCGCGGATGTACGTCTGCGGCATCACGCCGTACGACTCCACCCATCTCGGCCACGCGGCCACCTACGTCGGCTTCGACTTGCTCAACCGCGCCGTTCGAAACGCCGGGCACGGGGTCATCTATGTCCAGAACGTCACAGACATCGACGACCCGCTGCTGGAACGCGCCCACGCACGAGGCATTCCCTGGAACGATCTCGCGGAACGCGAGACCGAGCGATTCCGGCAGGACATGACAGCCCTGCATGTGCTGCCGCCGGCGCACTACATCGGAGTCGCCGAGACCGTCACCAAGATCATCTCTCGCATAGAGTTGTTGGAGGAACGCGCCTCCATCTACCGAGTGGGAAGCGACCTCTACTTCGAGGTGTGTACAGACCCATCCTTCGGCAGCATCTCGTCACTCGATCGAGAAGCGATGGCGAAGGACTTCGCCGAGCGTGGCGGTGACCCCGACCGGGAAGGCAAGCGCGACCCGCTCGACTGCCTGGTATGGCGCGGCGAGCGGGAAGGGGAGCCGTCCTGGCCCAGCCCGTGGGGGCCGGGGCGACCCGGCTGGCACGTCGGATGCACCACGATCGCCCAGGAGCACTTGGGGCCATCCTTCGACGTACAGGGCGGAGGCCAGGACCTGGCATTCCCGCACCATGAGATGTCCGCAGGGCTCGGTCATGTCATTCATCCGCAGCATCGGTTCGCGCAGAACTTCGTCCATGCTGGGATGGTCGCCTACGACGGCGCGAAGATGTCGAAGTCGCGAGGAAACTTGGTCTTCGTCGCGGCCCTGCGACAGCAAGGAGTGGACCCGGCGGCTATCCGCCTCGCCCTCCTGCGCCACCACTATCGGTCGAGCTGGGAGTGGACAGACGGCGAACTCTCGGCCGCCCTCGACACGCTAAAGCAGTGGCGCCGCGCCCTGGCCCTTGGTAGCGGGGCACCGGTCGCACCGGTCGAGCAGGCTGTGCTCTCGGCACTGGCCGCCGACCTCGACGCTCCGGCCGCGATCACCATTCTGCAGGAATGGGTCGACGCCACACTCGGTACCGACACTGTGGCCGACAGGCGAGACGCCTCTGCCGCTACGACAGTTCGACGCCTAGCGGACGCCTCACTTGGTCTCGTTCTCTGAGCGGATCACGCTCGGACCGGATGCGTTTCGACCATCGAGTACGAGCTAGTTACGCCTGCGTCCAGGTGGTTCCCGAGGAGTGGTCCTGGATGGCGATCCCAGAGCGAGCCAGTTCGTTTCGGATGCGGTCGGCCGCGGCGAAGTCTCCTGCGTCGCGTGCCTGCGAGCGACTAGTGAGCAGTAGCTCGACGAGGGTAGCGATCGTGCTGCCATGCACTTCGTCTCGCGGGGCCGCCGGGAACTGGCCTGGCTCGATTCCTAGCGTTTCGGTCATCGCTAGCACCGACTCGTAGGCCGACATGGCGGCAGCTGTATCGCCGTTGTCGAGGGCGATGTTGCCGGCGCGCACATGTTCGTGCAGCACCGCGAGTGCGGCTGGGACGTTCAGGTCGTCGTCGAGGGCGGCCGCAAAGGCAACGGGCGGCGTCGGGGCGCCGAACGCTGTGTTCGCGAGTTGTGTGCGCACGCGGTGCTGGAAGGTCGCGATCCTCGTGACTGCTGCCTCGGTGTGGGTGAGCGCGTTCTCCTGATAGTCCAAGGCGCTGCGGTAGTGCGCGCTGAGCAGGTAGTAGCGCAGCGTCGCCGGGCCGACACGGCCGAGGAGTTCATCGGCGTACAGAGAGTTGTTGAGCGACTTGGCCATCTTCTGCCCTCCAACGGTGACGAGGCCGTTGTGCATCCAATACCTCGCGAACTCGTCGCCGGCTGCGGTGGACTGGGCCAGCTCGTTCTCGTGGTGGGGGAATCGCAGGTCGAGGCCACCCCCGTGGATGTCGAACACAGGTCCGAGGTAGTGGCGGGACATCGCTGAGCACTGTACGTGCCATCCGGGCCTGCCGGTGCCCCACGGCGAGGGCCAACGGGCGGATTCTGGGTCTCTGGGCTTCGCTCCCTTCCACAGCGCGAAATCACGGGGATCGTTCTTTGCCTCGTTAGGGCTTTCGTCAGGGTCCGCGATGGCGTCGGGGGTCTGCTGGGTGAGCGTGCCGTATGCCTGCCAGCTGCTGACATCGAAGTAGACGTCACCGGAGCCGTTGCTGGCGACGTATGCGTGTCCGCGGCGCAGGAGTCGTTCGATGAGGGTCAGCGCCTGCGTGATGTGGCCGGAGGTGCGGGGTTCATAGGTTGGCGGGAGGATACCCAGCGCGGCGCACGAACGAGTGAACTCCGTTTCGACACGGTAGGCGCGTGCCCACCATGGTTCGCTTTCGGTTGCGAGGGCGAGAACCTTATCGTCGATGTCGGTGATGTTGCGAACAAGGGTGACCGCGTAGCCGCGGTGGGTGAGCCAGCGTCGCCAGAGATCGTAGACAAGGGCACCACGAAGGTGCCCGATGTGTGGAGCAGACTGCACGGTCGGCCCGCACACATAGATGGAGACTCGTCCCGGGTGCAACGGGACGAAGTCACGCAGCGCCCGCACAGCGCTGTCATAGAGGCGAATCACCATTCCGCGTCGTCCTTTCTGGTAGGCGCCGCGATCGCGGCAAGCGGAAACGCCACGGGCGCGGGGCACCGTGATGTAGGCCAGCCCCTGAGAGGTTCACTAGCACCTTTCGGGGACTACGGACGATGACCCCAGCACCGGCCCTCCGCCCGATTCTTCGCCGACTGAGGGGCATTGGTCATCGGGACCGGGATGGCTGGTCATGTCAGCCTGCGGTTGGCATGGCGCCCTCGGCGAGCTTGAGCCGTGTCCATATGTTCATGTTGATCACCACCGCGACGACTTCGAGCATCTGGGCCTGGTCGAGGTGGTGCGCCAGTTCCTCGTGGATGCTCTGGAACCCTGGCGTTCCAGTGGTGTCGGCGGCACGGGTCAGGGCCTCGGCATAGCGCAGCGCGGCCTGTTCGACGGGGCTGAAGAGTCGCGTCTCCCACCAGGCGGTGAGGGTGCGGATCTTCGGTTCGGGGATCCCGGTGTCCCGAGCGGCCTCGTGGTGCACGCCGAGGCAGTAGGTGCAGTTGTTGATCTGCGCGACGCGCAACCGCAATAGTTGTGCGAGCTGGCGGTCGAGGGTGAGCTCCGCTGTGTAACCGAAGGCTGCCGCGCCGCTCTTGGCCAACGACATGAGTGCTTCATTCTGCGTGGCGTCGAGGCGGAGGTTGTCGATCTGGACAGCAGCGTTCATCGGGTTCCTCTTTGTGTAGTGACGGCGAGAGGCTGGTCATCGCTCGTGTTGGCCGCGGGTGCTGGTGCCGTCGGTGGCCCGCTCCTTGGCGATCGCGGCGCGGAACTCGGCGTCTTCGCGTTGCACCGCTTCGGCTCCGGCGAGCACGTCGTCGATGTCCGGAGCGGGGATCACCACGGCTCCGGCGGTGTCGGCGAAGACGTACTGGCCCGGGTGGATGCCGACGCCGTCGAGCACCACCGGGACGTTCGCCTGCCACGGCGTGATCACCTGGCCGCCGGCGTGGACGGTCTCCCCGGAGCAGTAAGCGGCGAACCGGTAGTTGCGGAGCTCGGCGAAGTCGCGGAGCCGGCCGTCGGTGAGCAGTCCGGCGAGCCCGTAGTGCTCGAGCCGCCCGAGCTTGGTGCCGCCACCCACGGAGATGGCCGGATGACCGTTGCTGGCCAGGACCAGCACCGTGCCATCGGGCCTCTCCCCGACCGCGCGGCGGAACAGGCTGCCGAAGTTGTGTTCCTCGGGATCCATCACCGTCGAGCAGGTCGGAAAGTAGGAGATCGTCACAGCGGGGCCGAAGAGGATCCGGCCTGGGGTGGGGGTGACCAGGTCGAGCAGGTGTGCCCGGTGGCCGTGCCGCCGGCCCAGCGCGTCGACGAGGTCGGCACAGGTCAGCGCCTCAGCCCGCTCCCGACGTTCGCTGTCGGCGGAGTTCACGGCAGTTCCAGTGAGCGCACTGACATCAGGGTGAGCTGCAGCCGGGGCCTGGGACGGTCCACGAGGACGAGCTCGCAGGCACCACAGGCCGGGCAGCGGACCACCATCCCGGGGCAGCGAAGGAAGACGTGGGTCTCGGCGACCGGGTGCCGGTCACCGCACTCCGCGCAGACCAGCGTGATGGTGGTGGCCTCGCACCCGAGCGCGAGCGAGAGCGCTCCTGCCACGGCGTTGCCGTCGACATGATCCATGATCTGCTCCTATCCGAACCGTTCGATCCTGAGATGACCGGCGGCGAGCCCGGTCTTGCTGAGACCGGCGGCGACGTCCTCCACGAACCCGGTGGGCCCACACACATACGCCCGGGACTCGGGCTCGACGAGGGCGGCCAGCGTCCCCGGGTTCGGGCGACCGTGTTCGAACCCGGGCACCTGCTCGCGGGTGAGATGGATACTG